>CM071876.1:4348275-4383574 GCA_036759665.1 Gynandropsis gynandra
TCATGTTGTCAGCCACGAAAGTAGGGGGCAGCTTGTCTAGATCACGTGTCTATGCCTTGAGAGAGGGTAGATATCATGTTAGGATCGTCCGCCTTAGATAGCTTTAATAGGGATTGCATGATAGATAGGTTGATCGTGTGTTTCGGTAGTCTTGTGGTGAAACCGGTTTCCTAGGACGCTTGTCTTATCGTTAGAACCCAAATAGTTTAGTTTACTTTCAGTATTTTATTCTTCATCACCACTCTTTCGTTAGCAAGTTTGATTCGTAGTTCGGGTTTAGGTAGCATTGCGTAGTCTCTGTGGGATCGACACCTAAAATACTACACACGTGCCGTGCACTTGCGGGTAGATTAGGTTATATTTAACTCTGATACGCATCATTCTGTGAAACAAAATTTTTTTATTTCTATATTTTCATTATACGTGTTGTTTTTAACATTTTCAATTGGTATCAGATCAATTCACCAAAGCTATATATTTTATCTATTGTTTGGTGTGAGATTCTAAAGACAACATAGAAATTTAGGATGTATGTATTCTTTTGGAAAGCCGATCATTCTCAATGTATCCAATTATGGATATTGGAAAGTGAAAATACATGCAAATGTCAGAGGTATTGACAATGATGTGTGGAGTGCTATGAATAATGGATAGAGTCCACCCATGGTGATCAATGAACATGGAAATTCTAAGGAGAAACCATATAATCAGTGGACGCCTAGTGAGAAAAGAAATTCAACTTACAACGATAAAACATTTGCAGCATTTTTTACATCTGTTGACATCAATAACACCAAACCAATTCAAGGATGTGAATCTGCAAAAGAAGTATGAAACACAATAGAGATCATTCATGAAGGTACCTCAAATGTTGAAAGCATTCGTCTTGATATCTTAGAACACTAGTTTGAAAATTAGAGATAAATGAATACGAAAGTGTAAAAGAATTCAGGTGAAAAATGAATGCACTTGCAAATGAAACAAGTATATTTGGTCGGCATACGAAGATAAAAAGCTGGTGAAAAAACTTTTAAGGTGTTTATAGAAAAAGTTGCATTCTCAGAAGCCGTAATGAATGTGTCTCTAAATACATACGACGAGTTTTAAAGAAATTATCGGAATTTTTTTTGCATATGAATTGGAGTTTGAACTTGAACAAGATTCTACCAACAAATAGACAAAGGAATTATTCTCCAAGCAAGAGAAGAAAATGCGAGGATGAATAATTTGGAAGAATATGTGATATTGTTAGTAAAGAAATTTAGAAATTTCATGAAGAAGTTAACTGGAATGAAAGGCACAAATATTGAAGAGCATGTACCGAGAAAAGAAAGAAAAATGAGAGTACAATGTCACAAAAATAAGGAATTTGGACATCAAATCTAAATGTCCAAACATTCTAAAAAGAGAAAGTGTGTTCAAGAATTTATATGAAATCCAAAGTTACAATTGTAAAGGATTTGGACACACTAGAAATGATTGTATAGATTCAAGTTAGAATTTGAAGAAAACAACGAATAAGGAAATGCAAATTTTGTGGCGTTCATTGAAATAATTGATCAAAATGAAAACATATCAAAGAAGGAGGTGATAGCGATGATGATGATGTAAATGTTGACTTTACAACGAATGGCTAAACATGAGTAAGTTTAACATAACATCGGTCAAATCTAACGAGACTTTAGAAAAAAAAATCAAAAAACCCAGAAGACTTTAATTTAAAAAGAAAAAGTTGTAATGACTAAGCGACAACTTGAGGAAACAGACAAGCAGTTGAAGATGTTCACGAATGAAACAAAAAAGCTTAATCATTTGTTGGTCATGAGCAAGAAAGATACCAATCATCATGGAATTGGATACGTTGTAAGCAAAAAAAAGTTGCAAATGAAGTTTGTTTTAGGTGAAAATATTGCAGATATTGTAACGACAAGTTACACATCTTCAAGTGTACATGGTTACTTAGAAGAATACCTCGAATTAAAGCTGATCTTCGCCAAAATAATAATTTAAGGTTATTGTAGAATCTTGGAACATAATAAATACAAGTGTTTTTAAAAATTGGCAGATGGTCTAGGTAAATATTCTAAACTCATAAATTAAATTAGATTTGGATAAGAAAAAGTTATCTTCAATGCAAAGTTGTTTACATTTCTACTCAAAATGATAAATCTAAAATTTGATACTTTGATAGTGGATATTCAAGTCACATGACATGGAATAAAGAACTTCTCTCAAATTTTAGTGAAAAAGTGAATGCTGGAAGTGTTACATTTGATGATAGAAACAAAAGGAAAATCAATGAACAAGGAGATCTACAAATTCCTCGATAGCCCATGTTAAACAACGTTCATTATGTGAAAGGCATTACTGCTAATTTGATTAGCATTAGTCAATTGAGTGATAGTGATTACAAAGTATAATTTAAAACAAAATTACATATTATATATTTGATGGAAAGTGTATTGTTTCAAGTATGCGATCATTAAACAATTGCTATGTGTGGAGAGTTGAACAAAGGTGTTTGAAGGTGACGAAATATTATCAAACCTTTATAAAATTTTCAGATTTAAATTTGGTTCGAGGTATTCCTAAACTAATCCTTGATAATCTTGATGTGTGTAAACAATTTTCGGTAGGTAAACAAGTTAGAATGAATCTTTTTTTGGAAAGATTGAAAGAAAACAAACGAAAATTGAATATGTGTCTATCGATCGTTAACTAAATGATATATTCTTGAAAACCCCCCGATTTGGATCATTATGTGTGTTCAAAAAATCACTTGGAATTTGTGAATCCTAAGCAATTAAGTTTATTAGTCCCGACTATTTGAACTAACATGAGATAAAATATGAACTATATATATAAGAAGGTGAGCATAAGTTTTAGAACTAATGATCTGTTTATTCGTGCTTGGTTTATCAAGGTCGTTTAAACTTTATTGAAGTACACATATCCTAGCAAACTTATTTTTCCGAGATTCAATGTTTGACGTAAAAAAAATTTTAGTTCTCTTACTTCTTTAATGACTCGATGGTTTTGTATAGGATTATATTTTTAAAAGAGGTTGTTACGAATATGTTGCTTGGATCTAAGTTGATAGACATTCAAATTCAGTTTTGTAACATCCTAAGGCATAAAGCTAAATTATGCTTAAATACTCTGTTATGATTCAGAAGGAATATAAGAGTATACGTACAAAAAGGTTGCCTAAGAATGTATTATCTGAAGAAAAAAAATTTATATACAATGTCCTAGAAGTAAAGAACAAAGAAAAATAAAAGAAAACAAAAAAATAGGAAGACAAGAAAAAACAAAAGTTAGCTCATAAGTGTACTAAACACTGTTGAGTGAATCTGGTGATAAATTAAGTATACTTAAACGGAACGATAACTCTAAAACTTATTATTACTTCCCTTATTTATTTACTCTTGATTTTATTTAATTTGGTTTAAAAACGTACAGTTGAACAATTTTTTAGGGACAATAGAAATAAATAAAAGAAAAATAGATAAGTACATTTAAACATTTACAGGTTTTTTGAACTTTTTGAAATCGGATATTATAAACATATTTGTATATTGATTTTCGTTATCCTTTCAAATTCTAAAAGAAAAGATTTCTTTCTCCTCGAGCATTTTGTGTAACAATGGTGAAAAGACGTCAAGACATAATGCAAATATAATCGAAGATGTTTCATCGTTTGGAGAAAAGATATGGAAGAACACTAAATTGTAGAACCTTATGCAAGAAAATGATCACTATTTAAATTGATTCATATTATTTATGTGACTAATCTTTATTATGTTTTAACTGATTTTACAAACAAGGGGAGAAAATGGAGGTTCTAGCGTTGGATATATTGTGATCAAAGCTAACGAAACGAAATGAATGACATACTGTGATGATTGTACTTGACTAATATTCTTAAATTTTTATGCATAAGTTTGTATTTGCGTTATTAGAAATTTAAAGGGGGAGATTGTTAATGTTTCTTAATTTCTAAAATATCATTTAATTATGAAGGTTGTTTTGTGTTTGTTTCAGGTTGTTGAGAGTCTTAGGGAATAGACTTGATCACTTGTTGTTGAGAACCTTAGGGAATGGACTTGATCAAAGGTTGTTGAGAGTTTATTGGATTTGACTTGGTCATGAAACAACTTGATGAGCTAAAATTTTGGACAAACTGTTCCTGGATTTTCGGCAAATGAAGTTAAAAACGACTAATATAAAAGAATGGTCATGAAATTTGGGAAGGATAACTAATCATTGAATAAATTGTGAAATATATTGTTAGGAATAGAAAAAGTATCCTTAGAGAATTGCTTGAATGTATAGCGAAAATTGTTAATATTGGTAAAACGTATATTTTTTATCTTAGATTATCATATTCATGTTCTAACTCAGAAGAAATTAATTTTGAAACAAAATTTTCTATTTCTAATAGTGCTAATCCAATATAATCAACCATAGAAAATAAGTAAATGACTGCATATTTGATCTCTTTTTTCTTGAAATAATAATTTCTTCTTCCTCCCGTTTTTTGTCAACGCCATGTACGTGTTCAAGTAAAGTCAACGAATTCTCACTCCATATCTACTTCTTTTACTCCATCCAAGAAAAGAGTTAAAATAAATTTAAATTTAAACATAAACAAATAAATAATTTTTTGTCATAATTATTTAGTAGTTTCTCAGTCGTCATATTTCCATTCTAATCTTCTTCGTTAAATACAAGCATACTAATTTCTAGTTGTTTATATTATAATAAGTCAATATTTCAAAATTAAATTATATTTATCTAATTTAATCACTATATATATACTGTTTTAAAATAGAATATTTAATTAATAAATAGATGGCATAGAATATAATTTTTTCTTATATTTTGTTGTTTATATTGAAAATAGATTAATATTATTCGAAATTCGGATTAGATAAATATAATGATGTAATATATATATATATGTATAGTGATGTGACGTTGCTCTATGTGATACATTGTACTGAATAAAATTATTCTTACTAAAAACGTTTTCGTAAATTTTATCTGTCTAATATTTGTTGTCCGTTCTTTCTTTATATTATATGATATGACAAATAGTTATTAACTTAAATTAAATGTAAGTCGTATCGACTCGCGTTCAAGGTCTTTGAATTTAATTTACAAAATTTGTCATGTTTAATGGGTTCATATCTAGACAATTCAGAAATTTTTGTACCCAATGGTTCTTTTTTATAAGTCGTTATACTTTAGCATTTAAATTATACGTACTGAGAAACTTTAAAATTACAATCGTAGAACGAAAAGATGTAAAAATTTGATTAAAAAATGAAATCTTGTAGAAAATGACTAGTAAGTAGATAATCGATCGGACACGAATTTATCAAACAGTATATGTTTATTTACTTATCAATCTTTAAGTACACTTGTTGTTTTCTACAATGTACTAAAGATTCCCAAACATTTAACTCTCCCTGAGTTAAATGTGTAAATACAACTCACATTGTTTCCCTTTTCAACCCAGTATCTATTTAAGTGCACCTAAAACTCTGAACTTTTCTGTTCTCTGTTTTGTGCACTCGCCCGATACTCCACAGACTTCTTGATCTTCATTTTCAACTTCAGATCAATTTATCTGTCACCCTCACGACTCAGCAACCACCTCCTGGTCTTCAGCTGCGCCGTTGTGCTGAAAATCTTCAGCTTTGAATCCGGTCGATTCAAATCATCCTTATTCTTCTCCTTGTTCTTCTAGTTGACTCGTTCCAGCCTTCTTTATTTTAAATTTGAACTCCCTCAATATTCTCAACCACCTGAAACACAATACATAAAACTCGATCCAATTTTTACTGCATTAACAAAAATAAAATGACATTTGCCTAACAAATTAATTATCCACTTTTTGTAAGTAGTTAATGACTCTTCGAATAAGAGAAGCAAAACACATACACGTCTCTTCTCACCTTTGCTTGAGAAAATCACTTACCTCTTGCGTTTTTCTTTTAAATTTATTTGTATGATTTAGTATTTGTCCTTTTTATTCTATAATATTTAATATATTTTTATTATATATATAAATATTTCATAGTTATTTAAAAATGTAAGAAATGTCTAACGAAATGTAATTAATATTTATATTTATCAATTAAATTCATCTATATTGAATTAATAAGTATTTTTATACGTACATTATAACTTATAAGTAAGCTTTTCATTTATATTTCATTATATATTTGTATAAATTGATAATAATCAAAGATAACATAAAATAAAAATATTTATAAATAACATAGAAATATAATCAAGTTTGGCACGTTGACCCATGAAATACATTTCATATTTTGGACGTCAACAAAAAAACAAATCCACGCAGTCGATATTGAATTCTTCGAGGGATCAAAATTTATAGTGGCCACAATTGCCAAAAAATCACATATTATTCTCTATTTTTAATCCGATTTACAAAGTGGACACAATATATTATTCTCCTAAATTGTCAAATTTGTTTGCGTGTCCTACATACGTGTATATATATATATTATCGGTAATTTAATACGAAATTTTTTTTGTACAAAACATAAATTAGTCGACAAGATTATACAAAATATAAAGTTCGAAAATGATGGGGGAGAAAAAAGAGAGATAAGAAGTCAACGATGAAAAGACCTTTTTCCCCCTCCAATGATGTTCATATGGACACGTGGACTCCTACTATTGGTTTATATGACCCTCCCATGGCCTACAACTACAAGTAGCGTTTATAATTATCATTATTTATTTGATTATTTTATTTGCTTATCGATTATAATAATAAGCCGTTAGTGCACGCCATTATCTGTCATGCGTAATTGCTTGGTTTTCAAGGTTTTTTTCTCGATTAAATTAGTTAATTAAAATTTTGTTGACGCCCTAATTATTATTTATGCTTCTAAAAACTATGAATATATGTCTTAATATTTTGCAGAGTACATTAATGAATTATAGGAAAATTTTAATATTTTCCTCCCGTCGTAAAAATGATCCTCCTTTTGTTGATAGAATCCGAATTTAGATGTTAAAAAAGTCAAGCTTTAACTTCAAGCTAAACAAAGACGTACTCTTCCTCAAAGAAATTCCATTTTTTGTAATATATAAAAAAGTATATATGAAAAAAATGTGAATTTTAAACCATAATATAAAAATACACAAACCATAAAACTATGTATCACAATAAAGTAAAAATTTCTCTTACAAATTAAACAAAACCCTAAGTTTATAATATATAAACCAAATATTATAATTAATAGTTAAACGGATATTTATTTAGTTGTTAATTCCATCAATCATAAAAATTAATCATATTATTAAAAATCTCTATACATATTAATTTTCACATTTATTTCAAATCATATTTAATTTTTTAACTAAATAGAATGACAAAACTACATTCTATTACTATATACATGTAGTATCAATTTGGAAAACCATTTTTTTACCGTTGTAAGCATTATTAAAAATATAATCCATTATTTTCGATTGAGTCTCTCAAGTATATATAGTTTTGCTTGTCAGATCAAGGAAAACTTGACATAAACATGATGAATAATCTCTGAAACAGAAATAAAAACATGAAGAGTGAACTAAGAACTGTGAACGGCTGAATGTCTAAGTACACTTAAAGAAATATGTTCTCCACTTGAAACAATCTGTTTCTCTTCAGCACCCCTTTTTTTTATTATTATCTTTTTATTTTTATTTTGTTTTTTTTTTATTATTCAGCACTCCATCACAGCCTCTAGGACGTTGTATAGACATTCTTTTGTTCATATAACAAGCTCCTTGACTACCTTTGTTTAGGTATACTCTTATGAATACATAGAGGAGTATTTAAGCACAATTTGCGGCTTTGTGTCATAGGACGTTATAACTGAAACTGAATATCTTCCCAACTTAGACCCGAGCATATACTCATGACAAATACAAATAGTATTTTTGCGTAAAAACACAGGTAAATTTGTCAGAGGAGTAAGTGTGGTTTTTAAGTGCACTTAAAACTGTACTACTCAGAGAACAAGATAACAACCATGGGACAGAAATCTTTTAAGTGTACTTAAAACATGCAAACATGACAGTAATTTTCTCCTTCTTCATGAACCCATTTACTGCCCAAAAACACAAATTCATCGATGTACCATGCAAGATATGATCAAAGCTCACATATACCAAGAGATTTTCGCAAGGAAATGAACCGATTTAAGTCCAAAGGTTTTGTGAAAATATCTGCGAGCTGACGTTCTGTAGGGACATATTCAACATTCATTTGCTTTTGCTCAACTTTTTCTCTTAAAAAATGATGCCTGATTTCTATGTGTTTTGTTCTAGAGTGTTGAACAGGATTCTTAGAGATATCAATTGCACTAGTATT
Organism: Gynandropsis gynandra; assembly: GCA_036759665.1. Lineage (NCBI taxonomy): Eukaryota > Viridiplantae > Streptophyta > Magnoliopsida > Brassicales > Cleomaceae > Gynandropsis > Gynandropsis gynandra. The sequence goes on from CM071876.1 coordinate 4,356,680, forward strand.
ATCGCACCATGCAGTAAAAGTTCTGGATTTCATACCGTAGTCCATAAGCATTTGGTTCATCCATAACAATTGAGTACAACAACTTCCCAAGGCAATGTATTCAGCTTCAGCAGTAGAGAGTGACGTCGAGTTTTGCTTTTTGCTATGCCATGAGACAAGGTTGTTTCCTAGAAAGAAACACCCCCCAGAAGTACTTTTCCGATCATCCGCGTTTCCTCCCCAATCCGCATCACTAAAACCTGCAAGTTCACAATTAGTATCTTTGGAATACAGTAACCCATACTCTGCAGTACCTTTGACATATTTGATAATCCTTTTAACCGCAAGCAAGTGGGATTTCTTTGGTTTGGCTTGATACCTAGCGCAGATTCCTACACTCAAACATAGATCGGGTCTACTTGCAGTAAGATACAATAGACTACCAATCATACTTCGGTATAACTTAACCTCGACATCATCACCCTCTGTATCCCTTGTCAGTTTTGTTGTCGTCGACATTGGTGTACTAGCTGACTTACTTTGATCCAGTTCGAACCTCTTCACTAGATTTTTGGCATATTTGCTTTGAGAGATAAACATCCCTTCCTCTAACTGTTTTACTTGAAGTCCAAGAAAGTAACTCAATTCTCCAAACATGCTCATTTCGAACTCCCGCTTCATAGTCTCCACAAACCAGTTTACTTTTTCCTGCGATTTAGAACCAAATACAATATCATCCACATAGATCTGAACAACCAACAAAATACCATCTGAATTATGAATGAATAGAGTTTTATCAACTCCCCCTCTTTTGTAGCCATTTTGCACAAGAAAATTTGTGAGCCTTTCATACCAAGCACGAGGTGCTTGTTTTAGTCCGTACAAAGCTTTCTTGAGTTTATAGACATGATCTGGATTATGTGGATCTTCAAATCCTTTCGGCTGTTCAACATATACTTCTTCTTGAAGTATACCGTTAAGGAATGCGCTCTTTACATCCATCGTAAATCGCTCAACATTTGTTGGATGACTTTCCTGTTCTGAAATATCTCCGTCTGTTTCACTGTCTATCATGTGCTGTTCTGTAGGTGCACTTAAATGATCCTGTGGTGAATTTGACTGTTCTTGTATAGTTCCTGTCGAGAAAGGAAAAATAACACATTCAGTGGAATGATCTTCATCAAACACGACATTTACTGATTCAATTACTTTTCTTGTTCTTAAATTAAAAATTCGAAAAGCAGTGGTGTTGTTTCCATAACCAAGGAAAATTCCTTCGTCACTCTTAGCATCAAATTTTCCAAGACAGTCTCTATCATTCAATACATAACAGGTGCACCCAAATATGTGAAAATAACTTAGATTTGGACTCTTACCTTTCCAGATCTCGTATGGAGTTTTTGACATACCTGGCCGAAGATATACACGATTTATGATATAACATGCCGTATTTACCGCTTCAGCCCAGAATCGAATGGAGATAGATTTTCCATAAAGCATTGCTCGTGCCATTTCTTGTAACGTTCTGTTCTTCCTTTCAACAACTCCATTTTGCTGTGGTGTTTTTGGCGCTGAAAACTCGTGTATGATTCCATGTTTTTGACAGAATTTGTTGAAAAAATCATTCTCAAATTCTTTTCCATGATCGCTCCTGATACGCTCAATGCAACCTTTAGTATTTTTCAATTGCAAATATAAAAAATGAAATAGCTCAAATGTTTCTGATTTTTCACGCAAAAACTTTACCCAAGTATATCTAGAGAAATCGTCTACAACGACAAGAATATATCTTTTTCCTCCGAAACTCTCCGTTCTCATCGGACCCATCAAGTCCATGTGTAGCAACTCCAGAATCTTTTCGGTCTTAACTTCAGGCATTCTTTTGTGATGAACCTTAATTTGTTTACCTAGCTGACATGGTTTGCAGATTTCAGATTTTTCTATCTTAAGCTTAGGTATACCTCTTACAGCAGCAGAGTCTGACAATTTCACTAACGATCTGTAGTTCACGTGTCCTAGACGCTGATGCCACAATGACAGTGCATCATCTGTTGCTTTGAGACACACCTTATCTTCAGTCCAAACATAACAATTGTTTGAAGATCGTGAACCTGTAAGCACACACTTGTTGTCAGAATCCATAACTAAACATTCCTTGTTAGTGTTAGTGAACTGGTGATTGCTATCACATAGCTGACTGATGCTGATCAAGTTAGTTGTTAAGCCCGCAACAAATTGAACATTTGTTAGTGTTAGTGTTCCTGGTGATACAAGATCTCCTTTGCCGAGAATTCTTCCTTTATTGCCATCTCCAAAAACTACACTTCCTGCATTTTTTATTTCAACAAAGTTTGACAGTAAGTCTTTGTTACCTGTCATGTGCCGTGAACATCGTGCCGTGAGCTGTCAAAATACCAGGTATTTGTGTTTTCTTTGTGAGCAGAAATGTATGCAACGTAACAGTTCAGATCACTCTTTCTAACTCTAACCTGTTTGATCTTTGAAGACTTGCGTGCATCATACCTGTTCTTCTTGTAACATGTACGTTGTTTGTGACCTTTGATTCCACAGAAGTAACAGATGATCGATCTACTTCTTCTGTAATTACCATATTGATGTTTCCACCCATACTTACCAGAATTTGACATGGATATGTTTCTGCTCTGGTTGTAATGATGAAGAGCTCTCTGATTCTGTTCTCTATGCTTGGTACCATGATGACTCCAATTCTTTTTCCTGTCAAGATTCTGCTGATTCCGACTAGGTTTTGGTGAGTTGTAGATTGCTTGTTTTTCTTGTAAATTTCCTCCAGATACAAATTTGTTTTCTGTTCTGCCTGAATTCTCAACATAGCCTACCCCGTGATTGTCACCTTTCATTTTTCCGATTGACAACAGATGATCCAATTTGTCAGTTCCATTTGACAGCATTTTCAGTTGTTTATTGGTTTCCTCAAGTTGTCTTTTAACAAAGTGCACTTCCTCATCCTTAGCAAGCACTTCATTTTTCATTTCTTGAACTTGAGTTTCCAAGGCTTTAATTTCCTTCAACAGTTGGACATTTAGCTTTCCCATCTTGATCCAATCATTATAGATCATTTCAACGTCAACTTCATCATTCTCACCCAATTCATCTTTTTCGCTTTCCTTATCATCTTCATCAATAATTCCTATGAAAGCTACGAAACTGGACTGTTCATCCTCTGATTCTTCTTCAGATTCAGAACTGGAATCACTTAGCATAATCAGTGATTTTCCTCTCACCGCATTATTTTCAGTGCATTCGTTCTTTGTGTGACCGAACCCCTTGCACTTGAAGCATTGTGTTTCTCTGAGGTTTTTCAGCATATTCTCCCTTTTTGTAATACTAGGACAGTCTGATTTAAAGTGTCCATAGCCTTTGCACTCATGACATTGGGAATTTGACTTATTCTCTTTTCTGACTCCTGTATCTTCAGTGGAGAATTTTCTTGTTCCTGACTTCCTTTTCATAAACTTTCCAAATTTTCTGGTTAGTAATGCAATATTCTCTTCAAGATTATCTAACCTGGTGTTTTCTGAAACAGCTTGTAACACGACTCCCTTGCTTCCTTCCTTTGCTATGTCTCCTTGTTCCAATTGCACCTCTAGTTCATATGCTGCAAGAATTCCAACTATTTCCTTGAAACTAGTTGTGTCTGTGTTCAATGACATATTCATTGTCACTTTCTGAGCGTGAAACTTCTTCGGGAGGCATCTTAACAGCTTCTTAACGAGTTTTTTATCATCCAGATGTTGCCCAAGTACACTTACTTCGTTGGCAATCGCATTCATCCGTCCACTGAATTCCTTCACACTTTCAAATTCTCCCATTTCCAGTTTTTCAAACTGGTGTTCTAAGATATCTAACCTTGTTCTTTTTACACTTGTTGTTCCTTCGTGGATGGTTTCTAGTGTGTCCCAAGCCTCCTTTGCTGATTCGCACCCTTGAATTTGCTTAAATTCATTTATATCTACCGAGGAGAAAATAGCTGTCAGGGCTTTAGCGTTGAATGTGGAACTTCTCTTCTCACTGGGTGTCCACTGTTCTGATGGTTTTTCCTTCTCTTTTCCATTTTCATCGATAACAGTGGGTGGCGTCCAACCATTTTTGACTGCACTCCAGGCGTCTTCATCAATTCCTCGAATGCTTGCACGCATTTTAACTTTCCAGTACCCATAATTTGACGAATCTAATATGACGGGTTTACCAAACGAGTACAAGTCTCTCGGTCCTTCCATTTTAGTCTTCTTCTTGGATCTCCAACAAGATTTTAGAGTTTACTCTAAACAGTGGTCACCAGCTCTGATACCAATTGAAATCTTGTAGAAGATGACTAATAAGCAAATAATCGATCGGACAAGAAAGTATCAAACAGTATATGTTTATTTACTTATCAATCTTTAAGTACACTTGCTGTTTTCTACAATGTACTAAAGATTCCCAAACATTTAACTCCCCCTGAGTTAAATGTGTAAATACAACTCACAACTGTTTCCCTTTTTAACCCAGTATCTATTTAAGTGCACCTAAAACTCTGAACTTTTCTGTTCTCTGTTTCGTGCACTCGCCCGATACTCCACAGACTTCTTGATCTTCATTTTCAACTTCAGATCAATTTATCTGTCATCCTCACGGCTCAGCAACCACCTCCTGGTCTTCAGCTGCGCCGTTGTGCTGAAAATCTTCAAGCTTTGAATCGGTCGATTCAAATCATCCTTATTCTTCTCCTTGTTCTTCTAGTTGACTCGTTCCAGCCTTCTTTATTTTAAATTTGAGCTCCCTCAATATTCTCAACCACCTGAAACACAATACATAAAACTCGATCCAATTTTTACTACATTAACAAAAAACATAATTGATTTTTAAATCTTGATTAAGTAGACTCCAAATGGAAAACTATGCAATGAATACAAGTAGGTAAACATAAAATTCGTAGATGATAGACGAATAGAGATTAAAACCTTAATATTTATAAATCCATAGTATTTTGGTTTGTGTATACAAAATAAATTAACCATTTTGAAATATAAAACTAATAACATTTATATTATTTATACACAAATTCGGAAGTAAATTATTCTTTATATATTTTTTTAAGTAACTGTATTAAATATCGGTGATTCAAATTCTAATTGAGTTGAGATTTAAATAACTGTTTTGTATTCATATCAATATATAAATCGGTGATTAAATTTGGAAAATAGAATTTTATTATTGAGAATCTCATACGGTTTAAGATATTAATAAAATGAATCTATTTGTAAATATAAAAAATGATATTATATTCACATTACAAAAATACAATTGCCAAATCTTTTATATTTTATTTGAAATGGTTAGTTGCCAATTTGGTCTTTTCTCTGGTCATATTCAAGCAACACGATATGAACGCTTTCCAAATCCATTAACTTGTGATATTTTTGGTCAAAACTGTTCTTGTAGTATCAAACAAAAAAATTCCATAAGAATAGATTTTATTAGAATATTATTTAAAAATCATATTTATCACAATGCCTATCATAAACCACAATAGTTGCATAGATTTGATTTCTCTTAACGGATGGGTTTACTTCAATTATATATTTGTTAGTCTCTTTGTGTCATTCGGATTCCTTTTCCTATATATTTGTAATCCTTATATCTATCAAACTTTATATAATTTTTCTAGCATTTATCACTACAACATAACACCATATATTTCATATTTTCCAAAAAATAACGAAATCGTAGATTTTTATACTGTTTTTTTTTTTCATAAAATGTTAATATATATTTTCAAGCATAATATTTGTTTGTTTATTTAGAAAAGGTAATAATATCTTTTGTGAAGTCTCGTGAATCTGAGGATCTCGACAAATATTATAAAATTGTTATCTAAAAATTACAAATTTGTGTGTTAATTGAATGATATGGATCTATTAACGAGACCAACAAAATAATAATTAAGGTATTACATATTTTATAATATTTCCTAAAATATTTAGCTTCAATCTTTTTAAAAATATTCTAAAATTTATAAACTCCAGATGTTTTTGGGCAGGTGGGAGAAACATTTTTGGAGATTATTGTTATTTACTTTTTGGGGCAGATTCGTATACTTAACGAATCATACTATTTATGAGAAAAATTTATATTTACAAAGTGGACCACTCATAATAAGCAAAATAAATTATCAATTTTTATTCACATCCATTGTTGCAATATAAGAAGAAAAGATAACGTATTATATATAGTAGTGACGCTTAGATTATCAAATATTCATTGGATTGGATTAATTTTGTACTGTTATTAATTACTACTTTTAAAATACGTCTATGTAAAACTTTAACTATCCACAAATTCAAATAACCATCATATCTTATATATCTTATGAGTTATATCCAAAATACCATATTCTTTTAGTGATTCATCTATTTCAAATGCAAATCTATCATAATTGATATTATTTGCTGTTGAAGAATAAAAGGCGCGAACTAACATTGAATCGACTTCGAATTCGAAGAAGTAATACTCTTTAAAAAATGTGTTAAAAATAGCATATGTATTTAATCTTCACACGCGTTATCATTTTTTTGTAACATAATCATCTTCACGTCCATCACTATTTTTTTTTTCTCAATTCATTATTTGTATTTTGTGATTTATTTGGTATCTTTTTAGTAGGTTGGTCAAATAACGAATATCTGTGAATATCTCATTATTTGTATTTGTATTTGTATTCGACGAATATCCAGATTTACTATTTGTATTTGTATTTGTAAATTCGGATATTTGTAAATACGGATATTTGTCGGATACACGGATATCCGTCGGATATACGAATATCCGTATATGAACCTAAATTTTTTAATGCATATATATATAAATTTTAATAAAAAACCAATAATTAACAAATATAATCTAAAACTAAAATTCAAATCGCACAAAGATTCAAAGATACATAATATAAATAAAACAAAGTACCAAATCTTCACAATCATCTCCACATTAGTCATTTACATTTAATTTATTCGATGATTTTACGAATATCGTCAATTCACCTAAAACAATGAAACAAATTGTTAGATTATACACTAAAATAAAATCTGCAAAAATTTATATATTTAGTGGGTTCTATTTTTTCATATATTGTAATAATATTATCCAACTCATTTGGATTAGAACAATTTTTAATGTCAATTAAATCTTCAACAATATTAGTTATTTTAAAGTATTTAATATTTTAGTATTCCAATCATAAATATATTGCACATGTGTATATATATTTATATAATAAGTGTTTAAATAAGATTAGTAATGTTTTTATTTCCTATTTAATCATTAAAATCAATTTTTTGTTAATATCTATATATTAACTAAATTTTTATTTAATACTTACGGATACAGATAGTTCGGATAATTGAGTCTACTATCGGTGTTTATATTTGTATTTGCCGAATATCTCATTTCTAATATTTGTATTTGTATTTGTGTCAGCGGATATTCGAATTTTCGGTTCGAATACGGATCGGATACGAATACTTCGAATATTTTGCCCGGCCTTACCTTTTAGCCACTACAAGAAAAATAGGATTACGGGACTGCATTTGCGGACTGAGTCAGCCGTCCCTAAATTTAGGAACGGATTAGGGACAATTTAAGGACAGAATAATAAATCCGTCCCTAATCCGTCCGCAAATTTGCAGACAGCGGAGTAGTCCCTAAGTCATGCGTGATTCGGGACGGATTCGGGACCACTTTATGATGGTTGTAGGAGTGGTCTATCACGGTTGTCTTTATCTGCACGGTTGATGAATTTGAAGACAGAAAATAATCTTTCTCAAAATTGCATGGATTCTATATCGTAATTAGTAAGAGATTATTTGCCCGAAGATAATAATGCAGTCGAGTCATATTATGAAACAAAGAAGATGATGAGATTATTGGGTTTATTGCGTATCAAAAGATTGATATTTGCCAAGACAACTGTATGATTTTCTGGAAAGAAACTTTGGATTTGATCAATTGTCGATTGTGTGGAAAAGATCGATTTTATTTGACAAGAAATGGAAAATCGGTTCTGTTTCATCGTATGTGGTATTTACCAATTACAGATAGGATAAAAAGATTGTATCAATCGGAGAAGACCGCAAGCGACATGAGATGGCATGCCGAGCATTCAAGTCCTGACGGAGAAATTTGTCATCCCTCAGTTGGTGAGGCCTGGAAACACATTAACAAGGTATATCCTGATTTTGCAACTGAGAGTCGAAATAAATGGAAAATCGGTTCTGTTTCATCGTATGTGGTATTTACCAATTACAGATAGGATAAAAAGATTGTATCAATCGGAGAAGACCGCAAGCGACATGAGATGGCATGCCGAGCATTCAAGTCCTGACGGAGAAATTTGTCATCCCTCAGTTGGTGAGGCCTGGAAACACTTTAACAAGGTATATCTTGATTTTGCAGTTGAGTGTTGAAACGTTTATTTAGGCCTTTCCACTGATGGTTTTAATCCATTCAGGATGTCTGGGAGAAATTATTCGCTGTGGCCAGTTATTATTTCACCGTATAATTTACCACCAGATATGTGCATGAAGCGTGAGTTTTTGTTCTTAACAATATTGATTCTCGAGCCTAATCATCCGAAAAGAAGTTTGGATATATTTCTTCAACCACTGATTGAAGAATTGAAAGAATTATGGAAGGGAGTTCCAGCGTACGACGTTTCGACACGACAAAATTTTATATTACGAGGTGCTTTTATGTGGACAATAAGTGATTTTCAAGCTTATGGTATGCTATCTGGGTGGACAACGCATGTTCGATTGGCTTGTCCATATTACATGGAGGAAACAGACGCTTTTCAGTTGAAGTATGGACGGAAGACGAGTTGGTTTGATTGTCATCGCCGTTTTCTTCCTCCTGATGATACACTACGACGCAACAAGAGGAATTTCAAAAGGAATATTGTTGTGCGGAAATCTCCTCCTCCAGTTTTGATCGGCGAAAAGATATTATATGAACGAGTTCTTGCTTTGGGTATTCCTAGGAGTATAGATTGCGGAGGAAACAATCATCCGAGAATTGATGGTTATGGAATTACCCGTAATTGGTACAAGAAGAACATATTTTGGGATCTGCCGTATTGGAAAAATCTGAAGCTTCGCCACAATCTTGATGTCATGCACATAGAGAAATTTTTTTTCGATAATATCATCAATACGGTAATGAATGTCACATGAAAAACGAAGGATAACATTAAATCACGAAAGGATTTCGCAGAGTATTGCTCACGGAAGAAGTTACATATAAGTGGAGATGGTAAACCTCTAGTTCTGATATTCAGATTGTCTATTGAGGAAAAATATAAATTGTTGAGTTGGTTGAAGGAAGACGTGAAATTTCCTGATGGTTATGCATCTAACATCGGAAGGTGCGTCGATATTCATGGAGGAAAGTTATCAGGAATTAAAAGTCACGATTATCATGTATTCATGCGACGACTACTTCCCATATTTTTTTCTGAATTGATGGGCAAACATGCACACGAAGCAATTGGAGGTATCATGATTATTTTACATAGTATAATTAGTGATTAATAATTTATAGAAATATTAATTGTAAAATAAACTAATTAATATACTTGAATTTTCAGTTATTGGCATATATTTCTGAGATTTATGTTCGAGAAATTTAAGTGTAGATGTGGTTCGTAGACTTAAAAGTAACATAGTTACAGTATTATGCAATTTGGAGAAGATTTTTCCACCATCATTCTTTGATGTTATGGAGCATCTGACACCTTATCTACCACACGAAGCCGCATTAGGAGGTCTAGTTCAATTTCGTTGGATGTATCCATTCGAGCGATTTATGTTCCATTTGAAGAAAAACCAAACAAAAAGCTCGTCCAGAGGGTTCAATTGTGGAACAATACGTGAATGAGAAGATATCGTTCTTCAATTTTTACTACTTCGAGCCACATGTTCAAACGCGAAGTAGAAATCCTGACCCTCGGTCGAAACCCGTCCCTCATTCGAAACCCGTCCCTCGGTCGAAACACATCCCTCGGTCGAAACCCGACCCTCGATCGAAACTCGTCCCTCGGTCGAAACCCGTCCCTCGGTCGAATCCTATCCCTCGATCGAAATCGGACCCTCGGTCGAAACCCTACCCTCGATCGAAATCGGACCCTCGGTCGAAACCCGTTCCTCAGTCGAAACCCGTCCCTCGTTCGAAACCCGACCCTCGATCGAATCCCGTCCCTTGGTCGAATCCCGTCCCTCGGTCGAAACCCGTCCCTCGGTCGAATCCCGTTCCTTGGTCGAAACCCGTCCCTCGGTCGAATATCCTATTTGCGGACGGCTTAGGGACTAAAAGGGGTGTCGGTCTGGAATTTCCGGACGGGTCGCGAGTCCATTACGAAAATTGTCTCCAAATTCTAGACGGGTCGCGACCCGCGTCCGGAATCGGTCGTGAAGGACGGGTCGCGACCCCCGTCCGGAACCGGTCCTTAAACTCCGGACGGGTCGCGACCCCCGTTCGGAATCGATCCTTAAATTCCGGATAGGTCTCAACCCCGTCTGCAAATGTTTATTTATTCCCGGCCGAATTTCGTTTCCTCACAACCTCTCAGCCGAAATTTTCTCCTTGTTCGCCCAGCAGTCTGTGTTCAGTCTGACATCCGTCCGCCGTTCGTCCGTTGCCCGTTCGACAGTCTTCGGTCGCTCGTCGGCCAGCAGTCCGCCGAGGTGACGTTCTCTCCATTGTATCGTTTACGTTTTTCACGGTTTTATGATTTTAACGTTCTCTCAATACCACAGCCCGTCCGCCGAAGGTCCACCGCCCGTCCGCCGAGGGTCCGCCGCCCGCCGCATGTCTGCCAGCCATCCGCCGCCCGTTGCCAGCATTCCGCAAGGTATATTTATATGTACATATATGTAAATATATATACATAACTTTGATATACAAAAACGTTGTTATAGCATATGTCAATATTAATATGTATATATATGTAAATATATGAAACTTTGTATCATTTGTGGAAAATTTAGCTAAAAACGAGAAATAAGTTATGTAGATTAGTGAAATATATATTCATGTATTAAGTTATGTAGATAAGTTGATCGATTAAATGTCTAAATGATATATGTGTGTATTAAGTTATGTAAATGATATATATGTATATTAAGTTATTAAGTTACGTAAATGGGGTGTCGATGAAATGGCTAAATCAATACATGTATTAGTAAGTTATTTTGTTAAAAAACATATACTAAGTTATATGTTTTTTAAAATTAAAAACACATATATTAAAATTAAATTATTTTTAATTTTATATTAAAATTAATTAATGTTTAATTAGCAATTAAAATTTTTTTTATAAAAATTGAACTTTTAAATTACAATTTTAGTTTGTCGCGTCGTGTTGGAAGAGACAGTAACAACAGAAACCGCTCAACATCTGAAGAAAGTGCTAATGGTCCACAACACCAGAGACAATCGGATCCAGTATATTCGGATTTTATGAATCTGAATTTATTTCCGATTGGATCGGCACAATATATGTCGTATCCATTCTATCACAGATGCCACCGCCGGTCGAACCGATGATGCATCACTAGCCTCCGATGCATCAGGAACCAACAGTGGAAGAGCTTTTAGCAATGGACGAGGAAAGATGCAAACTTCCTCGTATAGATCCGGATTCAAAATCCGGCGAATTTTGGTATAAACTAAATTTAAATTAATTTTGTAACTAATTAATTATCAAGTCTTAATTTACTTTTGTTTTTAGGTTTGGTCGTATGCAGCTTAATCGTCATATCAAAAAGATGATGAAAGCTGATTATGATCGTCTATATTATAAATGGACGCGAACCGATCCCGAAGTAAAGGAACGATGGTGGAAAGCTTTCGTGGTATATTTTTTTAAATATTCATTTCACTATAAATTTTAAACTTAAAATAATATTTAAATAAATAAGTAATTCATTATTTTCAGCAAAAATTTTATTGGGATCCTGCAATAACCGGACTAGTAAAGTTCGAATTTCAAAAGAATGTGGTACAACGACTGAAAAACCTTGTATACGACACGAAACATGAGTGGGAGGTAAAAAAATATCAAACCCGTTTGGATCTCTGATAATGTCTGGGAACAGCTGCTTGCCTATTGGGACTCTCCTATCTTTAAGGAGGAATGTGAGCGCGCTAGTCGATCTCGTCGTTCTAATAGAGCGGGATATGAGATAAGTGTGCATACTGCTGGTTCCCGCTCTTTCGCGGAGGTTTACGAAGATATGGTAAGATTTAAAATTTTTTAAAGTTTTATTACGAGTGACATTTGTTTAATAGGTAAAACATCAAATTTGTTTTAGACGAAAGAGAAAGGATGTGAACCGTCGTACGTGGAATTGTTAGAACGTACACACAAGAAAAAATCCGACGGTTCGTGGGTAGATGCCAGGGCGAAACAAATTCACGACGATGTTGTGAACATGGCATCGGAACGAGTGTCCCAAATCCCGCCAAGAGAAGATGGGACACAACCGACTCTTTCTCAAGAAGAATACAACGAGATGTATTTCGAGGTAAATTTAGTACAATTTTACAATAATTTTTTTAATAATTTAAATTTAAATTAAATGTCAATATTTTTTGTAGCACGTAACACCGTACAAAGGTCGTCTATTTGGTCTTGGAGGAATGTCATCAAACCATGCGAGTTCCTCCAAAAGGCAAGGAAAAGATCGCGAACGAGGAATTACAAAACACAATCTCGGAGATGAAAGCACAATTACAACAACAAAGTTCAGAGTTCAACGCTTTGCAAAGAGAAGTTCAACGATCAAGAAGGGAACGTGAGCAGTGGCTCAGAATAATGAAGGCACACATGCGCACTATCAATTGGGATACGGCTGAAAACAATGATTATGACGTGATAATTCTCAATTACCACCTACTAGTTTGTAAAAGGATAATTTTAATATTGTATGAATACTATTTATTTAATTTCAATTTTTGTTTTTTATTTTTAAAAAAAAAATTCCGGACGGGAACAGTGCCATCCGGAAATTTTTGGCATAAAATCGTCGGGTTTTGCGTCGATTTCCGGACTAACCTTTTCGTCCGAAATTGTGGAAGGTTTGCGGATTACATATACCATATGTATTTGCGAACGGATTGCGGATGGAAATTGGTTGGCGACGCTCATTTGCGGACGGCGCGTACCTATCCCGAATCAGATTTCCGGACGGATTAGGGACTGATTCGTGAGTCCCTAATCCGTGAATTTTTTGTAGTGAGCAGAAAAATGTCTTATATGAAATATATTCTCTGAATTGATTTTGGTTTTCCCTCCGTCAGTTGGGTATGTTCTTTTGCAAGACTTTGAGTCAAAATTAAAATTCAGTCAGATTTTCTGTTCGTTAAGTAAATTTGATTTTGAAGCTCAAATTCAAAGTCTTAACATAGAATTTAAGTCACAACTTTTTAAATGCTGAATTTTTCAACGTCTTAATTCGGATTTTGAATCCAAATATCTAAATTACTGATATACCTTTTAAAAAATCTTATATAATTCATATATGTTAATTTATATTTATTTTATATATATTATTATATATTTTAATATTTTTCTTTTACAAAAATCTTAATTCAAACTCTAAATTTTATTCAGAAAAACTAAATTTTATATTTAAATCAAAACTGTAATTTTAAAATTAACAAACAAACAATTTTAAATTCGATTCTAAATTAAAACTTAAACTATAATTTTCAATTCTAACAAAACATATTAGTTCTCACAAACATAGATTTAACATCATCTAAAAATATTTTCATGGAAAATTGACATACTAAATACAGATTTAATTGGAATTGAAAATATATCAAATTTTAATTAGGTTGGATTAATTTTTGTATCATTGTTGCAAGATAACTACTAAATTTGTGTATATTATCACTGATGTCGCTATTAAGAGAAAGGCCGATAATATATACATTATATATGTCGTATATAACATTTCTAGAACAAAGACGGGAGAATAACGAGCAACAAGGATATAATCTTTATTTAGTTAATAATTATATGATATTTGAATTTTTATTTGTTTTAGCTCATCTTTTAATCGAATAAACTGAAAAAAATAACCAATATGACAGCTTGGAAAAAATATATTCATTAGTGGTATGGTATCATAAAATTTTACCAAAAAATGGATAAAAAAATTTTAAAGTCAAAATAATTGGTCAGCGAAAGTTCGTTTGGACTGAGTCTCTCTGCAATTTGCAATTTCCTACGAGCTTCCTTGTTTTCGTACAGATGAATGAATTGCATGCTTATTGATAATCTCTCTCTCTTTATATATATATGAGTAAAAATAATCCCAACAATCCTTCAACGAAGACATTGCCCTTTTGATTTCAACGGAGAGAGAGAGATAATAATCTTCTTTAAATTCTCGGGAAAACTGAAAACAGCCAAGAGGATAGTACTAAACTGGTTTTTTCTCGAGAAAGTGAGCAAGACCCTTGTTTGGTTCCCGAGAAAGTGAAAAACTTTGCCATCTGCTTGGCGTTTTGTTCTACTAAATCGCAAAAATGAAGCAAAGTAATTCAGGCACTGAAGATCATCATCATCACGAGCTGGGGATTCTTAGAGGAGCTTACTCCGACACCAACTCCGACACTGAGAGCATCGCCAGCGACCGAACTGCGTTCAGCGGTCCACTCGGAGGTGGTGGTAAACGTACTTCCAAGAAGAACGCAAGATTCGCTTCGGACCTCCCCAGGAGGAGCCACAGCGTCAGCGTCAGCAACGGTAGTGCTAGCGTTGCGGACGATGACTACGTAGAGATCACGCTCGACATCCGCGACGACGCAGTCGCGGTTCACAGCGTTCAGAACGCGGCGATTGGGGGCGGCAGCGAAAATCCCGAACTCGCGTTACTGACGAAGCGAACACTCGAAACAAGTCTCAACCACTCGTCGTCGCTCGGCTTCCTCGGGAGTACTTCTTCTCGTATCAAGCACGCGTCGCGTGAGCTGCGTAGCGTTTTCTCCAAACGCTCCACCGCGTTCGCGGCGAACCAGCGTTTTGACCGTACGAGATCCGCCGCGTTTCATGCCCTCAAGGGTCTCAAGTTTATCGCCACCAAGACCGCCACGTGGCCCGCCGTCGAGAAACGCTTTGATGAGCTCTCCGCTCCAACCAACGGCCTCCTTCCCTCGTCCTTGTTCTGGGAATGCCTCGGTAATTTTTAAATTTAAAACATTAAAAACAAAAACTCAGTCACACATAATCTGTAAAACAATTTTTAAATTTTCTAAACTATAAACAATAATTCGAGCTAATAAACTATATATGGATTTTAATTATTTACTAATTTTGTATTGTTAATAGAGAAATAAATTTTTATGGGTGTTTTTATTAGGGATGAACAAGGAGTCTAAGGACTTCGCCGACCAGCTTTTCCGGGTACTTGCTCGCCGGAATTATGTCTCCGGCGATTCAATCAACAAGGAACAGCTCAAGAACTTTTGGGAACAAGTCTCAGATGAGAGCTTCGATTCTAGACTCCAAGTCTTCTTCGACATGTAAGTTTCGTGCATGAACCTCGTAACTTTAGATAGTTTCAATACATAGATTCACACATATATAAGACAACCCAATATATACATATATATATATATGTATATATAATCACATGTTACTTGTCCTTGTCCAATTTAGGATTCTGAATCAGTACTATAATTCACGCATAAAATATACATATGTGTACATATATGTATATACATACGTAATCACGTATGTGCAAAGTACTTTAAAATATTTAAAGACATAATTATTAGAGTTATAAATTTGTGTCTAATAATGGTATATTTTTAGATGACGCAACATAACATAGCTTTAAAACAATATATGTGTGTATGTATATGTCTAAAGCTGAAGAAGTATAACGGGTGATGTCATGATGTGGTCAGGGTGGACAAGGACGCAGACGGGAGGATAACGGAAGAAGAGGTCACGGAGGTGAGAAACTACAGTCCCTTATCTACATGTCCTTTTTTGTTACAATAGTATATATTATGTTATTATATTTAGGGATCCTTTTGGTTTTTTTTACAAAATGGGCCACGTGGGATTCCACTAATGTGATGAATTTGACGTGAACACAAAAACGTAAAAACTGTTAGAAAAAATCAAATTTATTTAAATATTAAGATTTGTGTGAATTATATGTAATGGTTACAGATTATTAGTCTGAGTGCATCAGCGAACAAGCTTTCCAATATACAACAGCAAGCCAAAGAATATGCAGCTTTAATAATGGAGGAGTTGGACCCAGACGATGCTGGTTATATCATGGTACGTTCCATCAATAATTTGTTTTTTTTTTTCAACCAATCAATTTTTATATATAATATAAAAAAAATGGGCACATGTCTTGTTACTTTTACAAAATTACATGTTAGGTAGATATTTTAATTGCTTTATCCCATTTATTATTCCAAAATTGTACAATTTTTATATATAACATATGAATATCGATGATATATTATAAAAGTTTATATACTTATTATATTATAAGAGGAATCCCATAAAAAATATATTTGCTCTAACATGTTAAAATTATATGTAATTTTGTTATTTTTATATCAAAATTATCATCATACTTCGAAATAATACACGAACAAATAATGATAATTATTTCAAAATTAAACCATAAATATACGGTGACATATGAGTCGTAAGTTTACCTATACATTTATAGTTGAATTTGAAAATAATTATCATGGTTTATGGTTTATGTATTAATTTAAAATGATATGATAATTTATATGAAAAAGAAATAGTTCATGTATAATTCTAGTATTTGAAATAAATTTGTGTCTCTTCTATGAGATTTTCTCTTTACTATGTTACATAGTATATATATATATATATATATATATATATGAAATAACCTCACTTTAATAATATAAAATTTTTGTTTGGTATAACAATGCTTAGAACTTTGAGTTTTATTGTGACACAATTGAATAAAACAGATTGAGAACCTGGAGACGTTGCTATTACAAGCACCAAACCAATCTGTAAGAATAAGTGACAGCAGAATACTAAGCCAAATGCTAAGTCAGAAACTAAAACCAACACAAGAGAACAATCTTCTTGTAAGATGGTCGGAGAAGATAAAGTACTTCTTGTTAGACAATTGGCAAAGAGTTTGGATTATGATGCTATGGCTTGGTATCTGCGGAGGCCTTTTCGCCTACAAATTCATTCAATATCGCAACAAAGCTGCCTACGACGTTATGGGATATTGCGTTTGTATCGCTAAAGGAGGCGCCGAGACTCTTAAATTCAACATGGCCCTTATATTGTTGCCTGTTTGTCGCAATACCATCACTTGGCTTAGGAACAAGACCAAGCTTGGTGTTGTTGTCCCCTTTGATGATAATCTCAACTTTCACAAGGTATATATATCTATATGTATATGTTCATTGACGCTCTTTTGTTACTAATTTAGATGCAAAAAATGTGATTCATTATTGTTTTCGTATTTTAGACTATTGCGGTTGGGATAATCGTGGGGGTGATTCTTCACGCGGGTGCGCATTTAACGTGTGATTTCCCACGGCTTTTGAACGCGGATGAAGAAACGTACGAGCCAATGATAAAGTACTTTGGGGAACAACCTGATAGTTATTGGTGGTTTGTGAAGGGAGTAGAAGGGGTGACCGGGATTGTGATGGTGGTTCTAATGGCTATAGCCTTCACATTGGCCACACCTTGGTTCCGTCGTAATAAGCTTAACTTGCCAAAGTTCCTCAAGAAACTCACCGGCTTCAACGCCTTTTGGTATTCACACCATTTATTCGTTATCGTTTACGCTCTTCTCATTGTCCACGGTATCAAGCTCTATCTCACCAAGACTTGGTATCACAAAACCGTAAGTTCTAGTTTGCTTATACTACAAAAAAACTATTCAAAATTTGGGATTATTTTGTTTTGTGACTCTTGAATCTTGATCATGAATACAGACTTGGATGTACTTGGCGGTACCGATACTATTGTACTCGTGCGAGAGGCTACTCCGCGCCTTTAGGTCAAGCATCAAAGGGGTTAAGATTCTCAAGGTTAGGAATGGATATCCTACCTTTACAAAACATACAATTTTTGTTTTGTATTGAATACTAATGAACCTATGAACAATGTCAGGTTGCGGTATACCCTGGAAATGTTCTTACAATTCACATGACAAAACCAACCAATTTCAAGTACAAGAGTGGACAGTACATGTTTGTGAATTGCACAGCCGTTTCTCCGTTCGAATGGCACCCGTTTTCGATCACGTCAGCTCCCGGAGATGATTATCTCAGCGTCCATATTCGTACGCTCGGTGATTGGACCCGCCAACTAAGAACAGTCTTCGCCAAGGTTTGTCAACTCTTACAGTTGCCCCTACTATAATCTATCGTATAATTATATCAAACGAGTTTAGGTCTAGATCAAATTAAAAGTTTAGTCCAAAAATTTAGGATAATTCAAAACCATTTATATAAATTTATTATTTCTTTTCTAATCAAAGTAAATCAATTTACTTCTTCTTATAACGAGTGTGAAAAAACATTATTTTTCAGGTATGCCAACCTCCATCCGCCGGAAAAAGTGGGCTACTGAGAGCGGAAGGATCAAGCAATATAGCATTCCCAAAAATCCGAATCGACGGCCCGTACGGAGCGCCGGCACAAGATTACAAGAAATACGACGTTGTACTTCTGGTCGGGCTGGGAATTGGAGCAACACCCATGATTAGTATTGTCAAGGACATCATAAACAACATGAAAACATCGAGCAACGACGAAGAAATGGATCGAATGGAGAATCAAAAGAAGAAGAACAACAAGGATAAGGAAAAAGACAGTAACAACAATGGATTTAGGACAAGAAAAGCTTACTTCTATTGGGTCACGAGGGAACAAGGGTCGTTCGAATGGTTCAAAGGAATAATGGACGAAGTGGCTGAGATGGACGAAGAAAGAGTGATTGAGCTTCATAATTACTGCACGAGCGTTTATGAGGAGGGAGACGCAAGATCTGCGTTGATAGCAATGTTACAGTCATTACAACACGCCAAGAATGGCGTCGATGTCGTGTCGGGGACACGTGTCAAGTCTCACTTTGCTAAGCCTAATTGGAGACAAGTCTACAAGAAGATTGCCCTTCACCATGCCGATAGCCGCGTCGGTAAGTTTTCTTTTTTACTTTTATGCCGTTTTTTAATTTTTGAAAAGTTATATCTTTTATATTACTTAATTTAAGACTTAAAAGGTACTCCCTCGATTTAAAAAGGAATTAATTTAAGTCTTTTTTTACTAATATTAAGGTATGAGACAAAATGGTTAATATTTTTAACAAATTAATTTTTTTGTGTTTTACTATCTTTACTTAAAAAAACAGGGGGAGTAAGAAAATACTATTTTGAAATTTTTATAAAGTTAGGTACAATAAGAAAATACTGAGACTAAAAATGGTTAGAAAATATGCTAATATTTATAATTTCTCTACATATATTATAATTAGTGTGTATAAATGTAATATATAAGAGAGTAAAATAACCGACTAGATGAAATTATAATATTTATTCATTAAAAATCATAATTGATGTACATAATTATATTTAGTTATATTCCGTTCGGATATCGATGACCGCACTCATATAAGACAAAATATAATATCTCATGACTAGATCTAGATGTTGACAATAATATTCTTTTAGAACATAATATAATTATCTTATATTTGCATTAAGATAATGATTTTTTTAAGAAGAAAATAATTGATGCATGGTTTTATTTTTCAGGAGTATTCTACTGTGGGGCCCCAGCATTGACACAAGAATTGAGACAACTGGCTTTGGATTTCTCTCACAAAACATCAACTAAGTTCGAGTTTCACAAAGAGAACTTCTAACATTATCATAAAGACAGAAAAAGAAAAGTCTACTGTTCCCGAATAAATCTTGAATCTTGATTAAATAGTATTGAAGTGTCCATATCTTGTAGAATAAACAAAATAAGACTGCAAATAGAGATTTTGTATTAAAAAAAAACTTTATTCATTTACTCATTTGATTTGTTTTTTAGTGTGTAACAGTGTATAATAATAAATATTAAAGATTCCAGCTTTTCGCGGTGAAACATGTGATTTATAAGAGTTTGTCAACAAATATATATATATATATATATATATATATAATTTATGGGTTTGAGGTCCATATTATCATATTTTTAGCATTTCAGTTAATATGAATATGATCTCTAAAATATGAAATATAAATGACAGAAGACATGATGACGGTCTTGCTTTATCATCGCAATGATCTTGCGTAACTCGTATTAGAAGGTCTTGCCTAATAACGTCGTCATGTCTGCGTCTGGCTTTATTTCCTCGATTTTATCATCACAATGGTTTTGCGTAACTCGTAATAGATAGGTTAACGAATTAAAAGGTACCACTCGATTTTAAAAGACCTCCATCTTGTCTCTATCTATTTTGGAAGCTAGACCGTCGTCCTGTCTGCGTTGATCTATTAGATGCGCTTCCAAGAAAAAAAACACCATCATCTATTAAAAAGATTTAACATTATATATCATGGTTGAGAGATTACGTAAGTACATATATTTTCGTATAAATACGTAAAATAATTTATGTTATAATAATCATACATTTTTATTTTATATAGGTCAAAGGTTCCGATGAGAGACATCATATATGGTTAAGAGATTTGGCTAATGGTCTTGGAAGAAATGTATTGTGTTGGCCAAATATGTTTATTCGGGGTTACACATTCTACACATTTGAGCAAAAAAAAAAAAAACATAACAGCACGTACAATTACAATGTTTGCGTTAATAGTGAAATAGAGGATGGTAACTTCTACGATATTTTGCACCAAATCCTACAGGTGGAATATCTTGGTTTTGTTGGATTGAAGGTAATGCTTTTTAAATATCAGTGGTTTGATCCAACTGTAGGACATGACACCCGAAAAATCGATGGGAAAGAATTGACATCAATCTAGCATGACAATATGGAAAGCATAATCCATTCATCACAATAGATCAAGCAGATCAAATATGTTATGTGCACTATCCAACAACATTGAAACGTCGAAGAGAGGAGCGGTGCATAGTAGTTAAGATTAATCCATATGGAGTTATAAGCACAGAAGAAAAAAATATCCATTGCAAACCGATCACCCTGAGCCAATAATAATAATTGATACAGATAATTAGGAATAGATTCTCACAAGAATTAATATAGATGGAGAATGCATCCGTGACGACGAAGACATTTAACCAGAAGATGTAGAAGATGAACATGGCGATGAATTCAATGCACAATTGAAGGAAGACTCGCCAATAGAAGAGTCAACTGAATAAGAAATGTGAATTGCATAATTTTTGTAATATCAAATTTTTGCAATTTTTTCCATCATATATTCCTTTTTCAACGGGCATTCGTTGGAAATTGTAGCGGAAACCCGTTGAATCGTTTAATACTATGTGACACTTAGAAAATTTTCGATTTTTTTTCACTTTATAACAAGCATCAATTGAAGTATTCCAACAAATGCTCGTTGTAAGCATTTAGTTTACTAACGGATGCCCGTTGCGACGTTCCAACGGATGCCTGTTGCGCACGAGCAACGGATCCCCGTTGGAAATCATGATGATGCCTATGCTCCGCCTAGTACCCTCAGTTACTAGTTCCAAAGGGTATCCGTTGGAAAACATTGATTGATATTTGTGGAAAGCATTGATTGATACTTTTGACGAGTGTCCCATTATTTCGATTATTGATCATTAACATCCTGACGAGACATTATGGTAAGATATTATTGGCATATACATATTTATATTTGAATTAATTATAATTTTGTTTATATATGTAGGTTTGATGTGGATGATGTTTTAAAGTATACAAAAAACAACATCATCTAAAACTCTTTACATGATCAATTTCATTATCCCTAACAAGTGACGCCAAAAGTTATACTCCGTTGATGGTAGTATACATTCATCGTATGTTTTTTAATATAAAATTTAATTTAATATTATATCTAATTTGAATAATAAATGTATTGAATTTATATTTTTATTGTATTAATATAATTTATATAAATAAATGAATAATTTGAAAATAAACAATCTGTTGTTACAATAAAAAAACATATTTTTATTCGATTATGGTCTAGGCGCATATATAACAAAAATGATAAAAACATGCATTTACTTTAAGCCACGTCACTATCTTTTTAAGAAAATAATTGCAGTGAAAAATTAAACCACGATCAGTGTTGTCCTTTCCCTTCTCCATTTGTTTTACATGAAAATTGTTTTCTTACTTACGAGAAATTCAATCGACATCTCTCCACTCTCCACCATAAAAGTAATAAATATTTCGGTTACTTGTGGTGAAATTAAAAACCTACTAGGGTTTGAAATCTTTGCAACCAAACAAAATTGGAGGCTTGAGCGAAAATGAGACGATGGTAGAAGATTATTCACCGAAGCACCGAAATTCCAATTGCTACCCCGACGTTGGTTTGATAAGTTTTCATACCATTGCTCCCACTACCACCAACGCTAGAAGATGGGTTCTGCGATGAATCCATCATGGATCTTGATTCTATACTTAATGCCAACACTCCAAGGAATTGTAGGAAAACCACCAATCTTTGAAAATCAAATGTAGGCGAAAGACGTGATTGAAATTGGCGTCGTAAAAAACCAGATCTGAGAACGATTCCCGAAGGAAGAAGATGAAGATGGAAAGGGAGGAATGAGAAGAGCGAGTTATAGCAGTGAGGAAGTGTTGTTAAAATGCTCATGAACTAATAAATGAATTTCATGAGCTGATTCATCCTCTTTTTATGATTTGTACAAGCATGGAAATAAAAACTGTTTGGTGTTTGTGATTCACTCGTATGGCTGTGTTATCTCTCTGGTTTCTCTCGTTTGTGATGTGTTCAGAAAGATGAAAAATTCCTCTCAGGTGTGATATATGGTAACATGTAGTGTGTGTTAGTTTTAAGCTAGGAATTTATATCATGTTTGCATAGTTTGCATAACGAGTTACGAATCCGACACGAACGTTCTTTATATATTCCCTTTTTGTTGATTTTGAGGTTTTAAGGCGATAAGGCCTATTCGAGCTTTAGAACGTCGATTCTTGGATTCAACCGCGTATAATGGGAGCTACAAGCTATTCGGAGCAACTTCAGGCCACGGAATCAAACGAAACACCCAAGCATCGAGCGAAAGGAACGAAAATAAGAAGATAACTCAGCCCACTCGGGCTTGGAAGAGGCCCCGCGCGGGCTGCAACTCTAGCAAAGTTTGCATGACTCGGGGAGGCTTTGAACATGCCCGTGCCGGGTGGCTAAGTTGCCCGCACGGGCTGCACATTCCAGCAAAGTTTGCACAGGTCGGGCTGATGAAGAGCCCGCTCGGGCTGGAGGAGAAGACTCACCCCGCTCGGGTTGAGCATGAGCCCGCGCGGGCCCTCTTTTTCTCAACAACTTCGGTTTTGAATTTCAAACTTGAATTAGAAAGAGAAGGGGCGATCTAGGGCAAGCATGACGACACACATGTCAGGAGAGGGACTGAAAAACACAAGGAGAAACTCGGGAGAAGCTGGAGAAGAAGAGAAACAATAGTCCGGACTTCGGTATCAAGATAGGGAAGATCGAGGAATCGTATTTCTTACTCTTTATCATATCTAGGGTTTATTTCTCTTGTTTTACAGTAGATTCCATGAGTGACTAAGCATCTAGTTATGGGTTAGGATTGCCGGATTAGTAATGGATGCTTATGATTATGCGTTAATGCTTAGACTTATCGAAGCTTTCTTGAAATTCAGTCTTACAATCAACATCGTAAATGTCTTATACTTGTGCTGACCGCTCAGTAATTTAGGAATTCGTGTTTAGCTGGAAGGTTAGATTATGAATCCTGAAAAATTGATTGTAGATTAAGCTTGATTAATGAGAATCTGACCGGTCGGTTAATCGACTTAGGAATTAGGATTGCACGTTTAACGCTACCGTAATCACGAGTTAATCACTGCTGGAAGGTAGGATTGCATGTTGTTGTGGTTAGGAGGTTTAGGATTCGAAAGAACCATTCCTTATTTATGAGTATGAATTCCCCGTAATCAAAATAATTCGATAGGTTAATGATCCTTTGTTAGTTGCATCCTTGCAAATCCGGTAACCCGAAACCCATAGTGTTCTTAATTATCAAGTTTTTCACGTCACCTCATCGCTGTCATTATCCATCTTAGTTATTTAGAAATCTATCCCACATCACCATCAATTCGACCCGTCTTAGTTTAGTCGTATTCTGAGCTTAGGTTGCATTAGTCCTCAGAGTTCGACCCTTGTATTACACCGATCCGTACTCTTGCGGTAAGTGAATATTAGGCAATTTTATTGCTTGATAGTTCGCACATCAAGTTTTTGGCGCCGTTGCCAGAGACTAATTACGGCCTAGATTAAGAATTCACTAGATTAAGATTTCCGTAGTCTTTGTTATTTTTCTGCATTTTTATTTTCTCTTTATCGAGCCTTAATTCAAATGCTAAACAATGCAGCGCTTAGAGGATTTCTATAATCTGCTATCCGAATCACATCTCCCGCACTACTCAAAGAAATCATGGGTTCAAAGAGTTTGGGGTTATGAGGAATTCAATTATATGTGTAATAATTAGCTTGTGGGAGACACATACGACACCGGATGGGGAGATCACCAAAACTTTTCGTATAGGAACCTCAACGGTGCGTTGGATGCGCAACATCTACCGGGAAATTTTCAACCGTGGATGCAGTCCCATCATCAAAGTTATCAGCCACATGCGCTACCACTGATTCAACCCGATGCAACCTCCAATATTACCGCCATGTTAGCCAGCTTCATCCAAGAGCAGCAAAAGCAAAAAAATTTAATTATGGAAGTGAAGGCAGGGAGAGAAAAACTCAAGAAGCAGATGGAGGGCATTGAATATCATTTTAGACATTTGGAGATGCAGTTCGAGCAATTAGCGCAAGAAGCAGCGGAAGAGGCCCTTGTCGAGCTTAAGGAGAAAGCCGATGAGGAAGAGGAAAAGTACGTAGAACCAACCCCGAGGCCACCTCATTTGCTGTTTCCACAAAATCAGCGCAAGACAATGGTGGATCAGCCAATTCCTTTGACATTTGGAAAAGGTGAAGCTTCCATCACTACAGCTAGAGAAGGATTATGTAAGGACCCAAACGAGTTGCTGGACGAAGGAAAGAAGAAGGAACCCCTGGACCGAGACTTCCACACCACCCGAGCAGAATCCAGTGCGACCCAAGATACATACGACGAGGATCTGTGCATAAACACTCCCGAAATGTCAAGGAGCTACACCAGATGCCCAGCGCACAATTGGAGCATTGACAAGGCACCTAAGGTGAAGCTAAAAGAGACAAATGATGAAGCTGATAAAAGCCCCACCGAGCTGTACACTAAGCACGATAGAGGTCCCTCCTTCGAGAGCAATACAACCGAGCTTATGGGGAAAACAACCGCACGGAATGAATTTCCAAGAAGTCCGACGAACCTGATTTTTATGCCTAATGGAGCATTCCTTATCAACAAGATTTCAGATTCTCCTCCATCCGAGCAGCATTTTAAACCCGATTGGAGGATTGAGAAAGCATCAGTATGCGCCATAGGATTCGGGACCCCAATGGGAAGGAGATTGCACACGCGACCTCGCGCAAGACAACAACAAGGACGCCCACCTCGATATGATGAGTAGAGCTTGGTCAGGCTCGAGACAAGCGCTTATCGGGAGGCAACCCGACTTTTGCATATTTTTCTTTTCATCTCATTTTTCGGACTTATTCTTATTTTTTTTGCATTGATGTACTCGGTGAGCTATTACATTGTATTTTCTTTTGGGATTGCGTGATTTTTTTCATAGGTTTTCCGACATCGATATCATCCTTTAAGGACGAGACGCATACAACGTCCAGCCGCATCACCAACTTGGGACAACAAGAGACACAAGGTGCACACGTTCTATCCTTATTTTCCCGTAGTTTATTGTGCGAGATTTTCTTTTAGGTCTTGAACATCGAGACGGTGTTTCATTCAAGTCTGGGGGAGTACTCGTCGAGTAACATGCATGTGATTAGGATTAGATGATTAGGATTAGATGTTGATTTTTTAGGAATAAACGGATGGACACCTAGTACGAATTTTTGAGCTTTAGTCATTATTGTGCGACTTTGTCGAATCGTGAACAATAGTCTAGGTTTGCTAAGAAGTCTTTTGGGTACCGATTAGTCAAGTAGTTGTGCTTGAAATCATGATCTATAGTTGCATTCACCTCCTAGGTTTCAGTACCAAGTATCCATATCTCCGTGTATACCGTTTATCCCTTGCTTTGGTTGATATATTTTACCGTTCATGGACATTAGATTCCACATGCTTATACTCCGCTGTCACCTTGGATAATGTTCTAACTATTTGAGATTTACATTGACATGAGTACATCGAGATCGATTGTTCGGGTCTAAGTGGTAGGTTGATGCGCTATTCTACGTCCTAAGGGTTAGAGTTGATGCGTAATCTTTGGTAAAAAAAATTGTTCTTCAATGACGCACCTCTTCACTCCGCTAAGGTTACAAGACCTTATGAGTGTGCCATAGGTAGTCTGGGTCTAAGTAGAAAGCCATCCCTCTTCGACTTCAACGTCCTAGAAACCAAGCACGGATCTATAAAAAAAGAAAAGGGAATAAGAACGAGAATACGAGTCCAATGATATCTCAAGCTTAGGGGAATTGGTATGGAGATCGCTTGGACGTT
>CM071876.1:4383646-4395777 GCA_036759665.1 Gynandropsis gynandra
ATAGAAGTCTGAACTAGGTACGCTTCGACTTATGTTCATATGACGCGTTGTTTTGCATAATGAATAATCCTTCGAAGTTTTCGTGCTAGTGTCCATTGTTATTTAGCTCCTCTTGTACTCGACTCTAGGTTTTGCTCGAGGACGAGCAAAGGGTAAGTCTGGGGGAGTTTAATAACACGTAGTGTGTGTTAGTTTTAGGCTAGGAATTTATATCATTTTTGCATAGTTTGCATAGCACGAGTTATGAATCTGACACGAACGTTCTTTATATACTCCCTTTTTGTTGATTTTTAGGTTTTAAAGTGACAAGGCCTATTCGAGCTTTAGAATGTTGATTCTACGATTCAACCGCGTATAATGGGAGCTACAAGCCATTTGGAGCAACTTCAGGCCACGAAATCAAACAGAACACCCAAGCATCGAGCGAAAGGAACGAAAACAAGAAGATAACTCAGCCCGCTCGGGCTTGGAAGAGGCCCCACGTGGGCTGCAACTCGAACAAAGTTTGCATGACTCGGGGAGGCTTGGAACACGCCCAGATTGGATGAAGAAAACGACCCCGCACGGGGTGGCTAAGTTGCCCGCGCGGGCTGCATTCTAGCAAAGTTTGCACAGGTTGGGCTGATGAAGAGCCCGCTCGGGCTGGAGGAGAAAACTCACCCTGCGCGGGTTGAGCATGACACCACAAAAAAACAGGCATTTTCCAACGGATATATCCGTTGGGAAATGCCTAAAATCCCTTGGAAAAGGCTCTTTCCAATGGATTGCAACGGATTCCCGTCCGTTGGGAAACGGTCGTTGGAAATTCGTATCCGTTGCAATTCGCAACGGTCTTCTAACGGATAGTATCCGTTGTAATATTGTAACAGAATTTGCAACATACATCCCCGTTGGAAATATGGTAACAAACACCCGTTGGAAATATTTGTAACGGATGCCCGTTGCACAATTGCAACGGACAGCCGTTGAAAATGGGCAACGGGCGTCCGTTACACATTTTTCAACGGACGTCCGTTGCCAGTTACGCGGGGAAAATGAGCGGAAATTTATATTTCCAACGGACATCCGTTGCCATTTACGTGGGGAAAATGAGCGGGAATTTAGCGTTCTAACGGGCCTCCGTTGGAACGTGGCGGGAAAGAGACGGACGTCCGTTGCAAAGTGGCGGGAAAGGGCAACGGAAGTCTGTTACAATTTGGCGGGAAATAGTGTCCAACGGATGCCCGTTAGAATTTTCAACGGGCATCCGTTGGAAAGCTTGAAAAAATAAAAAATAAATTTTTAAAAATTAAAAATATTTTCTAAAAGAAAAAGTTTTTAATTAAAATATTAAATTGTTCACAAAAAACTAAAACTAAAACTAAAACTAAAACTACGTTAATCTATCCTTTTACATTTCATTTAAATCGGCGGGATCGATATCGTCTCTGTGATCGCCATCACCTCTAGATGGCGTTGCTTCTGACTCGGGACCCGGTTCTTGCTGTGACGTTGATCCCCTCCCTTGCCCCATGAACTCGATGACGCTCTCCAAGTGCTGTACTTTGGCTTCGAGCTCCTAGATTCGCCGTTGTTGCGTGAAGCTCTCTTGCACTATGGGAGGTACCGTCGTGGCGTCCTCGACGATATCCTTTTGAAGCGCCCCGAGACCGTATAGACGTCCCTTATACGGTCTCACCGACTACAAGACAAACAAAAGTAACATTAGATTATTACAAAATATTTTATTAATAATCAAAAAATAAAATAATGAACTTTTACCTCTAAATAAATTTTGTCCTATTGTAAAGGACTGAGTTCGTCGGGGCTTGAACCGCAAGCTTGAGATTGTTGTATGATCTTCTCCGTCACAGCTCTCACGGTTCGCTCTGCTCCAGGATCGAAGAGTTCTGGTTCGTCGGCCTCTTCCCCGACATCCGACTTCTTCTTGGCATGGGTTTCTAATACCAGCTCAAGAAGAGTCGGTTCTCTTTCTATCCGTTGTATCTATAATATAAAATAAATGTAGTTAGATAAATATTTAAATAAAAAAAAATTTAAAAAAGAAAATTTTACCAATTCTTTTCTTCGTTTCGGGAAGGATTTTGATCCCGAAGTATGGCGATGCGGACCATCTCCGGGAACCTTCTCACCGTAGCGACATTTTTTGGCCTTCTCACTCTTGGCCTTGAAATCTGTGGACTCCCAATGCTGAATCATTTTGCTGGAGACCGCTTCCGTTTCCCATCTCGGTTTGCTATTGCTGGCGTAGTAGTTGCGTTTCACACCGTTCATCATCAGGCGCATCCGCACCTGCATGTCGCGCATCCATGCTGTGTAGATGCGCAACGTATCCTTTCGCTTCCATCTGTATGAGCTAGATGCGCGTTGTATGAGTTCTCCGCCATCTGTATGAGCGCTGCAAACAAAGTATAAAATTTTTAATTTTCTAATATATTTATCACTAAAAATATGAAATTTAATTAAAAAAATTTACAATAAAAGTGTGCCACCATCGCTGGCGCACAACTTCTGGCGTAACTTGCCAGGAATAGTGGATGATGAGGTTGTTGGTGTGTTTATCATCAGGCGCATCCGCACCTGCATGTCGCGCATCCATGCTGTGTAGATGCGCAACGTATCCTTTCGCTTCCATCTGTATGAGCGCTGCAAACAAAGTTATAAAATTGTTAGTTTTATAATATATATATATATATATATATATCACTAAAAATATGAAATTTAATTAAAAAAATTTACAATAAAAGTGTGCCACCATCGCTGGCGCACAACTTCTGGCGTAACTTGCCAGGAATAGTACAATTTGTCCTTTAAGGACCCTTGGATAATGAGTTTGTTGGTGTGTTTCAGTATATCATCAACATCAAACCTGCAAATCAACAACACAAAGTTAGATAATATTTATAACATATAATAATACAAATCAAAATAGTAATTTTTTTACCATAACGTCTTAGGAGAATGTTCTTGATCGATGATCGGAAGGGTTGGACGTCCATCGAAATCATCGATCAACGAATCATATCGTCATCGTCATCAAATACCAGCGGTGCCGATTCTGGTGACGGAGGCTGATATGGTGGTGGTGGCGGCGGGGGAGGAGCTCCCGCGGAACCAGCCAATAAACCCCCTGAACCTATGAATCGTCTTGGTCTCATTGTTTGTCTAAGAATACTACGTGTTTTTGGGTGAAGTGTGAATTTAAGAGGATTTTTTTTTGTGATTTGTGTTGAAATAAGAACTGTTCAATGGGTTTATATATATCGAAATTTCCAACGGATATCCGTTGGAATTCCCAACGGATGCCCGTTGGAAAACACGTCATCGCAACGGACAGATTAAATTGACGTGACGTGGTGCATTCCCAACGGGCGTCCATTGGGAATTCCAACGGATGCCTGTTGGGAATGCGTGTTCCCGAGGCAACGGACGGCTAAATAGCGGCTCCTCTCCCTTCGCAATGGGCATCCGTTGGAATTTCCAACGGATGCCCGTTGGAAAAGTCTGCAGACTAGGGTAGGCATCATTACCTAGACTAACGGGCATCCGTTGGTATATTCTAACGGATATCCGTTAGAAAATTTCCAACGGGCCTCCGTTAGAACGTTCTAACGGACGCCCGTTGAAAAATTGTTTACGGCCATCCGTTACAACTTACCGATGGATGCCCATTGGAATATTTCTAACGGGCATCCATTACACTTTACCAACGGATGGCCATTGGAAATGTGTAAAACTTTGAATAATTTTCTAAGTGTCGTGGGCTAATTCGTGTATCAACGGGCATCCGTTACCAATTTTCAACAGATGCCTGTTGGTATTAGATAATTCTATGTTTTAATACACATTATGAACGTTACAATTCATTTACATCACATCGTCTACATTTATTACACATAATAGACATTATTGTATTTAAATTTCTTCTTCAGTAGATTCATCGATGGGCGAGTCTTCCTTTGCTTGTTCATTGAATTCATCGCCGTTTTCATCTTCAGCATCTTCCAGTTCAACGTCTTCATAATCGCGGATGAGTTCTCTGTCTATTTCATTTCTCGCAAGAATCTCCTCGCGATCTGTATCAATTAAGCGAATTGGCTGCGGATGATCGGGTTGCAATGCATCTTCTTTATCATTAGAGGTTATGATCCCTCGTGGCTTGATCTTTACTATGGCCCACCACTCCTCTCTTCGACGTTTCAATTTTGTTGGATATTGCACGTAACATACTTGATCTACTTGATCTATTGTGATGAATGGATCATACTTACCATATTGTCGTGCCGGGGTGACGTCAATTCCTCCCCAACGGGTTTTTCGCATTCCACGTCCTACGGTTGGGTCAAACCATTGACATTTAAAAAGCATCACCTTCAACCCAACGAGACCGGGATATTCCAGTTGTATGATTTGGTGCAAAATGCCGTAGAAGTTATCACCCTCTATATCACTATTAACGCAAACGCCATAGTTGTATGTGCTTCTATGTTTTCCGTGTTCGTACATGTGGAACGTGTAGCCGCGAGTAAACAAGATTGGCCAACACATGACATTTCGTGCGGGACCATTAGCCTAATCTTTTATCCACGTAGGAAGTCCTTCATCAGAACATTTCACCTATACGTTAAAAAAAAACAAATTAATACTCTTATATGCATTTAATTTACAAAGATGTGTACACGAATACTTACGTAGTCCCTAAACCACGAGCCATAATGTTGAACTTTCATGTCTGTGACTTCATTTGCATTTAGAAGAGGATATGCACCAAGCACTTCTTCGTCAAATATCCTGAATAATGAAAATACGTTACATTTAATATATATATATATATATATATATAAAGATTGAAATTATAATATGTACCATGTACGTACCTTTCGAACGGTAATAACTCTTGACAATTAAGTAGTATATATGTGTGGATGTGATTATACTCCTCTGGTGTTAACCAATATTCATCGGATTTACCTTTTGTACGTCCAATCGGTGTAAACATTTCAGGAATTGTGCCAAACTGCGGATTATATTGATACAAATAGTTTGTGTGATCATCCGTTGCACGACGTTCTTTCGTTTGAATATGCGACTCGAAATAAAATGTGCTGAAATATGTGATTTCTTCCAACAAGTATTGTTAGACAATAGATCCTTCGACTGCTGCTTTGTTTTTTGCCTTTTTTTAAATGAAAGAAAAACCTTTCGAAAGGATACATCCATCTGAATTGAACTAGTCCACCGAGTATTGCCTCATCTGGTAAATGTATTGGCAAATGCTCCATGACATCGAAGAATGAAGGCGGAAAAACGTTTTCCAATGAACATAAGACTTCAGAGATATTGTTTTTCATTACTTCCAAGTCATCACCTTTTAAATTCCTCAAACATATATCTCTGAAAAATATACTGATTCCGCATAACACATCGTGAACATTCCATGGTAAGAGCTCAACAAATGCAATTGGAATGAGCCGCTGCATTCTTGTAAATCACCCATTGTGTTCAATATTTTGTAAAGGATTTGCGTTCCGGTTTGCATGCACGGCGCCTCTTCTTTTTTACCACGTTCTTTCGAAAATGTATTTTATTTTTCCGGAAAGCATGGCCACGAGGAAGAAATCTTCTATGACAATCAAACCAACATGGTTTCTTACCATGTACTAGTCGAAATGCATCTGTATCCTCCATACAATATGGACATGCCAATCTGCCGTGCGTGCTCCATCTAGATAACATTCCATAGGTAGGAAAATCGCTAATTGTCCATAACAAGACCGCTTTCAATGTGAAATTTTGCTTAGTACTGACGTCATAAGCAAGGATTCCTTCGTTCCACAACTCATGAATTAAGGGCTGCAAAAAGACATAGAAACGTTTCTTCGGATGTTCTGGTCTTGGAATCAACAACATTAGAAACATTACCTCTCTTTTCAAACACATCTCGGGAGGCAAATTATACGGGTACAAAATCACCGGTCATAGAGAATATTGACTTCCAGATTTTCCATAGGGGCTAAAACCATCCATGCATAAGCAAAGATAGACGTTTCTTGTTTCATACGCGAACTCGGGAAATATTTCATTGAAATCTTTCCAAGCCTTACCATCCGATGGATGTTTCATTATACCTTCGACCATTGAGTGTTCTGTGTGTCATCTCATTGTCGCAGCGGTTTTTTTATTCATATAACCTTCTCAACCTGTTTCCAACAGGTATATAGAACATTTTCTTGTATGGTACATATTTACATGAAGATGGTTATATAGGCCGAAATCTGCTTGCACCGCAAAACTTTGATTCCAACAAGTCTTTATCATTTCCCCAAAACAACATGCAACTGTTTCTACAAACATCAATTTTCTCATGTGGTATTCCCCAATCTTTTAACACATTCTTTGTTTCGTAGTATGTCTCAGGAGCTTGATTATTTTTCGGTAAATATTCTCGCATTGTTTTGCAAAATGAATCCATGCAATTTTCAGCCACATTGTAGTCTGTTCTAATACTCATCAATCTTGAAGAGAAAGATAAACGAGACTGACCTTCACGATAACCTTCGTATATAGGCAGTTTCGCCGAATCCAATAGGTTGAATAATCGACGTGCATCGATGTTCGGCATCTCTTCATGCGTTTGTTCATTAACAGCTATAGGAAAAGCATCTGACACCATTTCCACATATGGATTGGTCGTCGATGGTTCATAAACAACTTCTTCATTTCGTTCTACTTGTGCATCTTGCACAATATCTCTAACACCGCAATTTTCACCGTGAAAAACCCAAATTTCGTAATTTTCACCGAAACCCACCTTATAAAGATGTTTGCTAACATTTTCTTGACTTCGATACTTCATGTGTTTGCATCTTTTGCATGGACATAACATTGTCCCGCGTTCTTGACACAAAGGGTGCATCGATGCAAAACTTATGAATTGCTCCAATCCGTGTAAGAATTCTTGTGTAATCTCTTCGGTTACAGGATCTTTTCTTCTATACATCCACTCTCTTGATCTATATATATTTCGATTTGAATACGGTGACATTTTTTCGAAAATGTTTTTGTTATTGATGGTTTGATGCACTCTTTGATATGATCTAAATAGTGAAATTTCCAACGGTCATCCATTGGAAGTTGCAACGGATGACCGTTGAAGTCAGTTCACGTGAATTAATATCAACCGGCGGCCTCGAAATTAACAATTTCAACGGGCATTCGTTACAAATTGTAACGGTCATCCGTTGCCAATTCCGACGGATGCCCGTTGAAATCTTATCCAACGGATTAATGCCTGTTGCAAGTGCTTACAAATTCGTTATTTTTTTCATATTACAATAGTTAGATCTTATGAATTACGATTTCGTAATTATAATTCATTTAACGTCGATGTCTAATAGTGAACAAAAACCGAAATCAGCATCTTTACGTCTATTATCGAACCAAAATACACCCCTTTTAAACTGAATCACCGTCTGGATTCCTTTTCCCGGTTCCAGCGGTGAAACAGTTTCAGAAAGGTCTTTTAGGTTCTACATTAGACATTAAGATATTTGTTATTGATGATTTGAGGTAACTCTAGGTTTACATTCGACATCTTTACGTCTATTATCGAACCAAAAGACACCCCTCTTAAATTGAATCACCGTCTGGATTCCTTTTCCCGGTTCCGGCGGTGAAACAGTTTCAGAAGGGTGTTTTAGGTTCGACATTAGACATTAGGATATCTATTATTGATGATTTGAAGTAACTCTAGGTTTACATTCGACATCTTTATATCTATTATCGAATTCAAAACAACCTTTACGAACTGTAACACCATCGGGAATCCCTTTCCCGATCCCGACGGTGAAACAGTTCATAAAAGTTATTTTGGATTCAACAATAGATATTAAGATGGTTGTAATTGATGATTTGGGGTAACCCTAGGTTCCGATATAAATAGTAAATATTCAAACGGATGTCTGTTGGAAATTGCAACGGATTCCTGTTGCTCCTGCGCGGTAATTTAATTCGATAGTTGAACCTCGAAATTCACAATATCAACGGGCATCCGTTAGAATTTGCAACGGACACCCGTTGGAATCCTTTTCCCCGGTTTCTAACAGACCTTCCAACGGAAGTAATCCGTTACACTCCGTAAAAAATCGCTACGAATTTCAACGGATATTGCAACGGAAAATATCCGTTACAATTCCGTTGAAATTTGTAACGGATTGAAACGGATCATTGTCCGTTAAAAATTTCACCAACTCCATTAAAATCCGTTGATAAGTGTTTCCAACGGATGAATCCGTTGCCCCGTCCGTTGGAATCTGTGAGTTTTTTTGTAGTCTGAGCCCGCACACGCCCCCTTTTTCTCAACAACTTCGATTTTGAATTTCAATCTTGAATTAGAAAGAGAAGGGGCGATCTAGGGCAAGCAGGACGACACACATGCCAGGAGAGGGACTGAAAAACACAAGGAAAAACTCGAGAGAAGCTGGAGAAGAAGAGAAACAACAATCCGGACTTCGATATCAAGATAGAGAAGATCGAGGAATCGTATTTCTTACTTTTTATCATAAATAGGATTTATTTCTCTTGTTTTACATTAGATTCCATGAGTGACTAAGCCTCTAGCTATGGGTTAGGATTGCCGGATTTGTAATGGATGCTTATGATTATGCGTTAATGCTTAGACTTATCGAAGCTTTCTTGAAATTCATTTTTACAATCAACATCGTAAATGTCTTATATTTGTGCTGACCGCTCAGTAATTTAGGAATTCGTGTTTAACTGGAAGGTTAGATTATGAATCCAAAACAATTGATTGTAGATTAAGCTTGATTAATGAGAATCTGACCGGTCGGTTAATCGACTTAGGAATTAGGATTGCGCGCTTAACACTACCGTAATCACAAGTTAATCATTGCTGGAAGGTAGGATTGCACGTTCTTGTGGTTAGAAGGTTTAGGATTCGGAAGAACCATTCCTTATTTACGAGAATGAATTCCCCAAGTTTTTCACATCACCTCATCGCTGTCATTATCCATTTTAGTGTTTTAGAAATCTGTCCCACATCACCATCAATTCAACCCGTCTTAGTTTAGTCGTATTCTTAGCTTAGGTTGCATTAGTCCCCAGAGTTCAACCTTTGTATTACACCGATCCGTACTCTTGCGGTAAGTGAATATTAGGCATTTTTATTGCTTGATTGTTTGCACATCAATACACCTCACACCCTCCTTAAGTTCATATATATCAAAAAAGGTTCATACAAAAGATGGATTTTCCCTTTTCCGACAAACCCTTACATGTACTACTACTCTAGTATTGCTAAAAATAGGGAGATTCCCTTGTACTAATTTCTTAATTTTCTGCAAAATGTCTGAAGCTTGTTTCTGCATTACAGTTAACCTTCGTTTTCCTATCTTTTGATCCCGTTGTTTTTTTACTTGCATATGGGCTCCCGGTTGTATGTTTTTGGGCTGTTAACTTGCTGCTGAGCCGCTCCTGGAGTCGCTGGGCCGCTTCTTGTGATTATGGGCTTCGTCCTTCTTCATGGGCTTCTGCTGGGTCAACTTCTCTGGGTCGGGATTGAGACAAAGCCCACCGATATTATTATTTCGGTTTAGGCTTCCCTCGAAGCCCATTCCAGAACCTTCCTCCTCGCGATGTCTCTCTCTTAAACCCTGTCACATTTTCGCCGGTCAGCATCTTGAATCTCCCTTCCTAGTCAGTCGAGGTGTGACTCCGATCTTCCCCCTCAGTTCACAGAACCGTCCAGTCGGCAGGGGTTTGGTGAGGATTTCCGCAACCTGCTCCTCGCTTAGCACATGGCGTAAGTCTACTCTTCCTTCCGCCTGTGCTTCTCTGACAACATGAAATTTAATCTTGATATGCTTAGTCCATTTATGATATATCGGATTCTTTCCGATAGCTATGGCTATTGTACTATCACTGTAGATAGGTACCCCAACTGCATGTGAAACCTAGCTCCTCAAATAGCCTTAGTAACCACGTTGCATGATTCGTTGCTGCACTTAACGCCATCTATTCGGCCTCGACCGTCGATTGAGCCACAATTGACTGCTTCTGTGTTTCCTAGTTAAACACTAAACTCCCGATTGTAAAAAAATACCCATTCGTGCTACGCATATCAATCGTACTCCCTGCTAGATCTGCATCTGCATAACCCACCAGCTCTACATGTTCCACTTGTGTGAATTTTAGACCGTAGTCTGTTGTTTCCCTTATGTATCTTAATACCCGCTTTGCATTGTGTAGACTGTGTACTGTTTGTTTTGCGTTACTTCGTGACAGGTACGAAGCTGCAAACGCAAGGTCTGGACGAGTGGAAGCAAGGTAGAGAATACTACCTACCATGCTCCTGTACACAGTATGCTCGGTAAGTTCGTCACCGTCTTCTTTGGTTTTAGAATTTAGGGTTAAGGGAGTGCTTAC
Organism: Gynandropsis gynandra; assembly: GCA_036759665.1. NCBI lineage: Eukaryota > Viridiplantae > Streptophyta > Magnoliopsida > Brassicales > Cleomaceae > Gynandropsis > Gynandropsis gynandra. Next base: position 4,394,090 of record CM071876.1, read on the forward strand.
TCCCTTTGATTCCAGCATACCAAACTTCGAGAGAAGTTGGGTAGCATACTTCTCTTGGCTTAAAAATATCCCATCTTCGAGGTACTTAACCTCAAAACCCAAGAAAAATTTAAGTGAACCCAAGTCACTCATGTCAAATCCTGAACTCATCTTGACTTTAAAATCCTCAATCATCTTAAAACTGCTCCCTGACAATATTACATCATCCACGTATAAACAGATTATCAAAATGTTACCTGCGTTCACCTTGATATACATTTTTGCGTCACAATGGCTCCTTACATATTCTTCTTGTAAGAAGAATGTAATAATCTTGCTATACCAGGCCCTCGGTGCCTGGTTTAAACCATATAGTGCCTTGTTAAGTCTTAAAACTTTGTGTTCTGAGCCAGTTATCTCATATCCTGGTGGCTGTTCAACGTAGACTTCTTCTTTAATCTCTCCGTTTAGAAATGTTGACCTTACATCCATCTGATGTAAAGGCCAATCCTTCTGTGCTGCCACGGCTATCAAGGTTCATATTGTGTCGTGCCTTGAAACCGGGGCAAACGTCTCCCCATAGTCTAGCCCGTAGGGTTGAGTAAACCCCCGAGCCACTAGTCTTACTTTATACTTCTGAATTCTTCCTTTCTCGTCTGTCTTTATCTTATATATCCACTTCACCCCAATGACTTTCTAATTCAAGGGTCTCTCAGTGAGATACCATGTCTTGTTCTTATGCAACATTTGCATTTCTACGTCCATCGCCTCTTTCTTCTCTGGATGCTTTAGAGCCTCTTCATATGAGGTAGGTTTCATCACGGCTAGATAACAGATCTCCTCTGGCTGTATCCCTTCCGTGTCCTCCTCAATTCTATATAAGTCACTCAACCTCCGTGTTCTGTGTACATCACGGATGATTCACCGGTATTTCCAGTGCTAGACTCCTGGGATGATGGAGTATTAGACAGTGAAAATTGCAAAGGGATACCTGGGGGTGTTCTCCTCCTGCAACTCTCACTATCTCTAGCACTTGGCTGCCCTGAGGTACTCCCCACTTCAAACATAGTCGTAGGTGCTCCCTCCGGGTTACTGGAATTCAGTGGATTCAGAAATACCATAGGTATAGGCACTTCCTTCTCCCCTTCTTTTGCTTCCCAATCCCAGCTTTTCTCCTCATCAAATATTACGTCTCTTGATATCTCCACCTTCCCCGTCTCAATCACATAAACCCTGTAGCCCTTACTCTGGTTGCTGTAACCTACAAAGACACAAACTTGTGACTTGTCGTCCAGCTTTCCTCGTTTCTGTGTAGGCACCATTTTATAGCATAAACACCTAAAGACTCGTAGGTTTCCAATAGAGGGTTTGTGCCCACACCAAACCTCCAAGGGGGTTTTATCTTCCAGTGCCCTTGTAGACAATCTATTCTGTATGTAAGCCGAAGTAAAAACTCCCTCTGCCCAAAACTTGTTAGGCATGTTGATCATCTCGTTTTCATACGTATTTCATGCATGATTTAAGAGACGTTTTCGATATATATGTGTTGCTTTACGTATGATTCCGTATCCATTTTACTTGCTTTCGTGCTTTTCATATTCTTACAGGTTTTTACGCGTATTTGGATCATTTTGGAGCTAAAAGGACATGCACGGAGATAAGGAACAACTTCAAGGATCATCACGGGACAAACGGGACGAGATTGAGCA
>CM071876.1:4400281-4411726 GCA_036759665.1 Gynandropsis gynandra
TGAGTCAGAGTCGTCCCAAGGCCCTTGTCCGGTGCCACGTTTTGAGATGAACCCCGAACTTAGGAATGCTTAAGAGGTTGACCTTTTCCTTTAGACTTTGCATGATTGAGCTAGGTTTTTCTATGCGTTAGAGCTTATTAGTCGGTTGAAAAACAATAGGTCGTAGTTCTTGGGAATTCTAGTGTTACTTGTGGGGATGTTTAGACGAGGTTGCTAGGCTGGTCTGTCGTTTATTTTCTCTACCCAGATGGTCATACTTCGTGTAGACGACGCTTTACTTTGGTTACACCGAGGATCATTGGATCATATAAAATCGAGCTTATTTTGCAGATTAAAAAGCGTACACTAACACTCCGCTGTCGTTAGAAATGGTGCCTAATAAGCATGATCAAAAATCGATATGAGTGCATCGACCTTGTTACTCTTTCGGTGGCTCGGGTCTAAGTAGTGGGTTGGCAATCATCTTTCTACGTCCTAAGGGCATGGCACAAAAAGCCGCCTACTCCGCTGCGCTCTCACACGAGATGCATGAGTATACCGTCATCGGTAGTCTGGGTCTAAGTAGAGGCTGGATCCCTTCAAATCCGACGTCCTAGAAGCCTAGTGTGTATGCAAAGAAAAAGAAGAAAAGAAAAGAAAAAAAAATGGAAAAGAAAAATAAAAATGAAACAAAAGAAAAAAAGAAAAAGTCATAAAAAGAAAATAAAAAGAAGAAAAAAAAAGAAAGGAAAAAGAAAGAAAGAAGCTCAGAAAGAAAGAAACAAGTATCCTCGGTTGACCTAGGTTTAGCATAGTCTGAAGTCTTGTCAGGTGGAGGGAGTTACGGTAGCGTGTCTAGTCTCCTTTGATTTACTTTCTCATGGGTAACCGTGGTGGACCTAGAATTAAGGCTGAAAACTCGATTAGGCCGAATTTGCCTTCGACGTGTTAGTTGATCGGTTAGGTTCGCTTTAGCGGTATTTCTAGGAGAAAGGGAATTATCGTATTTTCATACCCCATGTATTCCACGTTTACGTTTGCTTAGGGACAAGCAAACATTCAAGTCTGGGGGATTTTGATCATCTCGATTTCATACGTATTTCTTGCACAATTTAGGAGACGTTTTTGATACATATATGATGTTTTACGTATGATTCCGTATCCGTTTTACTTGCTTTCGTGCTTATCATGTTCTTACAGGTTTTTACGCGTATTTGGACTATTTTGGAGCTAAAGGAACATGCACGGAGCTAAGGAGCAACTTGGGGGATCATCACGGGACAAACGGGACGAGATTGAGCATGGAAAAGCCTCACCCGGTCGGGCACAACCCTTGCACGATCGGGCAAAACCTACGGCCAATTGTGTGGACCATTTAGCACGACTCGGGCAAGCATTGTGCCCATTTTGCCTTGTGCCCGAGCGGGCACACATGCCATGCCCGATCGGGCACCATTCCAGCACCACAGGACGCGCACGAACTGCCCTAGCTGCACCCGAGCGGGTACACTCACTACCCGAGCGGGGCGCGGCCCGTAACTGCTCAAAACTTAAGTAAACTTAACTTAAAACATAAGGGAACTCGTGGGGCAATTAGGGCAACAATTGGACCGACTTAGGAGGCTTAAAAGGAGGCAAAAAGACGCCGTTACAGCAAGCATACAGAGGAGAAGAATTCAGCAAAGTTAGAGCAGATTCTTGCGAGGAGATAAGCGAGGAGCATTGAAGATCAAGCACCACCACTTCGGTTTTGTTTGGTTTTTATGTTCCTTAGACTCTCTACTATGTTTATGTTTCTTTACAGACGCATGAGCGAGTAGTTCGTTTGTTCTAGGAGAAGGGATTAGCCCTTGGCTATCCCGAGACCGCTTTTGATCTATTTTGAATGCATCTTCCCGTTTTAGTTCATCTATTCTTTATCTGAGTGTTTAATTTACTTGTATTTGCGAACGGCCGCGTAGATACATGTGTTAGAGATTAGGAGAAGGACCGAAAGGAGAATTCTAATCCTAGAAAGTCAGGTTTAGAACAAACGAGGTTAGGCCACGAAAGTAGGGGGCAGACGGTTGAGGGTGAACGGGCGAATCACAGAGTTTATGGGTTTAGTTCAAGGTGTCAGCCACGAAAGTAGGGGGCAACTTGTCTAGATAACGTGTCTATGCCTTGAGAGAGGGTAGATATCATGTTAGGATCGTCCGCCTTAGATAGCTTTAACAGGAATTGCATGATAGATGGGTTGATCGTTGGTTTCGGTAGTCTTGTGGTGAAAAAGTTTGATTGTTCGAGTTTAGGTAGTGTTGCGTAGTCTTTGTGGGATCGACACCTAAAATACTACACACGTGCCGTGCACTTGCGGGTAGATTAGGTTATTTATATTTAACTCTGATACGCATCACATGTTCTTATCCTTAAACATACACCTCGTCATTTCAATTAGGGAGCGATTCCTCCGTTCAGCAACCCCATTCTGCTGTGGCGTGTAAGCCACACTCAACTCCCTTAATATCCTCTTCTCGGCCAGATAATCTGAGAACTCCTTGGAGTTGAACTCAGTCCCTCTATCAGATCATAGCTTCTTTATCTTCTTCTCCGTCTGGTTTTCAACTTAACTTGCAAATCGTCTAAATATTGCAAACACATCTGATTTGAGTCTCAAGAAATAAACCCAAGTCATATGGGAGTATTCGTCTGTGAAAGTTAACTGGTAGACGCTCCCATCCAGTGAAGGTGTGTCCATAGGTCCACACAAGTCTGTGTGTATAAGACCCATAACTTGTTTCGCCTTATAGTCTGTGCTCTTAGGAAATTCCTGTCTGTATTGCTTGTCCTTGGCATACGCCTCACAAACCTCCTTTACCACAGTAATTTGTGGTAACCCCTTCATCATTTTATCTCGTTGTAGTTTTTCCAGATTATAAACTCCCGTGTGACCTAGCCTCTAATGCCATAGGTCTGAGACATTCATCTTCTCCTCGGCTATTCTAGCTTCTTCTTTAACTATCTTCCATTTGAGAGGATATGCCTTCTTAACCATCGGTACTTCAACCACCTTTGCACCAGCTTTGTCCTTAATCAAGCACTTGTTTTAAGTGAATACTACTTCGTACCCATTTCTTACAATCTGCGGCACACTTAGCAGATTCTTGTCCAACCCCGGTACAAGGAAAACATCCTTAATAATTTTAACTCCCTTCTTCGTGTTAACTTAAATGTTCCCTTTACCGGAAGTGGTCAAAACTTCTCAATTTCCAACCTTTATAGGTACTCTAAAGTACCTATCTAGAGTTGTGAAATACCCTTCTTGTTTGGCCATGTAATTTGTAGCACCACTGTCCACTAACCACACATCATCTTCAAAAACTTATGTGTCAAGTGTGCTGCCGTAAACAATGAATTTTCTTCTTCTTCTTCTTGCTGGTTTACGTGTGCTTGATTCTGCGTGGGTCTTTTGTTCTTGCATTCTCGTGAAAAATGACCCAGTTTGCCACCAGTATAACACTCCTTCTTTCCTTTGTTTTGTTTGTTTTGATCTCCTTGTGACTGTTTGTTTCTAAAGAAACACTGGCTTTCCTTATGGTTGTATTTCTTGCATATGTTGCAAAACTTCTTCCCCTTAAACTTGTTTTCTCCTTTTTTCATATGATTTCTTACTGGACTCGGATCGGTTGTTGTTGACCTTAAGCCCTTTGAACTTTGCCTGGAATGCTCCTTCCAGACCACCACCATGCCTATCTTCTAGTCTCGCCTCCTGAGACTGTAACGATATAACGAGTTCCCCCACCGTGAAATGTTGTGAGGTCCTTCGTATGCTCAATGACCCCAACATATGGGTCAAACCTCTCCTGTAATGAACACAGGATTTTTGACACCGGAGTGTCCTCCTTGATCTCATCTCCAAACGCCATCATTTCATTCGCCAACTTCGTAACTTTGTTAGCAAAGTCTTTGATGTTTTCCTTCTCACTCTGCCTTAGGGTGTAATAACTCGCCCTCAGCCTTTGGAGTTTTATCATTGCTGTCTTGGGGTACCCTTGAAACCTCTCCTTGAGGAGATCCTAAGCAGCCTTCGATGTTTCACACACTAATAAGTGTGCTGCAAAAATATCGTCCGAGATTGCACTGTACAAGAGTTGTAAGGTAGTCTTGTCCTTAGCTTCATTCTCCTCCCAAAGTTGCAATGATTTTTGCAACTCTTCCTCCATAAGTCCAGCCCCAACCATGGGCTTCTCGGGTAGTCCTTCTGTGACTACTTTCCACAACTGCTTTGATCTGAGTAATGCCTTCATCTTGATTACCTAGAGATTGTAACTCTTACCATCGAAAATAGGTATAGGTGGTGTATTCTGCATCTTTGTGTTTGTTACTTGTGCTGAATGATTTGTGTCGTCTCTTGTGCTGTTTGTTGTGCTTGAGCTTGTGCTCCCTCTCGGCCTTTAGATCCGAAAGGCTCTAATACCAATTGTTGTTAAAATGCTCATGAACTAATAAATGAATTTCAAAAGCTGATTCATCCTCTTCTTAAGATTTGTGCAAGCATGGAAATAAAAACTGTTTGGTGTTTGTGATTCACTCGTATGGCTGTGTTATCTCTCTGGTTTCTCTCGTTTGTGATGTGTCCAGAAAGATGAAAAATTCCTCTCAGGTGTGATACACCTCATACCCTCCTTAAGTTCATATATATCAAAAAAGGTTCTTACAAAAGATGGATTTGCCCTTTTCCGACAAACCCTTACACGTACTACTACTCTAGTATTGCTAAAAATAGGGAGATTCCCTTGTACTAATTTCTTAATTTTCTGCAAAATGTCTGTAGCTTGTTTCTGCATTACCGTTAACCTTCGTTTTCCTGTCTTCTGATCAGGCTGTCTTTTTCCTTGCATATGGGCTCCCGGTTGTATGTTTTTGGGCTGTTAACTTGCTGCTGAGCCGCTCCTGAAGTCGCTGGGCCGCTTCTTGTGATTGTGGGCTTCGTCCTTCTTCATGGGCTTCTGATGGGTCAACTTTTTGGGCCGGGATTGCACAAAGCCCACCGATATTATTATTTCGGTTTAGGCTTCCCTCGAACCCCATTCCAGAACCTTCCTCCTCGCGATGTCTCTCTCGAACCCTATCGTATCTCCGTCGGTTAACATCTTCATGAAGCAACGTCGATAATGACAATATCGGTAGAAAATCAAATCAGATTTAGGGAGAGATCCAAATAACCTGAAGAATGATTCCGTTGTGTTTGAAGGATTTATTTTATTATGACTCAGTCTTCTTTCTTAAATTTTCTCTTAATCTTTGAAGTTTTTCTTCTTTATGTGATAGTTTGTCTTACATGCATTTTTTATCGTAATTAAATAACGATAACGGGTTTATCATTCATGTGTTGTGTATATATTAGGGGTGGGCAAAAAACCCGTGCTACCCGTCCCGTCCCGAAACCCGTCCCGAACCTGCAAAAAATTACTCGTACCCGCGGTTGCGGGTTTGGGTTCGGGTAATTTCATTCCAATACCCGCGGGTTCGGGTTTGGGACGGGTTTTTTAATTTCATAAACGGGTACCCGCGGGTACCCACAGAAATTACAAAAATGCCCCTAATTTTAAATTATATTACCTAAATACCCTTAACCCTAATCTAACCTTATGTTCCCACTTCCTTCCCAGCCAGCCACCATCGCCTCTCAACCCTCTCCCTCTCGTCTCTCACCTCTCACTCACCCTCTCCATCTCGCCTCTCACCTCTCGCTCACCCTCTCCATCTCGCTTCTCGCTCACCTTCTCCATCTCACCGCTCGCTCACCTTCTCCATCTCGCCGCTCGCTCACCTTCTCCATCTCGCCGCTCGCTCACCTTCTCCATCTCGCCGCTCGCTCACCTTCTCCATCTCGCCGCTCGCTCACCCTCTCCATCTCGCCGCTCTCCCTCCTGCTCGCCCATGCCGGTGTCGCCTCTCCCTCTCGCCGCTCACCCTCTTGCGCCGATAGCCTCTCCCTCTCGCCTGCCCGCTCTCCTCCCCCGCAGCTCACCCCCCACCCTATGCGTCGTGCCCTGCTTGAAACTTTGATGGATTTCTCTGATTGAAACTATGGTTTACAGATTTACTTGCTCAATTGTATATTGTATACGTATATTCACCTATTTTTAGTTTACAGTTACAGATGTTTTCAAATCCAGTCACAAAATTCTTCCAATCCAGGAACAAATCAGTCACAAAACTATTTCCAATCAACGAACAAATCCAGTTGAAGTTACATGTTATTGTATGTTATTGTTTGTTATGATTTGTAATTTTTTAGAGTTATGTTTTTTTTTGTTATATTTGTAATTTTTTAAATATTGTAATGTTATTATTGAATTTTGAGATTTTTTATGCGGGACGGGTACCCGCGGGTTTTAAAAGCGGGTACGAGTACGGGTAATAAAACTAATTACCCGTGCGAGACGGGTTCGGGTACGGGTAGTGAGATTCTCGCGGGTACCCGCGGGTGCCCACCCCTAGTATATATATATTGATTGGATGGTTATGAAATAATATGTACCACATAAAAGACAATATATATATATATATTAAGTAGAAGCTAAAAGTCAACTATTATTTTAGAGAGTAAATACATGAGGCGGAAACTATTTTAGAACATGGATATGAGGAGACAACTCAAAAGACTTTTTCCGCAAACGTTGTCTCTGTCTGTCATGCTTTGCAGTAGATCCATCGCAGTTGCAACGTCTAAGCTGGTATATCTGACGACAACGACCAATGGCTTGCGGGAGATTTGTTTCAGAGGAAAGGGGAGAGAAAGTGGGGTCAATTCTCCGTTGAGACTAATAAGCATAAAAACCCTCCAGCTCAATCACTGGATCTAAGCCAGTTTACTAAACCAATGTTAAACCAAGACTCCTGCGCATTGGACCAAGGTGCTCGTGTACCGGATTTCAATAACCAACGCATATCACAACCATTTTATTAAAGGAAGAACCTCAAACTCAAACAGAAGCTTCATCATCTTCAACAATCGACATCTACAATAATGCCTAACAGTCGAGACCTAATTACATTGTGATCTTGGGTTATCTTGGTAACTAACTGAAGATTGAGCTCAAGAATTAGTTAGCCTCATTGTGTATAAATCTATGAACAATTCATTGTAAAGTTATGAAGTATTATTCGTAAAGCTCATTTTCCGATTCCTCTCTTTCTATCCCTCTCTTTCTCTCAAATTCTCAAAGTGTTCACATTGTATCAGAGCTTGAGATCAGGGATATCTCTTGATCATGGATGCTTCCAATTCTTTTCCCTTTCCAGTTCATATTATCATCTCGAATTTTGTTACTATAAAGCTAACCGATGCAAATTTTTTGTTTTGGAAGGCTCAAATTGAATCACTGCTTCGAAGTCAGAAGCTTCATGGATTCATTAATGGATACATTCAGCAACCACCGGAGTTTATCATTGAACAGAAGGATGGAATTTCAACTCAAACACCAAATCCAGTCTACGATTCTTGGTTACAGACAGACCAACTTATCAAGTCATGATTATAGGTACTCTCTCAGAAGAAGTTTTTAGCAATATTATCGGAATGGATTCAACAATTAAAGTCTGGGATTCACTCATAAACCATTATAATCAAAGGTCAGTGGCAAGGGAATTTGATATACTTGCATCGTTACAAATGCTCACCAAAGATGGGAAGACGATGCAAGAATATCTTGCACAATTTAAATCAATTTGTGACAAGCTGAATTCTATAGAAAAGCCTATACCAGAACCTATGAAAATCTTCAGATTACTGCATGGTCTAGGAAGGGAATATGAAGCCTTTACAACCGTTATACAAACATCAATGCATAAACCTCCTTTTCCAACCTATGAGGATGTTGTTTCACAGCTCAATAGCCTAATATTGAATCATAATTCTACATCTTACACTAACGTTTCTCATCATCAAGCATATTCTGTTGATTCACAGACTGTGTTAAATGCTCAATTTTCTGGTTATGGTAGAGGAAATTTCAGGAGCAACAATCGTCCAAATTATAGAGGAAATAACAAAGGATATTCAACAAAGGGCATAGGCTTTTCTCAACAAGTTGCATCTTCATCAAATACTGCAAACATAACACAGTAGGGTAATGGTTCTAAAAGTGTTAATATTCACAATAATTCAACTACAAGACTTGTGTGTCAGATCTGCAGAAAATCAGGTCATGATGCTCTACATTGTTGGAATCGATTTAACAATGCATATCAAAGCAATGGTATACCTCAAGCTTTGAGTGCATTAAACATACAACAACCTCCTCCAACTGAATGGTTTCCAGACTCTGGAGCATCAACACACATTACTCATATACCACAAAGTCTTCAGCAATCAATACCATACAATGGATCAGAAAACATTATGGTGGGAGATGGCTCTTTTCTTCCTATATCTCACATTGGATTGATTTCTTTACCTACTTCTGAAGGTATATTACCTGCTACTGATGTTCTTGTTGCTCCTTCTATCACAAAATCCTTACTTTCTATATCTAAACTTACACAAGATTACCCCTTTTATTTTGTTTTTGATGCTAATGGGGTTTATGTGAAGGATTCTTTAACACAGAAGCTACTACTAAAGGGCAACAAGTGTGAAGGCATATATGTGCTTGAAAATTTAGATTTCAAAGCCTTCTACTCCAACAGACAATGTTCAGCAACTAAAAGCATTTGGCATCAACATTTAGGCCACACAAATAATCAGATTTTGAATCATCTTAAACACATTAAAGCTATCTCTGTTAGCAATTCAATAACTTCTCTTTGTGAGTTTTGTGAATTAGCAAAAAGCTGTCGACTTCCTTTTTCTGCTTCAGATTTTCAGGCTTCGGAACCCTTGCAACGTCTATATTGTGATCTATGGGGTCCAACACATATTAATTATGTCCAAGGTTTCAAGTATTATGCCATTCTCATTGATAATTCTTTGATGCAAAATTAAAAGCCTTCAAACAGATGGTGGTTGTGAGTTTTGTAATACTGCTTTTCAAAAACATCTTTTTTTTTGTGAAATTCAACACTTGATATCATGTCCAACAACTCCTAAGCAGAATGGTCTTGCTGAAAGAAAGCATAGACACATCATTGAATTAGGACTTTCCATGTTGTTTCAATCTAAAGCTCCCTTACACTACAAAAAACACGCCATTTCCAACGGACGGGGCAACGGATCCGTCCGTTGATACGAAATGGCAACGGCTTGTAACGGATTTGTGAGAACTTTCAACGGGCACAAATCCGTTGGAATCCGTTACAAATTTCAACGGAGGTTTAACCGATATTTTCTATTGCCCCATCCGTTGCAATCCGTCGGAATTTTTAACGTAATGGTAATGGATTTCTTCCGTTTGCCATTTCCGTTGGAAGTCCGTTAGAAGCCTTGGAAAAATATTTCAACGGGCATCCGTTGAAATTTGTAACGGATGGCTGTTACAAATGGCAACGGATGCCCGTTGAAATTGTTAATTTTGAGGTTCACATGCGGAAATAAATTCACGTGAACTTGCAACGGGCATCTGTTGCACTTTCCAACGGATGTCCGTTGGAACTTGCACTATTTAGATCAAAACCAAATATTGCATCAAACCATCAATAACAAACATATTTTCAAGAAAATATCGTCTTCTTCAAATCGAGATATATATATAGATCGAGATAGTGGATCTATAGAAGAAAAGATCCTATAACCGAAGAGATTACATAAGATTTCGTACATGGATTGGAGAAATTCATAAGTTTTGCATCGATGTAACCTTTGTGACAAGAACGCGGCACAATGTTATGTCCATGCAAAAGATGCAAAAACATAAATTTTCTAAGTCAAGAAATTGTTTGCAAACATCTTTATAAGGTGGGTTTCGTTGAAAATTACGAAATTTGGTTTTTTCACGGCGAAAATTGCAGCGTTAAAGATATTGTGCAAGATGCATAAGTATAAAGGAATGAAGAAGTTATTTATGAAGCATCAAGGACCAATCCATATGTGGAAATGGTGTCAGATGCTTTTCCTGGAGTTGTTAATGAACAAACGCATGAAGAGATGTCGAACATCAATGCACGTCGATTCTTCAACCTATTGGATTCGGCGAAACAACCTATATATGAAGGTTGTCGTGAAGGTCAGTCTCGCTTATCTTTATCTTCAAGATTAATGAGTTTTAAAACATACTACAATGTGGCTGAAAATTGCATGGATTCATTTTGCAAAACAATGCGTGAATATTTACCGGAAAATAATCAAGCTCCTGAGACATACTACGAAACAAAGAATGTGTTAAAAGATTCGGGAATGCCACATGAGAAAATTGATGTTTGTAGAAACAGTTGCATCTTGTTTTGGGGAAATGATAAAGACTTGTTGGAATGCAAGTTTTGCGGTGCAAACAGATTTCGGCCTAAAAAACCATCTTCAAGTAAATATGTATCATACAAGAAAATGTTCTATATGCATGTAGCAAACAGGTTGAAAAGGTTATTTGAATCGAAAAGAAACCGCTACGACAATGAGATGGCATGCAGAACACTCGACGGTCGAAGGTATAATGCAACATCCATCGGATGGTAAGGCTTGGAAAGATTTCAATGAAATATTTCCCGAGTTCGTGTATGAAACGAGAAATTTTTATCTTTGCCCGTGCACGGATGGTTTTAGTCCATATGGACAATCTAGAAGTCAATATTCTCTATGGCCGGTGATTTTTTCTCCGTATAATTTGCCTCCCGAGATGTGTTTGAAAAGAGAGGTAATGTTTCTGACATTACTGATTTCAGGACCAGAACATTTGAAGAAAAAATTTGATGTCTTTTTGCAGCCTTTAATACATGAATTAAGACTGTTGTGGAACGAAGGAATTCTTGCTTATGACGTCAGTACGAAGCAAAATTTCACATTGAAAGCGGTCTTGTTGTGGACAATTAGCGATTTTCCTACCTATGGAATGTTATCTGGATGGAGCACGCATAGAAGATTGGCATGTCCATATTGTATGGAGGATACAGATGCATTTCGACTAGTACATGGTAAGAAACCATGTTGGTTTGATTGTCATAGAAGATTTCTTCCTCGTGGCCATGCTTTTCTGAAAGATAAAAAGAAACATTTTCGGAACAACGTGGTACAAAAAGAAGAGGCACCGTGCATGCAAACTGAAACACAAATCCTTTACAAAAGATTGAACACAAGGGGTAAATTACAAGAATCGGTAGAATACGGTGGAGATTGACGTGTGGAAACACGAGTTATAATTAACCTAGTCCACTTCACCGCAAGTATACGGATCTTGTAGTACCAGGGTCGATCTCAGGGACTAAAACAGCTAAACTAAGAACGAGACTAAACTAAGACGAAAGATGATAGAATGGGATATGATCCTAATAAACCTAAAACTATCCTAATGGTGACAACGAAACTAGGGTAAGGATGAGACTAGATATGGT
>CM071876.1:4418043-4459833 GCA_036759665.1 Gynandropsis gynandra
CTCTAGGTTTGCTCGAGGACGAGCAAAAGGTTAAGTCTGGGGGAGTTTGATAACACGTAATCCGTAGTAGTTTTTTATGTCATTCTTAGGTCTAGTTTTAGGTAGATTTGTTAGATTTCATTCATTTATCGAGTCTATTCGAGGATTTCATCTACATTTCGTGTTTTGTGTAGGAAATGAAGATATGAGGAGAAACACGAGAGATTATGGAAATTTAACCCCGAGAACGTAGTTGAGTGACAAGGTTCTACTTGTGCAAGGCCATGGATTGAAGTGAACATTCAAACACCGAGCGAAGGGAGCGGAAACGACATTTTAGTACATGCACGCTCGGGCATGAGAAATGTGCCCACTCGGGTAATTGATGCCTGGATAACCTCGTAGCTTTGCACGACTCAGGTGCTCAAGGAATATGATCGGGTATGTGTGCCCGATCGGGTGGAAATATTGTGCCCGCTCGGGTTGATGGTCATCGAAACATGCCGTAACTTTGCACGACTCGGGCTGAAGAGGAACACGCTCGGGCATAGCTGCCCGTTCGGGTGAAAATTGATGTACACGGTCGGGTACAAGGCCTGCACGAGCGGGTAGATGCTGTGCCCGCTCGGGCCCTTGTATTTCTCAACAAATTCCCAAGATTTCTAACAACCAAATCCGATCTATAAAAAGGGGATTCGAAGGAGATTTGAAGGGGGGGACTCAAGGACAATTCAGTGCCATTAGAGACACACTTGGAAGGATCGAGAAGGACGGATCTACGGATCCGAAGCATGGAGTATCTATTGAAGACATTGGTCGATGAATAGGGAGCATTCTCTTTCTCTTTCTATGTCGAATTTAGATTTCTTTTGTGTTTCGTTTCCTGAGTTCATGTTCAAGTAGATCTATTGCCATAGGTTAGAGAGTATTGCCAACATGTAATGAAGTCTTGTGCTTAATGAATGGTGGATCTTAATGCTTTCATACTTGTACGCCACTCGTTATGAATGAATTCGGTATTTTATCATGTTTTCAGATCTTATGGTTGTTCTTAATGCTTTCATTACTTGTACGCCACTTGAATGAATGATGTTAGGAGTCTAATAAACCAACGCCAGGGCATTAGACTTCGGAACTTAGCCATGATTTAGGGTTTAGCCGGTTTAGAATCTACGCCAGGTCAATCGGTTAAATCTAGGGATTAGGATAGCGGTCGTAATGCGTCTATCCATGTAAGATGCGCAATGGATACATTGGTATATGCATGCTAGACAGTGGACAAGTCTACGCCAGTCAGTTCCTATAGGAGAGCTTGAATTCCCTGAACTCATGATAGTATCTAAGACCAATTATCTCGTTAGAACTTCGAAACATCGTTGTGCAACTCTTGATACCTATGGTGATTTGTCGCTGAGTCATTCCCATCTTAGGTTTAGTTTGCATTTGCATTTGCATTCCCTCTATCATTAGATTCATCACGTCTTATTCATTAGTTTAATAACTTATAAGTCGCATCATGCTCTACGGTGAGGAGTGATTCTTCCGAGCCTAAACCTCCTAACCATGGATACATGCAACCCTACCTTCCAGCAGTGATTAACATGTATCATGGCAGCTTTATGACCGCGATCACTATCCCTAAGATGGCTAACCGACCGGTCAGATTCTCTTTACGACCGCGATCACTATCCCTAAGATGGCTAACCGACCGGTCAGATTCTCATTAGCCAAAGCTTAATCTACTACTTAGCGGACCGGATTCGTTCCTTAACCTTCCAGCAAGGTTCGAGATCCTATGTTGTTGAGCGGTCAGCACTAACGTATGATTGATATTGCTAAGCGTAGAACCGTAAATCAAGAGTAAAGCGCGGCTAAGCGGACCCGAGTCGCGTAAACTTACGGGGCTGAATGATGGTTAACTGCCCGAGCGGGTGTTCAGATTTCGCCCGATCGGGTGGTGATCACCCGATCCTCTTTGCTCATGTGCTCGGGTCGTGTCAAATGCGTGGATAAACCCCGTAGGTTCTACCCGAGCGTGTGGAGGAATAGTGCCCGGTCGGGCACCCTGGTGTCCTTGATATTTTTCTTTTCCGCTCGTTGCTCGGGTGTTCCTTTGGGTTCTGGAGCTCTGAGTAGATATGTCTTCAAATCATGTGGTTTTTGCAGGGAATCCTTCATATTGAGCTCATTTAGGTCTTGTCGCCTAAAAACCTGAAAACCAAGAAAACGGGTGTGTGAAGCTCGAAATCGTATCGGATAAGTATGACTCGATGTAAGATACATGCGAAAATGGTGTAAAAACCTATCCTAATAATGATACACTTTCAGTGTTATCAGAGATCGTGGGAATCATAAACCAAAAGGTCAAGGTGAATGGCGTAACTGGTATAAACATAGTATCTTTTGGGAACTACCATACTGGAAATCATTGATATTACATCATAATTTAGATGTTATGCATATCAAAATGAACTTTTTCGATAACATCATCAATATTGTATTGAATATGGAGGGTAAAACTAAGAATAATATACAATCAAGAAAAGATTTGAAGTCAATATGCCGACGACTTGAGTTGGAATTAAGAGATGGAAAGTCATCTGTCCCGGTATTCAGATTGTCTGGTCTGGCGAAAATGACATTATCAAAGTGGTTACCAGAAGACGTTAAGTTTCCAGATGGATATGCATCGAACATTGTTTGGTGTGTGGATATTGTTGGTTCGAGGCTGATCGGGTTGAAAAGTCACGATTGTCATGTTTTCATGCAGCGACTCATTCCAATTGCATTTGCTGAGCTCTTACCACATAATGTTCACGATGTGCTATGCGGAATCAGCATATTTTCCAGAGATATATGTTCAAGGAATTTAAAAAGGGATGACTTTGATTTAATGAAAAACAATATCTCTGAAGTATTATGTGCATTGGAAAAAGTTTTTCCGCCTTCATTCTTCGATGTCATGGAGCATTTGCCAATACATTTATCAGATGAGACAATACCCGTGGGCTAGTTCAATTCAGATGGATGTATCCTTTCAAAAGGTTTTTCTTTCATTTAAAGAAAAAAGCAAAAAACAAAGTAGCGTCGAAGGAACTATTGTCAAACAATACTTGCTGGAAGAAATCACATATTTCAGCACATTTTATTTTGAGTCGCACATTCAAACGAAAGAACGACGTGCACCGGATGATCACACAAACTATTGTTATCAATATAATCCACAGTTTGGCACAATCCCTGAGATGTCTACACCGATTGGACGTACAGAAGGTAAATCCAAGGAATATTGGTTAACACCAGAGGAGTATAATCACGTCCACACATATATACTACTAAATTGTCAAGAGTTATTACCGTTCGAGAGGTACTGGTACATATTATTCAATATTTTAAATATATTGTATATATATATATAATTTTAACGTATTTTCATTATACATGATATTTGATGAAGAAGTACTTGGTACATATCCTCATC
Organism: Gynandropsis gynandra; assembly: GCA_036759665.1. Taxonomy (NCBI): domain Eukaryota; kingdom Viridiplantae; phylum Streptophyta; class Magnoliopsida; order Brassicales; family Cleomaceae; genus Gynandropsis; species Gynandropsis gynandra. Next base: position 4,421,504 of record CM071876.1, read on the forward strand.
TAAATGCAAATGAACTCACAGATATGAAAGTTCAACATTATGTCTCGTGGTTGAGAGACTACGTAAGTACTCGTGTACACATCTATTAAAAGTAATTACATTTATTATAAAGTATTCATTTTTTTATTATACGTACAAGTGAAATGTTCTGATGAAATACTTCCTACGTGGTTTAAAGATTTGGCTAATAGTCCTGCACGAAATGTCATGTGTTGGCCAATCTTTTTACTCGCGGGTACACGTTCCACACGTACGAACACGAAAAACATAGAAGCACATACAATTATGACGTTTGCGTTAATAGTGATATAGAGGTTAATAACTTCTACGACATTTTGCACCAAATTATACAAGTGGAATATCTCGGTCTCATTGGGTTGAAGGTTATGCTTTTTAAATGTCAGTGGTTCGACCCAACTGTAGGACGTGGAATACGACAAAACCGTTGGGGAAAAATTGACGTCAATCCGGCACGACAATATGGTAAGTATGATCCATTCATCACAATCAATCAAGCAGATCAAGTATGTTACGTACAATATCCAACAACAATGAAACGTCGAAGAGAGAAGTGGTGGGCCGTAGTAAAGATCAAGCCACGAGGGATCATAAGCTCTAATGATAAAGAAGATCCGTTGCAACCCAATCATCCGCAACCGATTCGTTTAATTGATACAGATCACGAGGAGATTCTTACAAGAACTGACATAGACGGAGATATCATACGCGATTATGAAGACATTGAATCGGAAGATGCTGAAGATGAAAACGACGATGAATTCAATGAACAATCGAAGGAAGACTCGCCCATCAATTAATCTACTGAAGAAGAAATGTAAATACAATAATGTGTATGATACTTAATAAATGTAAATGATGTGTAATGTACATGACGTGTAATGTACATGATGTGTAATAATGTAGATGATGTGTAATCGAACAATCGAAATGTTAACACAATTGAACAGTTTATATAGACAATGTTTAATGTATTAAAAATTAGAATTATCTAATACCAACGGGCATTCGTTGGAAATATTAACGGATGTCCGTTGAAACACGAAATCGCTCCCGACATTTAGAAAAAATTTCTAAGTTTTCCACATTTCTAACGGACATCCGTTAGAACTTTCTAACAGACACCAATTACAAATATTCCAACGGGCATCCGTTGGAAATTATAACGGATGCCCGTTGCAGGGGAAGACGAGCCGCCATTTTGCCGTCCGTTGCCTTGAGAACACGCATTTTGGAAATTTTTATATATAAACCGTTGAAGAGTTTCATTTTCAACACAAATCAAAACCTCAAAATCCTCTCAAACTTTACATTTCGCACATAAACACATTTACAAACACTAGAAAAAAATGAGGTTTAAACGATTTATAGGAGTTCCTCCCCCGCCTCCACCACCACTATATCGCCCTCCTTCACTAATATTGACACCGCCGATATTTGATGAAGAGGATGATATAGATATTTATTCCTTGATCGATGATTTTGATGTGATCAAACACACAAACAATGACATCATCCAAGGGTCCTTACAGGACCGATTATATTATTCCTGGCAAGTTACGCCAGAAGCCGTGCGCCAGCGATGGTGGTGCACTTTTATCGTAAGTTTTAAATTATATTTCACTTAAAATTATTAGTTATATATATATATGTTCTAAAAATAACAAATTATATATTATTTTGCAGCGCACATACAGATGACGGAGAAAGGATACAACGGGCATCTACAGAGTATGGTTGCACGACATGCAGGCTCGGATGTGCCTTATGATGAACAACGCCAAGCGCAACTACTACACCAAAAATCGCAAACCGACATCGGCAATGGACGAGGTCTTCAATCAAATGATGCAGCATTAGGAGTCCGCAGACTTCAAGGCCAAGAGCGAGAAGACGAAAAAATATCGGTACAATGAGAAGGTTCCTGGAGATGGTCCGCATCGCCATACTTCGGGATCAAAATCATTCCCGAAGAGAAAAAACGAATTGGTAAAATTTATTATTACTTAAATTTTTTTGTTTTTTTAAATATTTATCTAATTAAGTTTATTTTATATTACAAATGCAACAGATAGGAAGAAAACCGACTCTTCTTGAGCTGGTATTGGAAACCCACTCCAAGAAGAAGCCGATCGTCGGGGAAGAGGTCGACGAACCCGAACTCGTCGATCCTCGAGTGCAGAGAACCGTGAAAGTTATAACGGAGAAGATTACACAGCAATCACAAGTTTGCGGTTCGACTCCCGACGAGCTGAGTCCTTTACAAAAGGACAAAATTTATTTAGAGGAAAAAAAATTTCTTTTTTTTCGATTATTAATAAAATATTTTGTAAAAATCAAACTCTAATTTTGTTTATCTTGTAGTCGGTGAAACCGTATAAGGGACATCTATACGATCTCGGGGCACTTCAAAAAGATATCGTCGAGGACGCCACGATGGTACCTCCCGCAGTCCAAGAGAGTTTCATACAACAACGACAGATCGAGGATTTCGAATCACAACTTCGAGAAATTCGAGCCCACGTGGCGCGACAAACCTTCCAAATACAACAGTTGGAGAGCGTCATTGAGTTGCTTTCCGGCCAGGTGAGGGGATCAACGCCGCGGCAAGAAGCGGGTCTCGATTCGGATGCAACGTCGTCTAGAGGTGGTGGTGATCGCGGAGATGATATCGGTCCAGCCGATCTAAACGAGCTGTAATAGGATTAGTTTTAGTTTTAATATTTTTTGTATACAATTTTAATATTTTAATTTAAAAACTTTTATTCTAAAAAATATTATTATTATTTTTAATTTTTTTAACCAAATTTCCAACGGATGCCCATTGCAATTTTTAACTGGCATCCGTTGGACGTTATTTTCCCGCCAATTGGTAACGGACGTCCGTTGCCTTTTTCTGCCAATTTGCAACGAACATCTGTTGCTTTTTCTCGCAAGTTTCCAATGGATGCCCGTTGAAAAATTTAGATTCCCACTCATTTTTCCCGCCTAGATGGCAACGAACGTCCGTTAGAAAATTTTAACGGACATCCGTTACCATTTTTCAACGGTCGTCCGTTGCAATCTTACATTGAACACCCTGAAAGCAAGATTAGTGGCTAAAGGTTTTTATCAGGAAGAAGGTATTGACTATATTGAAACCTTTAGTCTAATAGTTGAAACAACTACTATAAGAACTGTTCTTACCATTGCTACTGTAAATCATTGGCATATCACACAACTTGATGTTAAAAATGTTTTTTTACATGGTGATTTACATGAGGCTGTTTATATGAAACAACCACCTGACTTTGCAGATCCTGTTAATCCTTTTTTGTTTGTAAACTTCATAAGTCTTTATATGGTCTTAAGCAATCACCGAGAGCTTGGTTTGATAAGTTCAGTTCTTTCTTATTGGAATTTGGTTTTGTTTGTAGTATGTCAACTCCTTCTCTCTTTGTTTTCAACAATGGTAAGGATAAAATAAATCTCTTATTGTATGTTGATGATATGATTATTACAGGTAGGTCATCAACTTTACTTACTCATCTTATTGACATGTTGAAAACTAAATTTGCTATGAAAAATCTTGGATCTTTAGATTATTTTCTAGGATTACAAACTGTTTTTCATTTAGAGGTTTATTTCTTCATCAGCATAAGTATACTAAATTTATTAAATAAAGCTGGTATGTTGGATTGCAAACCTGTTCCTACTCCTTTACCTTTAAAACTTGATTATAATAACATTGTTTCTGAAAAATTTCATGATCCAACCCATTTTAGAAGTTTAGCTGGTAGATTGCAGTATTTAACCATCACAAGACCTGACATAAACTTTGCTGTGAATTTTGTATGTCAAAAGATGCATGATCCAACAAATTTTGATTTTCCTTGACTTAAAAGGATTTTGAGATATATTAAAGGAACAATACACCTTGGTTTGCATCTTCATTCTAAGAGTTCTCTTAATCTCTTGGCATTTAGTGACAGTGATTGGGCAGGTTATAAAATTACCAGGCGATCAACTACAGATTTTTGTACTTTTCTTGGTTTTAACCTTCTTTCTTTGTCAGCACAAAGGCAGCCTACTGTCTCTCGATCTTCTACAGAGACAGAATATAGAGCTCTAGCCTCAACCACTACTGAATTAACTTGGTTATCATTTCTTCTAAGAGACCTTGGTATTCCGCAATATAATCCTGTTGTATTACATTGTGATAATATATTTTCCATTTATCTTAAAGTTAATCCATTATTTCATGGTAAATCTAAACATATTGAGTTAGATTATCATTTTGTACGAGAAAAAAGTTGCCCTAGATTTGGTGGAGGTTAAGCACATTTCCAAAACTACAAATTGTAGATATATTTACTAAATCTTTGTCTAAGGATCAGTTTATTCGATTAAGGTCCAAACTTAATGTTGGTTTTCCACCTGTCATCAGTTTGCAGGGGGATAATAAGCATAAAGACCCTCCAGCTTAATAAGAGGATCTAAGTCGGTTTACTAAACCAATGCTAAACCGAGACTCATGCACATTGGACCAAGGCGCTCGTGTACCGGATTTCAATAACCAGCGCATACCAGAACCATTTTATTTAAACCGAAAGGAAGAACCTCAAACTCAAACAGAGGCTTCATCATCTTCACAATCGGTATCTGCAATAATGCCTAACGTTCGAAACCTAATTCCATTGTGATCTTGGGTTATCTTGATAACTAACTCAAGATTGAGCTCAAGAATTAATTAGCGTCATTGTGTATAAATCTATGAACAATTCATTGTGAAGGTATGAAGTATTATTCGTAAAAGCTCATTTTTCCAATTTCTCTCTTTCTATCTCTCTCTTTCTCTCAAATTCTCAAAGTGTTCACAGAGACGTGATCCATGGAAAAATGCAAAATGAATTATAGAAGAATGTGTGATGTAATAATAATAATAATAACAATAAATTTTTTTAACTTTTTAAAATTTGATTTATGTAGAACAAAATTAGTATTTAAATATATTATTAAGAAAATACATTTTTATGTAACATAATAGAATGTTTGATTGGTTAAATTATATATGATTACTCTTAAAATTGATAGACAATAAAAAAATCACAAAATGATCTCAAGATATGAGTTTTTATATAATTAAATAATAAGATTCAAAGTAACGTTAGCATTTTAACGTTAGCATTTTATTTTTTACATAAAATGTGACGACATAAATATTCTCTAGATAATATAATATGAATATAAAATATTAAAACAATTAAAAATTGACATTGAATATTCAGTATGCAAATACTTTACATGTTCACTTGTTTAATCTATACATGCATTTGTAAAATAATATTGTTTAAAATTATATTGAAAACATAATTTATTGGAATTTATTAGTATTTAAAATTAAATATATATGTATATATATTTATATATATATATATATAAGAGGAGTTTTTTCCTCCCTTCTGGTGTTGCCACATCAGCACAAGGAGGAAAAACCCGCAAAGTCCTTCACGTTGACACCCAAAATACTAAAAAACCACCGCTAACTCAAATTCATCTTATCTCTCTTTCCGTTCTTACTGTTGGTTTAATGGAAATTAAAGAAGCTCCTCATATTCATTGCATGCTCAGAAACTCTTCGATGACCTTCGTTCCTATTGCTTCATAGTCGAATCCGAGGTTACTCATATGAGATTGGTATTTCAAATCTAATAAAAGGATTCAATCACTACTCATGGAGAAGAGGAGGGCAGAGGCATGGGTTTGGGTATTTTTTAGAATTCGTCGTTGGCCATGGAGAAGAGGAGGATTGAAGCATGGATTTAGGTCAGAACGAGGAGCAACGATCGTATTTTTTCATAGCGTCAGTTCTCAGCTCTGTTCTGGAAAAACCTTCTGCTCTCATGGCGGAACAAGAGAGCTATGTTTCTTCAGCCTTTCTTTTTCTTTCTTCTTCCTTCTTCTCATCTTCTGTATCTAGAAGGCGATGGAGGCGAGTTTCGCGTCCTCGACGTTGCTCAAGATCGTAACTAATCCGAAGGCTCTGGGTTTTCCGCCGATTCTGCCACGCGAGAAGAAATTCTTCACAAGCTTCACTGCTACGACTTCGTCTAGAGTGAAACTCAGAGCCCACGGGTGACAAACATCGTCAATGTGATCATGGCAAGCAATCCGAAAAGGCCAATTCCTAAGGACAAGGTAAGCTCTTAATTACTATTTTGGTTTCGTGAGTTTCATTCTAGATTTGTGTAGAAATGGAGGAAAACGCGCGATTTTCCCGAGAAATTGGGCTCATAAGTCTGTGTAGCTTACGGTTGATGAAATCTGAGATGTAAAAGAAGTCCAATTCGATTTGCCATTTCCAAAGGATCTGCGAAGAGATAGTTTCAAGTGGAGAAAGGGTGTTGAAGATTTCTCCTGGAATGTTTTTGGACCTTGTTCTTGTATTAGATGTCAAACAAAAATTAAAGCAGAAGAAAACACAATGAACATTGACAGAATTGTAGAAGAGAAGTCCTTGTTAGCAAAGAAGTTTAATAACTTTCTGAAAGGAGGACCAGAAGGATACCCCAAGACACGCTAGGCATATCCAGATAAAGAAGGAAAATCAAAAGTTCAATGTCATGAGTGTATTGGATATGGTCTCATAAAAGGCGATTGTCCAAGTGTTCAAAAACAAGAAGCTGCCTTGAAAACTTTGAATGCAACCAAATGTTTCAATTTTTAAGGTTTTGGACTCACAAAGAATGAGTGTCATGATGTGAAAAAGACAATATATCTTTTCTTATTCAAGAAGAATCAACTGAATTGGCGAGTGAAGATTAGGTCATGACTAGCTATGTAACATTCTACGATATCATTGCAAGTGATAATGAACAACCAAATGAAGAAAGTGATGATGATAAGTTGACAATGAGAGAAGTATATGAGAAATGTGTTAAAATGAGTCAACTCAATATTAAGATTCTGAAAGAGAAGGATGTTACCGGATTCACAATTAAAAGTTGTCACGGAACAACTCATGAAAAAAAAAGATGAAGTAAAACAATCTCAAGTCAAATTGAAGAAATAAAGAAGAACTTGAAGATGTTATCAAACGGAACGGAGAAGCTGGATACTATCTTATAACTTTAGGAAAAAGAGACTCAAACCATTTTGGACTTGGTTATAAAGGATAAAGCTTAAGTAATGAAGGTAAATTTGTTGAAGATAATAACACCTCAGCAATCACGAAATACACCTCGAGCGCATATGACTCCTAAATATAAACAAAGAAAGCATAGAAGATTTTACCATTGCGGGAAAAAGGTTACGTTCAAATCAATTGTTAGGACATGTTAATTATCTTTGGCATGTTACACAAGATCCAATTCATCTTTGGCATCAACGATTAGGACATGTTAATTATAAAACTATTATTAAATTTTCTAATTTGAGTTGTTGTCTGCAAACCGTGTCAACAAAGTAAATAAGTTTGAATTAATCACAAGAAGATGTCACGAATCAAGACCACCTACATACTTGAACTGCTTCACATGGATTTGATGGGACCTTTGAAAACTTAAAGCATAAGTTGAAAAAGGGAGTGGTTAGGGCAATGCTACACGGTAAGAAAGTTACACCCCGATTCTGGGTAGAAGTCATAAACACGGTTTGTCACATCATCGACAAAGTTTATGGCCAACTATTATACACTAAGGAAAGAGGAGAAACAGAGTATAAAAGATTTTGCAAATAAAGTTACAGAACTTGGAAATAAGATGAAGACATATGGGTATGAGATTAGAGAAGATAATCTGGTTTAAGATACCAAGAAAGATTCGATCCCTATGTTGGGGTTATAGAACAAACTAAGAATATAACTACTTTAACAGTGGAAGAATTAGTTATCTCTGTACAATCACAAGAAGCTAGGCTGGATGATTGATATGGAAAGAGTAAAGAGGGAGCATTTAATGCTAAGTTTAAAGGGCTCAAAGATTCCAGCAAGGCAGAATCTAGTAGGAAACACAGTCCTAAAGGTGGCTACAGACAGGAAGGCAATAAATGGTGTGACATTTGCAAAAAAGACAATCATTTTGAGGCTAAATGCTACTTTAAGAATAAGCAAGAAAGAACAGACTCTCCTTGACAATCTAAGACTAGGAATAAATGTTACACATGTGGGAAATCTGGACACTTCTCAAGGGATGGTAAGAAGTTTAACTCAAACCAAGCTCATGTAAATCGAGAAAAGGAAGAAGATCATTCATTATTCACACACAAAAGGATTTGACCAAGAAGTTTGATTGGTCGATAGTGATGATACAAACCATATGATAAAAGTGTAGGAATTCTTCACCACACTGGAAAAGAACTTTAAAGTTTCTGTTAGGGTAGGAATGGTAAAGTTCTTATTACAACAAAAAAGGGGACATTGAGGTGCAAACTAAGAAAGGAAGAGAGGTAACAAGGATGTATTTTTGGTCCCTGGATTGAATAAAAACCTATCCAGTGTACCTCAGATGGTTATGATGGTTACAAGTCATTTTCACAGAAAACATCTGCAAAATTAAAGATAAGAAGGATGTTCTAGTGGTGGAGGTTCCTATGGTGAAGAAAGTCTATCTTTAAAGTGGAAAGTCATAAAAGAGCAAGCAAAAACAATGAGGGAGACAAAAAAACTTATATGTTTTGTGGCACATGAGTTTTGGACATTCTGGTCTACATAATCTGAAATAAATACAAAGCAAGAGCAGTGTGAAGCATTCATCAAAGGAAAACAAACAAGAGAGAAATTTCATAAGATTTTAGACTACAAAGTGAAGGGTATACTAGACCTAGTTCACACTAATTTGTGTGGACCTATGCAAACTCCATCACTGGATGAGAGCACCTACTTGATGACACTAACAGACAACCTATCTTATATGGTATGGGTCTATTTTCTAAGATTGAAGTCAGATTGCTTAAGTGTTTTCAAGAAATTCGTTGCTTTAGTGGAGACACAAACAAGCAAGAAGATAGAGAAACTCGGATCTGATAGGGGAGGAGAATTTAACTCAAAGGACTTCAATGAGTTCCTACAAACTAAGGAATTCAAAGGAAATTGAAAGTTGCATACTCCCCTCAACAAAATGGAGTTGTTCAGAGGAGAAACAAAAGTCTACTTAACATGGCAAGGAGCATGATGCGGGAGAAGAACTTACCTAATAGGTTTTTGGGCATAATGGGTCTTTACTGCTTCTTATTTGCAGAATAGGTTTTCCACCAAAGCCTTGGATAGTCTCACCCCATTTTTGGATGCCTTTTCCATGTCCATATACCTGCACAGTAGAGACAAAATTAGATGAGAGATCAAAACTTGGTATTTTTGTGGGGTACAACAGTTTAAGCAAGGGTTACATAATCTACATAATATATATAGAGAGAGTTGAGGTTGCAAGAGATGTGATCATTGAAGAAGATAAGAGTTTAGATTGGACTACATAATCTGGTTCACAAGGTGTAATAACTATGCCTACATTAGTTGGGATTCCTAGACCCACACAAGTAATACAACCTACAACAATAGATAGAGAAGTAAGCACAAGAGGGAGTCAAAGGAGCTTGCCTCAAGTGTCTCCTATTCCTTTTCACTTGAGTAGTGGGCAGCCTAGTGGTGGCTCATCTTCCTCCTCCAAGCTTATACACAAAACCAGAAGGCAAAATCAAATTTATGAAGATGTTGAACCTATTGAAATTGAGGAAGGTTGGAATTATGAAGCTTGTTACTTGGCAGTGAAAGAGCCTATTTCATTTGTGGAAGCAGTGACAGATCTAGGCTGGAGGAAGGCTATGGATAATGTCATGAAATCTCATGTATGATTCTATTGTAGTGTATCAGATTCGTTTTACATTTCTTGTTTATAATTGTGATATTTAAAACATCTCGATAAGATCTAATTCAACATGTTCAGCAAGAGGCACAAGGAAAGATCTATGTATTGATGAGACTCGAGAATATGAAATTGATTCTGAGATTAGATACAATGATTCTGGTTAACACGATCAGAAACATGGAATGCTTTAGTGACATACTCGCTTAAAATTTTGGATGGAAAATTTTGACATATTTCCACGTCCTGTAGACGGTGGATTTGGATCAGATTGTGCATCGAGCGAAACTGAGTACAATTGTATGTGTGGCGAACTCAATTGAAGTTACTAGTTGGGTGGAAGATTGAGAGTCCATATCATCCTCATGGTAAAACGATACAATCGATGTTTTATGTAGGACTGTAGAAGAAGATATCATAAGAGGCGACTTAAACGGAAATTGATCTTAAAAAAACACCTTGTGACATCACGAACTCTTTGATTGAGATTGTATACACGTCATCCCTCCCATCTTCACTACTATGTACTTCATAATTTTCTCCTTCATATGTATAATTCCATTTTATTTTTCTTCGGGTAAAATTCTTATTATTCCTGTATATAAAGATGATGTTCTAGTACACAACTAGAGAGAAAATCATTCTCTACAATTTATTTGAGTGTACAAGATTTCACATATAATATGGTTCGTCATGATTTGAATATTACGATGTTGGACGCTCTAATATTGAGTCTAAACGTGAGAGAAGTTTTATATTGTATTGTCTCACATCGATTATGACATGAATCATTAACTTCTATATATGGTATTAGACAACCGTAAACTCTTGGTTTTTGTGATTATTTAGATTCAAGCTCATATTTGACACCATCTCAATCAAATATCCTACAAAATTTGGTAAACAAACCAATACACAGCTCGTTTCTTAAAAATGCATCTTCGGATGTCGTTGATATCCTCTGCAATGCCAAATATCAGAGGACCAACCCGACGATGAAACCACTACATATCCGTCGCGAGGCGAGTGGCGAAACGATTTCGGAATCCTTCCCACAACATGGAGAACTATCTAACCGCGAGAGATTCACAGCACATTAGCAGCGAAATGACGCATTCATCACCAAGGTCGTCTATGGGAAGGCCAGTTCACGAGAAATGTCGAGGACATGGGTTTAGGGACTAAAGAAGAAAGTGTCGTTCGTCACAGGTGTGGGTTTCGGTTCATCGTTTGTGTTCGGCGTGGGTTTAATTTATTGAAATTTCAATGATTTGTTTTGACGGACACGGAGGGCAATTGCTATTTCCCTTTTCTTATCTCTTTCCTTTTTTCATAAGATAATTGAATGCGCTTTCCTTTTATTTTTACCGGTAAACTCTTTCTTTTTCCTTTTTTAAGTTGCTTGCATAGAAAGTTATTCATCATGTATGCTTATATATAAATATATATATATATAGACCCGATCTCACTCACTTCCTCCATCACTCGTTTGGTCTTCTGAAAAAAACAAACAAAAATCATGTCTTCTTCTAGTTATCCGTCATCTTCTTCTTCAAAAGCAAAGGCTAAGAAAATTAGTAGTTTCCAACGTAGACAATTCACTGTCATGAAGAAGGCACAAGAACTCGCCACTCTCTGCGATATCGAAGTCGCAGTTATATGCTACGGACCTGAGGGAGAGCTTCAGACATGGCCTAGGGACTTGTCGAAGGTAAGAGAGGTGGCGGAAAGGTACAATAAACTGAGGAAGACTGACAAAAGAAAGAAAAGCCTCAATCTTCCAGAGTTTCTTCAGACGATTAAGACTGAAAAGGAGGAGAAGGATTTCGACAATGGAACCGATAGGCTTGATGCGCTCACTGCTGAAGAATTGTCACAGCTTCTTGATTTCTTGGACCGCAAGTCTAAGACTTTGCAGGAAAGAATTTGTTTTCTCAACTCGCAAGAACAGCGCAACGTTGTTCTCACCGAGACCGAGCATAATCAATCCTCAGTTCTTCCCGATTCAATGGAATCCGACCTTTCTCTTGTTCCGTCTGAGCAACAACTGATGGAATCTACACTTCCACTTTCGACGTACAATTCAATGGAATCCGACCTTTATCTTGTCCCGTTTGAGCAACAACTGACGGAATCTATACTTCCACTTTCGACGTACACGTTGGACGAGAGCTATGCATTGGGGAACAACTTCGGCCATGGTCTCGTTCCATGTTATTACAACAATTACAGTTCAGATTCTATTCAACCGGCAATTCCGCTGATGGACCAAAATTTCCCGGTGAATCAAACGAATAAGTTTCATGGAATGCAGATGAATTACCAAATTAGCAGCAATGGACAACAAACATATGAGAATGGTTTCAACGATGTCATGATGAACAGCAATATCAACAACACTGGCTTTCGATCTCAGTTTCCAGGAATGCAAACACCAGTTTCACTTCAACAATTCGGTGCCTATTCTGCTTGGAATCCAACACCACCTGCAGATTTTATATTATTTCAGAATCAATTCTGACTTTGTAGGAGATCTTACTCTTATTAACAATTCTCTCTTTTTGCTCATCGGTATGCAACAAACAAGAAATTACCGGAGGATGTTTTCTTCATTCTTTTTGCTTTTGTTTTTGTTTTCCAAGCACCATGTTTTCCACAAAAAGCCGAAATTTCAATGAGAAAATCAGCAACACTACAAGCTGATACTAACGTGAGCAGTTTTTCTGCCCATCAACGAGTAATTTTCAAATACGAACGGATCAAAGCTTCGTATACATTGAGAGCATCAACTTCATCACTAATGACAGAAATTTCTATCTGAACCAGAGCAATCCTCGCCTAAAACGCCGTTAGGTTTCAAGGAAAAGTTCAGGAAAACATAAAAAGTAACAAACACAAACACAAATAATACTTGATAATTTGAAGCAATAGAACACTTGGAATAGGCACAGAGACTCAGGAATGTGGTTAAGAGAGTATATTAAGGAAATTGAAAAACCTCAAACGATTGAGTCCTAGCTTCATTCAAAGCCAATTCAATTTTGTAGCCGTTGAGTTCTAGCTCATTTGCTTCTTTGATCCGCTTTGCATCTTCAAGTTCAGATTGAAGAGCCTCGATCCGCTTCTTCAATCTAAACAGTGCTTGCTCCACACAAAAACACCGCTTAGAATCAGCACAATCTTTCGCTCGATAGAAAGAATAACTTGTTAATCCTGAATTTACGCGATTAAATCAATCAACTTCAATAAACTCTTTGACGAGGTGAATTGAAGTTGGTAAATTTGAATTTTAATAGAATAATTAAATTAACTAAATAAATAATAAATATTTTTATCTATAATATTTAGGAATTTTATATTATTCTACTATGATAAATCCATTAATTCATTTTACTCTTGGAAGATAGAAGGATCATTATTCTGTGATATTATTCTAATATGGATCCCCGCGCGGACTTTTAAAAATAAAATTGTTCTTTATTTTATTTGTATATTATCATATTAATATAATTTAATAGAACGATAATATTTATTCAATTTAAATTAGTAAAATTTTTTGACATGATTGAAGAACACATTAAACAGGAAGTTAATGTATATTTTGAAATTTTGTAAAATATTTCATATCATTATTATATGAACTTACAAAAGTGACTTTTGAAAACAAAGTTACAGATAAACTCATTAAAGTCATATAAATAAAGTATTTCATAATATTGGATTTATAGGTTTGTGAGTTTCTTGTCCTTAAAAATTAACCAATAAATATGTTAAATATGTAAGATATGATACTTAAAGCATTTACTCTAATAATTCCTATCCATTTGAAGCTAAGGAAACAAATATTCCTCACACCATTTATGCCCATGATAGCTTGAAGGATGCATTATGATGTGCTAAAGGATATTGGACAGCGTTGAAAGCTTTTTCATTAGGGAAATCCCTTTTTACAGGTAATTCAAAAAGTTTTTTTGTATAGAAAAATAAATAACAAAATATTAGAATAATTTGAATTAGCCGAACTTAAAAATACATCTTAAAAATACATTTTTTAGAATACAAAAATACATTTTTTTAAAATACATATAATTAAAAATACATATAAAAAGTACTCAATAGAAAAAAGAGGATCTCCTTTTTTTTTAATGTTTTCACTTTTGTCTACTGAGAATAAAAAAACAAATGCATTGAAGAAACCCTTTGGAAATAAACTATAGCCTTCATGTCTTTTTAATATATGTGTTTACGAAACTGTAAGTTGGTCTCAAATGAATAGTTTCAAATATATTGTTACCAAGAAATAGAAAATTCAAAATAAAAGCAATGCATAAATAGAAGCGCACATAGAAATACAAACGATAGACATAAACATTATCATAGACACATGTTAATGTTTTGAATTCAAAATCCTTGCAATCTTAGTAAAATGATTAGTGATGAAAAAGCAAGACTCAATATATTACTTCCCACGATGTTATATCTACTCACTAATTGACTATCCTAAAAATTTTGCTCTAAATCATATCACACGGAATTACACCCAACATGCCATATAGATACATCCATCTTTGCAAAATTTATAAACCATATAACCTCTGCATAAAAGAAGTTAAAAAATCAGAATAGCTAAAGTGGCCCTATAACAACAAATTAAACTTCTACAACAGATAAATTAGCGTAAAACTTATAAAATTCAACTGTAAAAATTTAAGTAGATGCAAAAAAATTTAGCTTTAATTTAGTCAATATAACATTGGTGTTTTTTTTAAGTTGTTTTTCAAAAATGCTTCCTTTTTAAAAATTACTTGCTTTTTTATAACTAATTTTTTCGTATACTTATTTATTTATTTTCATATCTAAATTGTAAATAACTTCTAAACATTAGATTGATTTAGTGAATTAAAAAATAAAATAAATAAAAATCACTATTACATTTTTTTAGTTAGTGTGTATCTCTATTTATAGTTTTGTTTGTGATATTAAACAAGAATTGTTTGAGTAAATGAAATATAAGTTAATATCCAAAACGTTAACTCCTCATATAATTAGAATGATTTATTTTGTAATATTTTCTTTGTATTGTTAATTTTTGGGTATCATCATTATGCTTCAAAAATATTTTACGCTTTTTTCCTATTTAAATGGAAACTAAGTGAGTTTGAAATATTACCTTTTGTATTATTACTTTTTGTGTATCATAATTATACTTTAAAAATATTTGAGTCTAAATCTCAATGCGAATATAAAATGATCGGTACACCGAACTTTTTTTACTTTAATAGAAATTTGGTGTACGATTTTATACAAAGAAGATCAATAAAATGTGTAATGGTGAGGGTAGATAAAATCTTGATAATGTGAATATTCTAGTTTTTTAATATATTGAATAGTCTATAAAAGAAAAATATATTATGAAGTAAAAAAAAAGTAATAATGGAGAATACTATATTATATATAAGATATGTTTAGTTTTAGCATATACTATAGATATTATACATGAACGGTAATGTGACAAAGAAAAAGGTATTTTACGAAATATAACAATATTTGAGGAGGAGTTTTCACGCATGTGCTTCAAACCAATTCCTTTTCAGTTTTAGGTATCATTATAAACAAATTGCACTATTAGTTTACATTACAACTTATAAATCTATTGTACAAATTTATACATTGAAAAAATTTATTTCGTTTGTTTGTATTGCCTCGTATGCATATCAAATATAATGACAATGTTCAAATTAATGAATTCTATACAAAATATAAGATAAATATAT
This sequence comes from Gynandropsis gynandra, assembly GCA_036759665.1. Classification (NCBI taxonomy): domain Eukaryota; kingdom Viridiplantae; phylum Streptophyta; class Magnoliopsida; order Brassicales; family Cleomaceae; genus Gynandropsis; species Gynandropsis gynandra. The sequence continues at coordinate 4,437,132 of CM071876.1, forward strand.
TTTAATTATCACAAATCTGCGTGTAGCGCGGGTATCATCTAGTTGTGACAAGGTTGGAAGATCTGGCTAAAGAAGGTGATAGCCCTGTAGATTCGTTCCTATGGTTCAATCTTTCCCAATAAGATGCGGCGTCGAATTTTGATCGCTTTATTCGAGAAAGGGGCACCACCCACTAAGCCTAAGTATTCCTCAATGACCGATAGATACAGGTACCGTGAGGGAAAGATGAAAAGAACCACATGACGGGAGTGCAATAGAGAACCTGAGATTCGATAAAAACAATCAGTTGAAGGAGTAGTCAAGCACACTCCCTCTGTCGACATACCTTTTGCATGATGGGTCAGCGAGGAAAAGGAAAGAGCGGCTTAAGCCATTAGGTTTAGGCACTTCCCAAAGATGGAATTATCTAGATTAATTTTGTGTGATTTTCATTACTAGGATGTTTAAGATTTCATATTTATTGTAAGTTTGGCTTTGATGATAATTTTTTTTTCGATTCGCAATCTGGATAAAGGATTGAGGCTGCTGCAAATTCACAAATTCTAAGGTATACTTCTTATTATAAATCACCCTTAATCAACAACACAAATATATGTTGATTTTTGTGCAGATAATGAAAACCTACCAATTATAAAACGTTTAAAGTATTTGAGTATGCTCTAAAAAAATGTGGGATAAACTGCTCAATTTAGCTCATATTCTTTTTTGGATATGCCAACTGTAGTTGTTTTCGATGAAGGAATTGTGATTAATGATGTGGCTTTCTTTGATAAGTCTTTTTTGTTCTATTGATATTGTATAGGCTGGTTTTTGCATTGTATAGCTATTTGTGTTTCAACTGAGACATTGTTTAATTGTTCATATTAGACCTCAAGATGGTGTAATTTTCCCAACTACACAGGGACGATGAAAACAAGTAAATTTTTTTACCTCAGTGCATGTAGTTACTTGATTATGTATATATATATTCGTTTTGAACTCTGTGATACAGATTTTGGACACAGTATGCCATAAAAGACTGCAAGTAACATGCAAGGAAGTTCCTATAAATGAAAACCTTCTATCGCGTAGCTTTTGTTCAGACAATAAAAATTTTATGTTGCCTACATTTGTAGCAATGTGTTATTGTAGGCTTGAAATTCTTGCTAACGAAGTGGGCTACTATGTGCAAAGCCATTTCACAAAAGGTTCCAATTGGTTTTCAGAGACCAATTGACTAAACTGTCCTGCTTGAAACTTTCAGGGTAAAACTCCTATTCCCACCCAAAGTTTGGGTACTTTGCCTATTCCTCCCTCATGTATCACACTCATCCTATTCCCCCCTCATGTATCACACTCATCCTATTCCCCCCTCATGTATCACACTCATCCTATTCCCCCCTCATGTATCACACTCATCCTATTCCCCCCTCATGTATCACCATTCGAGTTTAACTTAAAAAGTACATCTAATGTAGTATTATAAGTTTAGAATTGGTCCGAAGATTTGTGGTATTGTATTTTGTTTAACAACAAAGAATATAGTAAGTCAGGATGGCCGAGTGGTCTAAGGCGCCAGACTCAAGTTCTGGTCCTCGTGAGAGGACGTGGGTTCAAATCCCACTTCTGACATTTATACATTTTTCACTCAAGGATTAAATTCCTATTCACATCAAAAGTTTATCTACTTTACCTATTCACCTTTGTATCAAATTCATCATATTCCACCCTCGTATTAAATAACCAAATTTTGACTCAAACCTTAAAAAAACCATCAATTTTGACCCGATTTCATACCCAATTTTGACCCGACCCGACCAAAATTAAAATTGAATTAAATCCGGTTTACCCAATTATTAACGCGGCCCGGTTTAATATAATTTTGACTGGTTTACTGAATTTTGACCCAACCCAATTTTTTATAATTTTGACCCGGTTTACTGAAATTTTGACCCGGTTTTGTTGAAATTGACCCGGTTTTTTCCGGTTTTGTTGGAATTCTTATCCGGTTTGCTGAAATTGATCTGGTTTTGACCCGATTTTATTGAAATTGACCCAGTTTTCTTGAAATTGACCCTTTTTTTCCCGGTTTTGCTGGAATTTTTATCCGGTTTGCTGAAATTGATCCGACTTTGTTGAAATTGACCCGGTTTTGTCCCGGTTTTGCTGAAATTTTTTAACTTATCCGATTTTAATGTAAATTTCACACAAAATTATCCATTATAAAAAAAACTCATTGTAAAATGTAAGAACAAATGTATACTAATCTATTCAACAAAATATCTTCAAATTAAAGTAAATACTAACGTATTAAACAAGAAAACAAGAAAATAAACGTGTACATGCAGACGATGGGATTTGACTGGGATTAATTGTCAACATGCGTATTGTGTGATGATGGATAGAAAAATACTTGTTTATGTTCTTTTCTTGTTTAATACATTAGTATTTACTTTAATTTGAAGATATTTTGTTGAATAGATTAGTATGTCTTTGTTCTTACTTTTTACAATGAGTTTTTTTAATGGATAATTTTGGGTGAAATTTACATTAAAATCGGATAAGTTAAAAAATTTCAGCAAAACCGGGACAAAACCGGGTCAATTTCAACAAAACCAGGTCAAAACCGGATCAATTTCAGCAAACCGGATAAAAATTCCAGCAAAACCGGGAAAAAACCGGGTCAATTTCAACAAAAACGGGTCAATTTCAACAAAACCATGTCAAAACCGGATCAATTTTAGCAAACCGGATAAAAATTCCAGCAAAACCGAGAAAACCGGGTCAATTTCAACAAAACCGGATCAAAATTTCAGTAAAACGGGTCAACATTATAATAAATTGGGTTAGGTCAAAATTATATTAAACCGGACCGGGTTAATAATTGGGTAAACCGAATTTAATTCAATTTTAATTTTGGTCGGGTCGGGTCGGGTCAAAATTGGGTATGAAATCGGGTCAAAATTGATGTTTTTTAGGGTTTAGGTCAAAATTCTAGTTATTTAACAGAATTTTAAACGGTGTGGGGAAATAGGCTGAACTAGAAAATTTGAAGGGGAAATAGGATTAGGGGTGATACATGAAGGGGGAATAGGATGAGTGTGATACATGAGGGGGAATAGGCAAAGTACCCAAACTTTGGGTGGGAATAGGAGTTTTACCCAAACTTTCACATGGATCCCCTTGCTGATCTGAATTGGTTTCGCACAGTTATGTATCCTATCATAAAGAAATAAAACAAGTGTAGATGTGAATACATCCATCTGTTTGTTCAATGTTTTAACAATACAACCTATTTTTATATCTTTTGAAGGTTTCTCAAACAACATCGAACCAAATGTCAAAGTGTGATCCTTTACGACCATTCATGGGCGTCATCGACCATATGTAACAAGAAATGGTATTGGTTACTCATGTATGTAGATTTTTGGCTTTCTCCATTATTGTTGTGCATATCCGGTTTTTTACTTATCTTTTGTCTTGCTTACATTTTAGTTGAAAAAATGATCCTTCTTTCAAACCACAAGGTGGGAAACTAGGAGAAAATGATATGGATTGTGACACTGAGGATAAATTGATGGCAGTGATTAGGCGCCATCTGCGGATAGCGAGAGAGACATACTATCGGTACAAAACGCACAAGATCTTATTTAGTAGTAGCTACCTTTTTGTGCTGCATCTTGCCATATGAAAAGCTTTCACTTCTAGCTTATATTCTGTTCTAAACAAATAATGTATATGCAAAACCGGTTTGTGTCTAATTTATAGTTTATGTCTATAAAGTTACATGACGAATGATACCCGCGCTAGCAAGGATTGCTTTCAATGATACACCAACAACAATCTTCCGGACAGTAAGTTTACAAAGATGATTCATTAAGAGTTCATTATTCTAATGAACTAAATTTGTTCTGAACTTTAATCACTACGTCCAGAGGAGTTGGCATTATTTAACTCTTTTTTTTTTTTGCAGGACTATGTTGCTACAAGATGGTATAGAGCTCCAGAGCTTTGTGGATCATTTTATTCTAGGGTCCTTCATCTGTTGCTAATAACATCTGTAACTGGTGTATTATGATTCAACTTTCAAACACATATACACTTACTGATCGTGTAGTATGTTTCATGAAGTTTGCACCTCTTCCATTCCAAGTTCAAACTATGCATCCATTTTTACTACCAGATAACCTGTAATGTATTTGGCTTTGTAGTATACGCCTGCAATTGATATCTGGTGCATAGGCTGCATTTTTGCGGAGGTATTGACAGGAAAGCCTCTTTTCCCTGGAAATGACCGATCTGCTTGGGACAACTTCGATGGACACCATCTCCAAGGTATTGATCTTCTTGTAAAAGAAATGCATTGAGTTCCAATAGATCTAAACAAAGACTTACATTGAGGATAATGCTTATGGCTATGCAGGTACGAAATGAAAAGGCGAGGATGTATTTAACGAGCACGAGGAAAAAGCCACCCATTCCTTTCGCTCATAAATTTTCAAACGTGGATCCTTTGGCTCTGAAGTTGTTGGAGAGACTTCTTTCCTACCATCCAAAAGATCAGCCAACTGCTAAAGAGGTTCTTTTTTCATTCTAACTAACATTAACTTCTTCTCTTAAATTTTTCATGCATGTTTAAACGTTTGGATTCAAACATCAAATTGATCTTGTAATTTTTGTCAGGCACTTGTGATCCGTATTTCAAGGGGCAGGCAAAAGTTGAGAGGGAATCATCATTTCAGCCAATCACGAAAATGGAATTTGAGTTTGAGAGGCGAAAGGCCACATAGATGATATAAGAGAGCTAATTCTTTGGGAGATACTAGAATACCATCCTCAGCTACTAAAAGATTACGTGAACAGGACAGATAGAGCAGGCTTTCTCTATCCAAGGTCCTAAATGTTTGTGGTTAAGTTCATTGGTGAACCTTAAGTTTTTCTTAAGCAGATAGGTTATGGGTTCCTTTACCTCCCCTGACTTCGATGCAAATATTTTCTTTGCAGTGTTGTTGATCAATTTAGAAGATAATTTGCGCATCTGGAAGAAAACGGATGCAAGACCAGGCCTGAGTCTCCTTCGGAAAGGAAACATGTCTCTCTTCCAAGGTAAATTCATGTTTGCTTCCATTCCATTGTAGACTTATCAGCAAGGATTAACCATATGATGATTGGTCACATTGTCATAATTTCGATAATTCATCCAAGGAAACTTGTCGATTCCAAAACCTAAGAATGGTAATATATTTTTATTGTTTTAGATTTTAACATTAGCTCGGAAATTCTTTCGTTCTTAATTAATTGGTACCATAAATTTCTACTGTTCCCAACTACGCAATGATAGGTCATTGTTGAATATTGCAAGTATTTTTTGCAGTAGTTTTTTGAATTTATATAAACAATGGTGAAATTGTTTAACTTTGGCATCACTTCTTGAAATGGGTTATCGGGTAAAATTTTGGTTTCATTTACACCGCAATTACGTTTTATATGGGCTGTGTTTGAATACACTTTCATATGAGGATGATGTCATCATGGTTTGTGCATGTTGTGATATCTCTGGGTGAGAACAAAAGAAGTGTCTTGAGGAATTAATGGTTTGATTTTTAAAAAATTAGATATGATATCATAAACATCATTTTTTATTTTATTTTGTGCAGGGAAGATTTGGAATTTTACAGACTGGGCATATGGAGTTTCTCAATCCCGCCAACGAGCATTCATTTAGACTGCTGCCCCATATGAGATTCTCCCAGAATGGCCCGAGCCAATGCATGTGTTTGGTGTCCATGAGTTGAATATTTTGTTATCTGGGGTTTGCATTATGCTGTTATGCGTAGTACTGCAAGTGGTGCACCTTTCCGTCTGATGCGATTCAAAGTTAAACAATTATTAACCTAAATTATCTGCAAGTGCACAGCACGTATGTAATACTCTAGGTGTCGATCCCACAAGGACTACGCAACACAATCTAAACCCAAACTAGAATCAAACTTGCAAACAAATGAAATATTGATGTTAGGAATGAAATACTAAAAACAATAAACTAACGAGTTCTTGAAAGTGAGACAAACGTCCTATTTCCCCCTCATATTTATCTATTTTGCGTATTTCTCCCTCATGTTTGCATTCATCTTATTCTCCCCCATCCCTCATATTTTGACTATAATCCCATTTTCCCCTTATCTTTACAAGTCTGCATGTAACCTCCTCCATTTAAACTCCATTAAATCTTCCAATTTTGATTCGATTTAGGATTAATTTTGATCTGGTTTATACCTAACTTTGACCCGATTTACGATTAGTTTTGACTAAAATTTTGGTCCAAATTAGACTAAGTTTAGGCTCAATTTTGACTCGGTTTCGACACAATTAGACCATAATTTGGGTTCAATTTTGATTTTCATCCAATTCCAAATCGAATCAATATGAAATTCAACAAAGTTAAACCGAAATTTAAACAAAAAACGATTTTAATCAGTTTGTTCAATTTTTAACCCGAAATTAGTAGAATTTTGACTCGAATTGGGTACAATTGGACCTAATTTTGATTTTCATCCAATTAAAAAACTTGAATCAATATGAAATTCAATAAAATTAAATTGAAATTTAAACAAAAACCGATTATTATCGATTTGTTCAATTTTAACCCGATATTAGTATAATTTTGACTCGAATTGGGTACAATTTGACCTAATTTTGATTTTCGTCAAACTAAAACCCGAATCAGTATGAAATTCAATAAAATTAAACCGAAATTTAAACAACAACCAATTCTAATCGGTTTGTTGAATGTTTAAACCAAAATTAGTATAATTTTGACTCGAATTGGGTACAATTAAACCCAATTTTGATTTTCATCCAATTAAAACTCGAATCAATATGGAATTCGACAAATTAAATCGAAATTTAAACAAAAACCGATTCTATTCGGTTTAGTTCAGTTGAAATTTTATATTGATTCGGGTTTTATTGCAATTTTGGTGTAATTTTGATCCAATTTTTATTTTCACCCTATTAAAACCCGAATCCCTCAAAATTGTATTGAAATTGTTTCAAAATTTCATCTGATTCGGGTGAGAATTGGACCAAATTTAGGTGAAATTGAAAAAACCAATAAGAATAGTTTTTTAAATTAATACCATCTTTTCTGGGCTTTTATTGGCACTGAATTAGATAGAATAGATAAATCTTCCATTAGGAGCAGTTGGTCTTAATAAAGTAATCGGTGTTTAAGCTTAGTTCGGTTAAAATTTCATATTAATTCGGATTTTAATCGGGTAAAAATATAAATTGGATCTAAATTTTGGTTAAAATTGGTATCAAATTATGGTCAAAATTAAGTATAAACCAAGTCAAAATTAGACCTAAATTCTGGTCAAAATTGAGTCTAAACCGAGTCAAAATTGAGTCTAAACCGGTCAAAATTACACCTAAATCGGGTCAAATTTGAGTATAAACCAGGTCAAAACTGGATCAGGTCGGGCCAAAATTGGGCAAAAAAAGCGGGTTAAAATTGTTGGACTTTTAGGGTTTAAAATTGAAATTGAAAGATTTAATAGAATTTTAAACGGAGGGGCTATAAACAGAATTTTTAAACATGAGGGAAAAAATATGATGTTGACCGAAATATGAGAAGAAATATGATGAATGCGAAACATGATGCATAAATAGACAAAATAGGCAAACATGAGGGGAAATAGAAGTTTTTCCCCAAAAATAAAGAACGAATTCTCATCATTCCGATCATATCAAAGCGCTGACAACATGCTTCGATATCAATATGGACTATCGTAGAGGAGATTTCAAATCATTAAAGTTTTGTTTCAGTTGTCCAGAATACACTAAAGGTTAGTATTCTTCAAAATCATGATTGTTTGTTTTAAAAAGAAATTTCTAAAAAACAGACTAAACGTCAGTTATAGATTGTTAAAACACGTTTTCGCATAACCATTAGCAATCCTACACCAAAAACCCAGAGATTGCAGATACATGTAAGACAAACATAGCAAAAAGAAGGAAAAGAGGAAGAAAGGGTCCCTAAAAGGACATTCCATAAATAATCCTCAAATTCGGCCTCTGTCCAAAGGTATAAATCAACAAAAGCAATGACAGAAAGAAAAAGGAGCAAACATTTTGCCTGACCATAGATCAATCAAACTCTTGTAAGAGAGTCATGAACAACTTCAACGGACCTTGGTCTTTTTCTGCAGCTGGATCTGGGCACGGGACGCTGCACAAATTTTCTTCCAGCAACGGAAAGAAATGAGTGAGGGTATCAAAACCCACCATGCGTTGGCTCCAATATAGTATGCGTAATAGTAAAAGGAGTTTGTGGCAAAGTTATCTCCCTCCAACAGAGCAGTAATGAAGTAAACCAGACATCCATAAAGTTGACCGAGTGAAATGGCAAGCTGAAGCACGTAGCTGTAGGACTTACCCTTTCCAATGGCGTACCTATAAGATTTCATCACAGTCATTTACAATAGGATCCACAAAGAAAGATAATCCAATCCAAGGACAGAACAAGATCTTTGATTGAAACGCTTAACTTACACAGCTAAAAGAGAAGCTGGGCCTGCCAGAACAGCGGTTATCCCTTCCCTGTCAACTTGTTTAATCAGTTCCTAGTGTAGTCAACAGAGTGTGAATCAATATATGTAGGAATTGCAGCATGATAAAACTTACAAACTTCTGCAAGATAAAAGGAAGACTTGTCCTTGAAAAATTCCGGAGTGAATACAAAGTAAGCCTCAAGAATCATGTGGGTGAGACCAGTGAATGCCCACCAGCACATAAGCAATCTATCAAGCTTGGATTTTTTCGACCCTAAAAACAAGAACAGATCGCAACCAATGAGCCCTTCGATGGTGGCAAATAGGAAATCCCAATTATTTTTCACCGAGATAACCAAGGAGAACACACATTTTCACCAATGCAATATCCATAGAAGAAGATCAAGCTTGAATCACTATTGAATATTCACAACCTTAGTACTCTTGAATTACATTCCCAAGAAGAAATCACGAATGTGGTAAGGTAAGATTTGGGAGAAGTAAATGAAGTCTAATCAAACTTCAGATAAACAAAAGATGTGAAATGGATCGGACCAGACAAAGACGCAATTTCGAGAATTACTCTGTCAAATTTGAGCATAACCTCATTACATAAAGCAATAGCCATCAAAGTATAAAACCCATATGCTAGAACTCGAGCACAACTAGATCAAATCGGATTTGCTCAAATCCACATTGACCGAATCGGAGAATTTCGTTTGACTTGACGAATCAGACAACGACGAACGACAGCAGAAAACAATGAACTATAATGGAATCGACGAGCAAGATTACCGAAGAGAAACCAGACGACGAAGACAACGAGAAGAGAAGCAAGGAGGTAAACGCCGACGATGGTAGACTGAGACATCGAAACAGGAACGTATCCGGGCAGTTCCAGATCTCGGGGAATGTACGGATGCGACGTTACTTCCATTGTGTGTGGGACTGTTTGGTCGGGAGAAGGTGAGAGGACGCGAAGGCTAGTAGGTCGTGTAGTGATGGGGAAGAGGTCGCCGAGTTCGAAAAGGTTTAAAAAAAATCTCAATTTTGCTGACCTTGATCTGCGTTGGCACTAAGGATCTGAATGCCTTTAATGCCATCAACTAATTGTGTCCTCATATATAAATTAATTCAGAATAATCTCTCTCTCTATCTCTCTGTAAAACTAAACATAACATATATTTTGCATGACAATATACCTAACCGATTTATGGAGCAACAATCCTACCATTAATTTTATCACAACAATAAAATAATATCATTTTATCATAAAATAGCTTCATTCAAATAATCAAGTTTACATAGAGACTAATGAAAATATGGATTTTTGTTCTTTTTTTCTAAGAGTAGTTTAGTTAAGTAATATAGAGATAGTTTACTCAAGAGTATATTGACTAAAATGATGAATTGAGATGACGGACTAAAATGATGAATTGAAAAGAAAGAGTTTGAATATTTATCATTAGAGCGTTGATCAATTTGTCTTCACGACTACGAGAATACTCGCCCGAATGTAAGGCCGCTCGACTTGAACGGATGTCTATGTTCAAGTCGTTTGCCCGACATACCCTCACTCAATCCGAGTATATATATTAACATACTAAAACACAGTCCAAGGGGGATCTTTTATAACTCAAAAATCAGTTTGAATAATTTTATGTTCAATGTGAGTGCCTTGATGCTCTACCGAAGCGTTTGCTCCATATTTGCAAACTTCCTTGAATGTCCAAAACAATGTGGCTTTGATAATTAGGTTAGATTTGTGTGTATTTAGGTTGTAAGATGTCATTTTATTTAAAGATAACTCAATTTTAAACTTTTGAAAGTATTTTCTAGAACTCTTAGATTTGTTATCAGTGTTATTGTGACTTATAAAAAATGTAACACAAGTGTATTGACATCTATTTTGAGGTCCATTAATCGGGCTTAAGCGAGATTCGGAGCCTTCATCATCATCAAACAAATCCCACATTTTGTTTTCAAGTCAATGAAAGGGTTTTAATTCATATTTCCATCATCCTTGGTCTAAAAACTAACTTTCTCTTTCATAATATAATGTAAACCCCAAATATTTTTCATTTTTTTCACATTAATTTCCTGCAATTTCATTGGTCGAAAATAAAACTTTATGAGCGGTTGTACCTTTGATTTTTCAGTTGAACCTTAGATATTAGTTAATCTAATGTGTTATTCCATATTGTATCAAATTATAATTTAAAATTTGATTATTGTAATTTTTAATCATCAACCATAAGTTAAGACACATAATGCATGGTATGAGTTTATGTACTAGTTACTTGTTTAATCACACAATATATGGTTTGTTTCTATAAACCTTTATATTGTATCGTTTGAGTAAAAACCAATATTTATGAAATTAGAGAACGTTTATTACTTGTTCAAAACGATAAATATGAATATAATGATGTTTAAATTATTTTGAATTAATAAAAATACTTAATCATATTTTATAAAATCGGCTTGTATACACGTTAAATTCCATAACACGTTATATACAACGTGTGTACAATGTTGAACATATTATTATTGTTATTATTATTAATGTTGAACATATTATTATTATTATTATTAATTGTACACATATTGCACCACAAGTAGAACACACATTGCATCAAATATTATACCATATGTTGTACCACAAGTTTTGTACAATCTGTATCCAATGTTGTACACATGTTATACCACATGTTGTGTATTGTGCCCAACATTGAACACACGTACCACATATTGTGTATAACGTGTGAGTAACTTAGGATACACGTTGTACACAACATGTGGGACCACTACTAAAAATCATATCAATGTGGATCAACGGATCCGTCCGTTAAAATATTTACCAACGGTTACAAACAGATTCTAACGGATTAGTCTGTAAAAATATTTACCAACGGATTCTAACAGATCCGTTTGTTGAAATATTTACCAACAGATTCCATGGCGAACCGTTGAAAATCTTTCATCTTCAACGAATGTCCGTTGCAATTTTTCTAAATTTTCAACGGGCATTAGTTGAAATTTTCAATGGATTCCCCTTGGAAAAAAATCATAATTACAAAATTTTCCACCTAATCATCTTCACATTTTCAACGGGTATCCGTTGAAATTTTCAAGGGGCATCCGTTGAAAATTCCAACGGATCCCCTTTGCAAAAATCATAATTAAAAATAATGTGCCTAACTGGTTCACATTTTCAACGGGCATCCGTTGGAATTTTCAATGGATGCCACTTGAAGAAACGAAAGGTTGTGATCTGACATTCTTTGATTGGATATCGATTTCAACGGTCATCCGTTGAAATTTCCAACGGATGTCCGTTGAAAATTCGTATATTTAAGATGTTGAATAATTTCATTTTCTATACATTTAACAAAACCTCTCAAATCCTATAAAACCTCTTTCAAACCAATTAAACACCATACACTATGATGATTGGACGATTCATCGATCATAGAGAATTGTTGGCGAGTTCTGTGGAGCTCCGCCACCATCCTCTGCCCTCACTCCTTTCCGTGATGTCGGGATAGACAAAGAACACGAAGTTGATGATGTTTTAGATGATTTGTAGGATATATTTTTTTATTTGTATTGTTTGTTTAAAATAATATATCAAACTTTATTAAAATTTTGAATCAGTGTTTTAAGTTTAAAATTTATTAATAATTTTTTTTAAAATTTGACATAAAATCGGCGAATGCCCGTTGATGATACAATCATAACATCAATGAACATCCATTAATATACTCAAAAGTACCAGCGGACATCTGTTGGTAATTTTCAATTTTTTCGCAAAATGTTCAACTAATACCCGTTGATAATCATTCAAACGACCATCCATTGAAGTTTTCAACGGATGTTCGTTGCAAAATTTCAACAACCTTAGTCGTTAAAATTCGTTGATATTTTTTCAATGGATTTTGGCCATTGAAATGTCGTTGAAAACTGCAATATATGAATTTTTTCATTAGTCGATTACCAACAAGACCATGAATTTGTTGAAATCCGTTGGAAGTGGTTGATTTCAACGGAAAAATTATCATTTTCAATGGATTTAACCATTAGAAATGACATATTATTTTGTAGTGTAAAATGTGTGTACAATGTTAGGAATACATACACAACATGTGGTACCAACGTGAGTCTATTGTTGTACACACGTTTTACATGTGTTCGACATGGGGGTGATTTCAAAAATACCCTTCATATGCTATTTTGATTTCAAGCCTACCCTTCCCTAAAAAAAGTTCCAACTTCAAATCTACCCTTAAAATATTGATAACCCTATATTACCCTTATCCTTTAATTAATCGGCAGTTTTTCTCTGTCCTCCAAAGCACCTCGATTTCTCTCTCATGTGGCGCGAAAATCATTGTTCTCCTACACCACATCAGATTTGGCGTGAGTAGCTTGAAATCGGCATCAAAGTCATCGCAGGTAGCTTGAAATCGACATTAGATTCACCGCAAATAGGTTGAAATCGTTTGTTGTCAACAAAGAAACTTGCAATTAAGCACGTTTCATAGAAAAACCAGGTATATATAGTGAGTTTTTCGTGTTTCTCTTGCATTTTTTGTGTTTCTTTTGTGAATTGGATAACCCAAGTGAGTAGTGAGTAATATGTATAGATTTGATTCTCCCTTTTTCAAAACGAGTCTTATATTGATGTAGTCAAAACGAGTCATAATTATTGAAATGTCAAATGATCGCAAGGAGTGACAGTCTCTTCGAGTCGCACGGTCGCACTAGGTCCTAGAGTCATATTGAAACACATGGTCGCAGTGGATCACAGAGTCTCATCGAGTTGCATGGTCGCACTGGTCACATAGTCTCATCGAGTTGTACGGTCACACTGGGTCACGGAGTCTCATCGAGTCGCACGGTCGCATTGGGTCACAGAGTCTCATCGAGTCACACGGTAATAGTGGGTCATAGAGTCTCATAGAGTCGTGCGATCGAACTGGGTCACAGAGTCATATTAAAACACATGGCCACATTGGTTACAAAGTCTCATCGAATCGCACGGTCGCACCGGGTCACAGAATCTCATCGAGTCGCACGCTTGCACTAGGTCACAGAATCGTATCGAGTCACCCTGTAGCACTGGGTCAGAGAGTCATATTGAAACACATGGTCACGTTGGGTCACAGATTGTCATCGAGTCGCACGGTTGCATTGGGTCACAGAGTCCCATCGAGTCGCACGGTCGCAGTGGATCACAAAGGTACAAGGGTCGCAAAGGTCAAAGGGTCGCAAAGGGATCAAAGGGTCACAGGGGTCCAAATGTCGCAAGGGTACAAGTCTCGTAGGGTACAAGGGTTGCAGAGGTACAAGGGTCCCAAAGGTCCAAGGGTCACAAAGGGGTCAAAAGGGTCGCAGGGGTACAAGGGTCGCAGAAGTATAAGGGTCGTAGAGGTACAAGGGTCACAGAGGGGTACAAGGGTTACAAAGGTACAAGGGTCCCAAAAGGGTCAAAGGGTCGCAGAGGTACAAAGGTCGCAAAGGGGTCCAAGGGTAGCAAGGGAAAAAGGATCGTAGAGGTACAAGGGTCGTAGAGGTACAAGGGTTGCAAAGGGGTCAACGGGTCGCAGGGGTACAAGGGTCGCAAAGGGGTCAAAGGTCGCACTGTCGCACTGGGTCACAGAGTCTCGTCGAGTCGAATGGTCGCACTGGGTCACAGAGTCTCATCGAGTTATACAATCGTACTGGGTCATAGAGTCTCATCGATTCGCACGGTCGCACTGGGTCACAGAGTCTCATCGAGTCACACGGTCGTAGTGGGTCACAGAGTCTCATCGAGTCGTGCGGTCGCACTAGGTCACAAAGTCATATTGAAACACATGGTCGCAGTGGGTTACAAAGTCTCATCGAATCGCACGGTCGCACTGGGTCACAGAGTCTCATTGAGTCGTACGGTCGCACTAGGTCACAAAATCTCATCGAGTCTCACGATCGCACTGGATGATTGTGAATTTGAAACACATGGTCGCAGTGGGTCACATAATTTATCCTCTTTTTATGTTTTTCTTACAGGTTTAATGGGTTCAAAGGATGAAAAAATCACAGTGATTTATTTTTTGTATGATGTTAAATGGGAAAAAACCTAAATGGAGTATCTGAATGGGTTGGTAGAGTTCAGAAAAACCAGAGAGTATTTTTCTATTGTCCTCGATTAGTCTGACATATCAACAACTTATTGATGAATTATGCGCAGAGATTATGGTGGAAAAAATACGACGAAGTTTAAGTTAAGCTATTTACCCAATATTTATGAAAATAGGAAGCCAACATATATAATAAATGACAAGCATCTTATTTTTTATCTGTTCGATCGCATAAGAGGAATTAAACCACTGTTGTATGTGGAGATAGAATCGACAAGTGAAGTGTGAAATCGAAGTTGAGAGGGAAATTGAACCTTTAATTCCTGCTTTTGGAAGCATTGCTAGAGAAGGTGAGGATGGATGTTTTTTAGATTATGATGACTGTGTTATTTTAGGTTCAAATAAAAAAAAGTAGAGTTGAGAGTAATCCGACGGAAACAGTAAATATTTTGGATTTGAATAATTCTGATAGTGAACATACTGGCGGGTTAAGAGAAAATGGTAGGTGTGCCATGAATATGGTAGTTGATGAGTTGTTTGAGGCAGTAATAAAGTTGATTTTGATGTGCCAACAGAGCATAAGGATGGTGATGGTGAGAATAATTTGGAAATGGTAGTTCGCGAGAAGGCAGACAGTGAAAATAATATCTTCAAGTTCGAAGATGGATTGCATCGTAAAATTTGGCAAGATTTTGATAAGAAGAAGGATGTACAAGCATTTGTAAGAAATGATTCAATTGAATTTTGTTTTAGATATAGAACATTGAGATCTGATTCGAAGTTGTGGAAAATACGATTCAAGTTTTCCAAAAGTGGTTGTAAATGGAAATTATGCGTGGCAGCAATCCCAAATTCCAAATGGTTTAGTATGAGAACACACTATCCCATTCATAAGTGTTCACCTATATCTAAATCGACAGAAGCTACAAAGGATACAACACAATTGGTTAAGGATTATTTGAATGAGGAATATGTTGGGAAATATGAAACACCTCCACCAAAAGAATTGATGGCTCGTGTAAAAGCAAATTACAGTGCCAATGTATCGTATTTGATGAAATTTAGAGGCAAATGTAGTGCTCAAAAGGATATTCGTGGTGATGACTTGAACATTATAGGACCTTCCAGGTTGTTTGCACATGTTTACAGAAAGAAACCACGGATCTGTCGCAAATCATCAGCTCGACAATCATGGAAAAAGCTTCAAATATCTTTTATGGTTGTCGAAGCGGCTATAAGAGGATGAAAATACATGCATAAAGTGGTTGCTTTGGTTGCAATATTTCTAACAGGAGTGTGTAAGGGAGCATTGATTGTGGCGACCGTGCAAGATGGCAACATCACTAACATCCTATTGCATGGGGAATAGTCGACAGAGAGAATGACAAATCATGGACGTGGTTTATGTCAAGGTTGAAAGAGGTGATACCAGATGGACATGATGTCGTTATGATATCTAATAGCCATAAAAGCTTGATCAAAGCAGTCAAAAAAGTGTATAAAGAAGTTGATTATGGTTTTTGTACGCGTCATATATCGCAAAACATAAAGAGCTACGTCAATAAAAGGCAAGGTAGAAAGACTTCAAAGGGTGATACTGTGGGGAAAATGTTCTTCAAATGTGCAGTAGCATACACAATGAACGAATTTGAAATGCTATTAAATTATTTGAAACGCAGGTACAAATATGACTTTTGTGACTTTTGTGATTGATGTGACCTTTGTACCTTTGCTCAGGTATCCTAATATTTCAAAGTATTTGGAGAAAGAGGAATTTGATCCCGTTAAATGAGCAAGATGCAAATTTAAGGGTGAAAGGTACAACTTATTAACCACTAATGGGTCCGAGTCAACAAATTCAACGTTGAAGAAGTCAAAAAAATTTCGATCCTATGGTTTTTAAATATTTTTTTGGAAAAGACAGTGGAATGGTTCAATAGGTATAGGTTGGAAGCACCCACCGGTGATGATTCTCAAACGTTAACACCTTACGTTGAGAAAATGTTACATGAACGGTTTGGAGAGGCATCCAAGTATGAGGTTATTGAATTGAACATGATGAGTGATGAGTATAAGGTGAGAAATGAGATGAGTGGAAGATTTGTAGTGAGTCTTTAAAAAAGAACGTTCGACTGCAAAATGTTTGATGTGGATAAGTATCCATGTAGTCACACAATTGCGGTTGCAAATAAGGTTGGTAAAGCTCACAAGATACTAGAACTATGATCAACATACTACCTTCGGAGACATGGCGTTTGGCTTACCAAGAAGTTACAGTTCTACCTTCTATGCTAGTTGAGAAAAGGAAAAATGGGAGGCCAAAAGAGAATCGTTATCCTGGATCTGGTGAGGCTCGGAGAAATACCCCATCTTCCTCGAGATAAACCTCATCTTCGTCGAGACAAACCCCATCTTTGTCGAGACAAAACCCATCTTCGTCGAGAGAAACGGGTTCAAATGCCAACATCACTGACAGTGTTTGAAACGTGACAACTGAGACAACACGAACTTCACAAAAAAGAAAGGTTTGCTAGTGTGTAATATTATATTATTTGTATTATTATTTTGTAATATAATATTATTTGTATTAGATGGACTAAACCTTGGTGACTTTCATCATTATAATTCGATAAATTCTTCAATTTCGCATCTATGTGACCCATGCGACCCTTGCGGACATTGCGACCCTTGCGACCTTTGTGACCCATGCGACCCGTGAGACCCTTGCGGCCATTGCGACCATTGCAACCCTTGCGACCCATGTGGCTATTGTGACCTATAGGATACATGTGACCCTTGCGACTAGTCGTTCCGATGTTAGAATCCTGGCTTTTCCAATGCCAGCTGTGCTTTTTTTTTTTATGAATGCTACACTCAAGATCCTTGCGACATGTCATTTCGATGTCAGACTTTTGTCTTTTCGATACTATCTATCCATCGATCTCTATTACCCCTATATTAAAAGGTTTATCAAATTTTCTAAGTCTCACCATCACATCCATTTGAGATGAGATTGAATCGGGAGAATCTCATCTCTCTCCTCATTTCATCTAAGTCCCTAAATTATCTTAAAAATTATTTGTTACCTTTGTGACCTTTTTGACCTTCGTCATGAAGGTCACATTGTGGGTGCATGGTATCGTGTTGTCTATGTGTTACTCAAGGTCTTGGTAATCGTCGGACTCGGTCTCTACGCAGATACACACAAGTCATTACAACATGGATGGAGGACATTGTGTTGTATGTGCACAACATATGGTCTTGGTAATCGGTGGACTTAGACATTGTTCTCTATCCACGGTACTTAAGGTCGCGGTTGGAAGTGAACTTGGAGATGCATTGAGTCACACATGACTCTCTTTATGGGGGTGGGGCTCCAATGTGAATCTAAACTCAACAAATTATACCTTTGTGACCTTATGTAACCTTTTTCTTTCCTTTTTTTAACTTTTGCAATCTTCTTTTTCTTTACTTTTTTGTAACCTTTGTGACCTTTGTGATCTTGTCAATCATTATAAATAAATCCATATTTAAACGTTGAAAATTTCTTATTTTGCATCTGTTGTTTGTAATTACGTGAAATCCATAAAATCGTCGACCCTCAATTGGAATAAATTACAATCAAGTTTAAACGGGAACCATTGGACTCATGCGATCCAATATGACCCTTATGTGACCCTCAATTGGATAATTAAGTTTAAACGGGAACCCGTCCAACTCATGCGACCAAATAAGAGCCTTGTGTGACCCTCAATTGGATTAATTAGAAACAAGTTTAAACGGGAACTCATCCGACCCAATGTTACCACATATGACCCTTGTACGACTCATGTGATCCATGTGACTCATGCGACTCAAGCGACCCATGTAACTATTTTGACTCGTTGTTTCGATGTTAGACTCCTGTCTTCTGACCCATGTGACCCTTCAGACCAATGTGACTTGTCGTTCGCTGTCAGACTCATGTCTTTCGACCCATGTGACCCTTCTGACCCATGTCTATAAGTTAACGTCTACGTCTCTTCTCTTAGTTTGCGTATCTAACCCTAAATTCTATGAAAAATATTTTACCTTTATGACCTTCGTGACGAAGGTGACATGGTGGACGCAGGGCATCATGTTGTCTATGTGTTACTCAAGGTCTTGGTAATCAGCGGAGTCGGTCTCTATGTAGTCACTGACGAGTTACGGGGATGACCTAGGTGATGGTGTTGGGTCACTCTTGAAATGTTACTGGAAGATGAAGTACAAGGCAAGAGATAACTCTTGACTGCAATACCAAACAAGAAAAAAGCAAAAGACTGGAAGACGTAGTACATGGCAGGAGATAACTCTCGGCTAATGAACCATCTCTCTAGTGGAAATAGAATGCGTGCAGAGTCTTTGTGTCATGCTTCTGTTATTGACATTAAGAATCAATGTTGACAATCATATCAATAATATCAACATTTGAAAAAATGTTAAATGTATTATTTTGCTTGACTTTCATCCTTTTAAATCCATAAATTCGTCGAGTTAGCATCTATTGATTCATATATGCGACCAATCGACCCATGCGACCTATGCGACCCTCATTTGACATTAATTAATTTGAAGTATTAAATGTATTTTTTTGATTGGTTTTTGTTCTTTTATCTTTTTAAATCCATAAATTCGTCGAGTTAGCATCTATTGATCCATATATTCGACCAAGCGATCCATGCGACCCTCAATTGGCATTAATTAGTGTGACGTTTTAGATGTATTATTTTGATTGGTTTTTGTCCTTTTATCATTTTAAATCCTTAAATTCGTCGAGTTCGCATCTATTGATCCATATATGTGATCAAGCAATCCATGCGATGTTGTAATGTATTATTTTCATAATGCGACCCATGCGACCAAACGACCCATACGAAGCTGTAAATGTATTATTTTCATCATGCGATCCATGCGACCAAATGACCCATGTGACGCTGTAAATTTATTATTTTCACCATGCGACCCATGTGACCAAGCGACCCATGCGGCGCTGTAAATGTATTATTTTCACCATGTGACCCATGCGACTCATAAATTAGTTTGGCGCTGTAAATATATTATTTGCACCATGAGACCAAGTGACCCATGTGATGCTGTAAATGTATTATTTTCACCATGCGGGTCATAAATTAGTTTGATATTGTAAATGTATTATTTTCACCAAAATTTCCGCCGAACTTTTCAATAAAATTTCAAAAAGATAACCGTGTGGTCATGTCGTTTCGACTTCTAGGGTCATTTCTTTTCAAATTCCAGGTGTTTCCTTTTTTCGAATAACGACACACTCTCTCCCTAACTCTCATCATCTTCCATCCATCTAATGCTCTAACATTTACAATCTCCCGGCTTCAACAATACCACATTTCTCTCATTTCATCCAAATCATTCTTCTGAGCTATCTGAAGTACTACCTTTTAATCTCCTTTTTGTCTCTTTGTCGTTATGTTACATGTAGAGAATGTACAGATTTGATTTTTTTTCCTTTTTTATTATAGGACATTCTGAAGAAGTTCTTCAATGAGCATATTGATGGGAAAACGAGGGACAACAACACAACAACGCTTAAATCGGATGTGTTGATCAAAACATGGGAAATCAAGTTGGATGGCTCCAGATTCACTGATAGATGGAAAGATTTCTCCAAGGACCATGATTTTTGTATTGGGGATTTCGTAGTTTTCCATCACGAAGGTGACATGGTTTTTAACATCACAGGTTTCAGAGAAGCATCATCATCTATATCATCATCATATGCAGAAGAAGGATCATACTCTTCTACTCAAACGATTTTCACGGTACCAGCCACGCATTCAAATCTGGTTGTAGATGCATTGGTAAGTAATCTCAAACCGATTCATCATATATCACTCCGGTTATTTATTTGATTTTTAATCATTTTTACTGATGTGACTTGGGTGATTTCGTAGACCCTACCGATAGGGTTAGCGAGGTCGAGCGGTCTTTGCGGTAGACGATGTAAGATAATGATGATAAATGGTTAAGGAAGGGTGTAGTCAGAAGATTTGAGGCCCATGAGTCGTGGTGGCGCTAGCATCAGAGGGAGTTGGAGAAAGTTTTGTCATGAAATTGGACAAAACGAGGGTTGTTCCCGCACATTCGAACTGGTCTCCAATGGAGTAACACTTGTGCTTCGGTTTGTCCCTCGAACAGGGTCTAATAACAACATAGTTTGATTTCAGTTGTACTTTGATTGGTTTGAACTTCCCTTGAACAACAAAATTCTCTTGAACTTGAACTTCATGTTTGTATTTGGTTGGTTTTTGACTATTATTCTAGATTTAGTATTATTTATTAGTATCAGTATTATTATGGACCCATCTATGATCCTTAGACCCCTCTGTGAACCTTGTACCTCTACGACCCTTGGACCCCTCTATGGCCCTTGGACCCCTGCGACCCTTTGACCCATTTTCGACCCTTGGAACCATGCGACCCTTGGATCCCTTTGCGACCCTTGTACCTCTACGACCCTTGGACCCCTGCGACCCTTGTACCTCTTTGCGACCCTTGTACCTCTACCACCCTTTGAGCCCTTTGTGATCCTTGGACCCCTGCGACCCTTGGACTCCTGCGATCCTTGTACCCTGCGACCCTTGGACCCCTTTGCAACCCTTGTACCTCTGTGACCCTTGGACCCCTGTGACCCATGTACCTCTTTGCGACCCTTGTATCTCTACGACCCTTTGACCCCTTTGCAACCTGTGTATCCCTGCGACCCTTCGACCCCTTTGCAAGGGTCGCACGGGTTCAAGGGTCACAAATAATAATTTATTATGCTTTAAATTATTTACAAATAATATGAATCAAAATTAAAAAATAATAATTTATCAAGTTGTTTACAAATAAATATGAATCAAATTTAAAGGATACAAATAATGATGGTTACTCATATTTACAAATAAATATGCATCATTCCATTAGTCTCGGGGTATAGGATACATCTTCCATTCCCAAATACATCAGCAGCCATCTTCTCACGCATGGAAGCAACATTGTCTTCGTAAATTAAGGGTAAAGTCCCATGTCTTTTCATTATAGCAGCTTCTAAGAATATGAAGGTATAAACACCAGAATCACTCGTGCTTTTGTTCTGTGACAGACCTTCATAATACTCGTACTGTCATTTATCTTCTCTAGAAGCCAAGGAAGGAAACCTTTCGAGTCGGAACATCCTGGGGATAGTTGTTCTTATCATCTCCATCACCGAATAGATATACGATTCCTTCATTCTGCTCTGGTAGTCGTATACTATGATGCATCGAATTTTGAAATCCACTTTCATGGCTACCCGATGAACATGTACATATCGATTTTTGGATGATGGAATGTTTAGAATCGAGACCGAGCCATCATAATTATTCACTGGATTGTACTTACTTCTGAATGGGTACTTGCCATCCAAATATTTTATAAGAGTTTCTGAAAATTCTTCCATATCCTCGTACATCCACATCTCGAGTGTCTGCATGAAAGCAATAGGACAAACGTAATAATTCTGATATATTTAGTGGAATCTGCTCATGCAATTATACAGTTCGAATAACGCCTCATCCAATTGCTGCAAAAAATTAACACACATGAATACATAGGACACAAAATGACATGTGTGACCTTTGTGAATTTCGTGACTAAGGGTTAAAAAAATTACATCATCTTCAAGCCATACATTAGCCTTTAATCACTACTAGAAAATTGGAAATTAGGGACGGAATTTAGGAACCGACATTTCCGTTTCTAAATTTGGAAACGGATTAGACACGGATTAGGGACGAACGACGAAATCCGTCACTAATCCGTTCCCAAATTTGGGTACCGAGCAGTCGTGTCTAATCCGTTTCTAAATGGGAACCGATTAGACACGGAACGCCATCCGTCTCCAAAATTGGAAACGGATGGCGTGCCGTGTCTAATCGGTTCCCATTTAGAAACGGATTAGACACGACTGCTCGGTACCCAAATTTGGGAACGGATTAGTGACGGATTTCGTCGTTCGTCCCTAATCCGTGT
>CM071876.1:4462246-4509376 GCA_036759665.1 Gynandropsis gynandra
GGGGTAAATCCTCTTAAATAAATATGCTTCCAAACAGTTCTCTCATTAACAAATTTTTCATTCTTGCATTTCACACATGGACAAACCAACGTACTCGTTTCTTTGTAAACTTGTTGATTCGTCGCCATTGTCATAAACTGTGTGACGCCTTCTATAAACTCTTTCGATACGCTTTGAGATTCTGGATCAATTCTTCTGTACATCCATTGTCTAGAATCGAAAATTTTCGATCTTGATGAAGATGCCATTATATCGCAAACACTATAGAAGTTATGGGGTGAAAAATATGAGAGTAGCTTATGAAAAACGGATCAATGGTTGAGGGGTTAAATAGATTATTTATACGCGGATTAGGAATGGATTAGGGACTAAGAGATTAATTTTCCGAAAAATCGTCCCTAAACCGTCCTTAAATCTGTTTTTGAAGTCCTAAATTTAGGGACGGTTTCAAATCCGTCTCCAAATTTGGAGACGGCAGACCATCCGTTTCCAATTTTTGAGACGGACAGGGCGTCCATGTCCAAATTTGGAGACGGATTTGAAACCGTCCCTAAATTTAGGACTTCAACAACAGATTTAGGGACGGTTTAGGGATGATTTTTCGGAAAATTACTCTCTTAGTCCCTAATCCGTTCCTAATCCGTGTATAAATAATCTATTTAACCCCAGAACCATTGATCCGTTTTTCATAAGCTACTCTCATATTTTTCACCCCATAACTTCTATAGTGTTTGCGATATAATGGCATCTTCATCAAGATCGAACATTTTCGATTCTAGACAATGGATGTACAGAAGAATTGATCCAGAATCTCAAAGCGTATCGAAGGAGTTTATAGAAGGCGTCACACAGTTTATGACAATGGCGACGAATCAACAAGTTTACAAAGAAACGGGTACGTTGGTTTGTCCATGTGTGAAATGCAAGAATGAAAATTTGTTAATGAGAGAACTGTTTGGAAGCATCTTTATTTAAGAGGATTTATCGATATTAGAAGATCTTCAGGTTGGCGTGTCGCAATGAAGATACTTCCGATGGGCAAATTTATCGACAACACAGAACAACAACAATTGCCAATGCAACAACAAATGACCGAGATTATTGCTATTGACGATGTACGCGTTGAAGAACTTACGCATGGTGAAATGGAGGAGCTCGAAAGAAACGAAGATGATATTCATGATGAAGATATAGAAGATGTAGAATTTGAATCAGATACGGAAGATTCGACGGAACAATTGTGTGACTCTGATGATGAATCATGTTAAAACGTTTACGAATTGTTTTTCATATACTTTTTAATGATTGTTTCTATTTTCTCATGTTAAAACGTCTCGATCTATCGTCCCGATTTATACGAGCAACCGATTTGTTTATAACGATCCACATATCCACACATCACCAAAACCGATTTAATTTTTTTTATAACGATCCACATATATACGAGGAACCGATTTGTTTATAACGATCCACATATATAACGATTCACAAAAACCGATTAAAATTTTTTTTATAAAAAAAAGTTTTGGAAACGGAATCAGCCGTCTCCAATTGGAAACGGGCTCAGCCATCTCCAATTGGAAACGGACATTGTTTGACCGTCTCTAATTGGAGACGGAAATTCGGTGCCCGTTTCCAATTGGAAACGCCAAACACTGTTAGTGATGCTGGCTTTTGAAGATGGGGTTTGTAACGACGAAGAACACGGGGTTTCTGTCGACACAAATGGCTTTTATATCGACGAAGAAGATGGGGTTTGTCTCGACAAAGACGGGGTTTGCCGTTCCCTTCTCTCGCCGTCGTTCCCCTCCCATCCCCTACTCGCCGCGAATCAAGGTAAGCGCCGTTCATGTGTTCCGTTCTCTCGCCGTTCGTTCATGTGTTGATTCGTGTTGATTCGTGTTGTCATGTGTTGATTCGTGTTGATTCGTGTTGTCATGTGTTGATTCGTGTTGATTCGTGTTGTCATGTGTTGATTCGTGTTGATTCGTGTTGATCGAACTCGAATTACATGTTCTAACGCCATTGCTTTTCGTACGTATTTGCCTCACGTATGATAATTAACGACGAATTATATCGTATTTATTTATATAATATAGTTTATATCGTTTTGAATCTTTAACTCTTATGGGTTTTGGAGCTGGAAGTGAATTATGCCATTTTACATGTCTTTTTTTCTTTTTCTTATTTTAGAATAAGTCATTATCACTGTTGGATCAGATTTCTGTTTGATCTACCACCAACTTAGAATTATTCTGCACGTAATAATAATAATAACAAACCCTAAAAAAAACAAATAGAAACCCCACCAAAATATATCAATAATTAACATGATTGACTAACATTATATATAGAATTGAAGAGTGCATGAGCGTGGGATGTATAGAATTGTGCAAATTCATCAGAACGTGTATCTAAGAGTGCATGATCTATGACGTTAGGATTCATCGTTGAAATGATGTTAGTGGTTAGATGTTAGAATGATGTTAGCGGTTAGACGTTAGAATGATGTTAGCGGTTAGAGGTTAGAATTTAGAAATGTACGTTGACAATATTTTGATTTTACATTTCAGTATGTCACGACGCGTTGGAAGAGGCGGTAAAACGAGAAACCGCCCTCAATCCGAGGAAAGTGGCAACATTTCGTCTCATTCCCGACATTCCAATTCGGGATATGATGATTACATGAATCCACATTTGTTCCGAAACACTGGATCGACACAATCGGGGCAATATATGCCGTATTATCCGCAAATGCAACCACCACCAGATCAAGTACAGCATGACGATCCACATATATACGAGGAACCAACAGTGGAAGAAATTTTAGCAATGGATGAAGAGCGGCGGAAGCTTCCGCTTATAGACCCTGATACAAAAAGCGGCGCACAATGGTACGTATACTCAATTTCAAATCTCAACTATAAATAATTAACTAAATGTTAATTTATCCGTAATTGTGATTTGTAGGTTTGGAGTTAAGCAACTTAATCGGCAAATAACAATTACGATAAAAGCTGATTTTGATCGGTTCTGTTACAATTGGACACATACCGATCCAGAAATTAAGGAACGATGGTGGAAATCATTTGTGGTAAGTTTTAAACAATTTTAAATTTTATCAAGTAATTTAAATTACAATTTAAATTTAATAACCTTATTATTATTTCAGCAAAAATATTATTGGAACCCCGCCAAAACCGGACTAGTAAAGTCCGAATTTGAAAAAAATGCGGCATTGCGTCTCAAGTCTATCGTAGGGAAATTGCACAAAAAACGATGTCTAAAAGGAGACGCCGCAAAACCCCTATGGATGTCGGAAGATATTTGGAATCAGATGTGCGCACTATGGGATTCCCCGGAATTTAAGGCAAAGAGCGAGCGAGCAAGTCAATCCCGACGTTCTGATAGAGCGGGATACGGGATGAGCGTGCACACGGCAGGATCTCGTTCTTTTGCGGAAGTATACGAAGATCTGGTAAGTTTTATTCAACTTTATGCATTTATATAACATTTACATTTTATTAAACTATGTCTTTATATTTTTTCAGGCGAAAGAGAAGGGATACGAACCACCGTATATAGAATTGTTGGAACGTACACACGTTAGGAAGTCAGATGGTTCGTGGGTGGATCCAAAGGCGAAAACCATTCACGATGAAATTCAAAACATGGCATCGGAGCGAGTATCGCAAATTCCACCGAGAGAAGACGGCTCACAAACTACTCTTACTCAGGAAGAGTACAACGAGTTGTATCTCGAGGTAATGATTACATTCTACTATGATCTAATTTCATTATTTAGAAATGTTATTAATTCTCGGTATTTGTTTTACAGCAAGTTACGCCCTACAAAGGTCGTATCTTCGGACTTGGAGCAATGTCCTCAAAACATTCAACTTCATCCAAAGGTAAACAAAAAGTGGATTACGAGCTCCAACAACAAATGGACGCAAGGTTCCAAGAATCCGACAGGCGCGTAGAACAAGCACTAAAGGAGGCTGAACTATCAAAAAAGCATGCTGAACGATCAGATAGGCGTATGGATAAGCTTCTGCGCATGATGAAAGCGCAAATGCCTAACATCGATTGGGATGCAATTCAGAGCAGTGATTCCGACGCGGAGTGAACAAGCACTAAAGGAGGCGGAACTGTCAAGAAAAGAGAATGAACGATCAAAAAGGCGTATGGATAAGCTTATGCGCATGATGAAAGCGCAAATGCCTAACATCGATTGGGATGCAATTCAGAGCAGTGATTCCGACGCGGAGTAATCGGACGGTTTAGTTATTATATGTATGTAATCGAACTTTTAAAACTATGTAATGTAATCGAACTTTTAATGTAATCGAACTTTTAATGTAATCGAACTTTTAATATAATCGATTAAATTTAAAAATTTTAAATTTTTTTTTATTTTTTTTTAAAATATTGGAAACGGAAACTAGTGCCGTTTCCAATTTGGAACGGCTCCATCCGTTTCCAATTTGGAAACGGCTCATCCGTTTCCAATTTGGAAACGGCTCCATCCGTTTCCAATTTGGAGACGGCACTAGTTTCCGTTTCCAATTTTTGGAGACCGATTTGGGACTACTTTTCCAGTCCCTAATTAGGGACGGATTGGGTACTACAGTTTCTGTCCCTAATTAGGCACGGATTGGAGACTGGAAAAAATTAGAGACGCGCGATTGGATACTACCTCTGGTCGTCTCTAATCCGTTCCTAAACTGGTTTAGGAACGGATTGGGAACCGATTTTTCGGTTCCTAAAACCAACCGATTTTGTAGTGAATATGATACCCCAAAACTCTGGCCCCCGGGGACAATCTAGGTTAGATTTTCACCAACGCTCTTGGCAAGGTTTCATCATATATATATATATATAGAGAGAGAGAGAGAGAGTAGCCAATTTTATATCGCTAGCGTCAATGAAAGAATGCTCTCGGGTTGTCTTACCTTCTTCCAATCCCTTGGGCTCCCTTACAAAATGTCGATTCCCTGCAGGTTCTTGAACCGCCTTTTTTACGGGTTTTTGAACTACATTTTCTGCTCGTTTTGCATCAACAGCTTTCCCCCGCTCTCTCCCTTGCCCTGGTTTTGCTCTTTTCGCCGGCAGAGGTTTAACATATGGCTCATTTCTTGCCTTCCGTGGTCTTAAAGTTTGTTTAGTTACCGTTGGACTATTAGAATCCTTCGATAAAGGTCCAACATTTGCATAAAATTTACTTTATTAAACTCATGCGACCCATGCGACCTTGTGACCCATGCGACCATGCGACATATGTGACCCCTGCGACCATGGCGACCCATGCGACCAATGGGAAATAGCGACCAATGCGACCTTTTGTGACCCATGCGACCAATGCAACATTTGTGGTTCAAATGACCTTTTGTTACTCAATATTCCTTACTTGGTGGTACTTCGGAAGGAACCTCCTCTAAGGTGACCTCTTCGACAGGACCCACTGGAGTATACCCGGCAGGAACCTCCTCAGCGGCAACCTCTTCGACAGGACCCAATGGAGTATCCTCGGCAGGAACCTCCTCAGTGGCGACCTCTTTGACATGGCCCACTGGAGTATCCTCGACAAGAACCTCCTTAGGAACACCAACGACAGCATTTGCATAAAAAATACTTCATTCATGAGACTCATCATTCGTTACATTGATACGACCCTTACGACCCTTGCGACCATATGAGACCCATGCGAACCTTTCGACCCATGCGACCCTTTCGACCCATGTGACCCATGGGACATATGTGACCCTTGCGACCCAAGGCACATATGCAACCCTTGCAAACCATGTGACCCATGCGACCTTTGTAACCCTACGACTTATGAGACCCGCGTAACCAATGTGACCCATGTGACCCATGGCGACTCTCTCCGGAAATTGACTAATGACCCTTTTCACTCAATATTAATTACTTTGTGGAACTTCGACAGGAGCAACCGCTGCAGTAACCTCTTCGAAAATGTATTCAATTAGAGGAATGTTGGTGGCAGATGTAAGATTTTCAACTAATCTTGAAATGTTTGCTAAATCTCCAGCGTCATTTTCAGCCTCTAACTCAACCGGCTCTTCGCTTGGCTCTTTTCTTGACATTGGGTATGGACTTCGAAAGAATTCAAAATCATCATCTCTCACAGTCCCAAAGATTGGTGTCTGGTGCTCGCATCTTTATTGGCAGACTTTGATTTTGCCTTGTCAGCACCTTAGGGATTTGTCGCATTTGATTTTGGATTAGGTAAATGAAATCCGACATCCCTTAGAAGGTCTCTTACGGTGTTGATGATTCTTTTCTCGAAATTCTTTATTTCCTTTATTAATTTCTGCTCCAGTGTCAGAGGAACTGCAGTTTTTTCTCCTTCATCATCACCTTCTCATTCAGCTTTAGCTTCAGCATCACCTTCTCTTTCTTCATCAGCTTTAGCAACACCTACCCATCTTTCCTCTTCGTCAGCTTTAGATATGGGTGGAACATCTACAACCTTTATTTCTTTTTCACCTGCGCTCTTCTTCCTCTTAGTCCCCTTTCCTTTCCCCTTCTTTTGATCACCAAGAGCTATTTTTGCGTCACCAGTTCTTGCTTACGGATGTCCTCCCAACAAATACCCTTCAGATTTCTGCGTAGATGTCCAATCCTTCGGGATAGGGTTCGCAGTCCAATCCGGAAATTAGTGCATGCTCCACTATAAAGTATTGGATGGAACACCATTTAAGATGAATCAAACTCCTTGTCCTGTACAATCATAGAGTGATTTAGTACGACATACATTTGAACCTTCGTCAATGTGGACTCACATTGGAAATGGAATAAATGCCTAAATTGTGACTCCTTATCGAAGTAATGCAAATCATATTTATCTCATATTTCTCTCAACTTCTTTATTGTCTCGTGAGGATAACACTTGGTGGTGATCTTTGGCATTCTGTCCATGTGCTTGAATTCATACACAAACTTTGGATTTGGCAGCACCTGCAAAATGACCAATTAAGAATACATTAGACTTCTACAAACGCAAGCGACCTTTGCGACTCAATTGACGCATGCGACTCAGGCGACCCATGCGACTCAAGCGACCCATGCGACCTAAACGACTCAAGCGACCCATGTGACTCAAATGACCCTTGTGATTCAATGAGACTCAAGCGACCATTGCGACCATTGTGACCCAATGAGTCACTTGAGTCGAAGATGGTCATGAGTCACTTGAGTCGAAGAAGGTCATGAGTCTCAAGCAACCCTTGCGAATCAAGCGATCCATGCAACTCCTGTGACCCTTGCGACTCAATGAGACTCGATCAACCGTTAGGACTCAAGCGACTCACTGAGACTCAACCGACTCACTGAGGCTCAAGCGATTCACTAAGACTCAACTGACTCACTGAGACTCAACCGACTCATTGAGACTCAACCGACTCACTGAGACTTATACCGATTTCAGATCAACAAGCAATTCTCCGACTCAACAGCCTACAAAACCCTAGAAATCGATCTACTTACACTTACTTACGTCATTAAAGATTGAATCGTGATCTCTTCTTCACTACTGATTCTAGCCATTTCTTTTTCACTTCAAAATCTCCTTGGTCTCAACTTGAATTTTTCTTCTTGCCTATTTCAAATCGATCCCTCTCAAATGGTTGCTGGAACAATTAATGGAAATGCAAGAACAAGAAAGAAGGCAGCAGAGCAAAGAGGAAAATGAGGAAAAAGGAAAAAGAAATCATTGTTGCACAAGAGAAAAAGAAAATACAAGCTACTGAAGAAAATAGAAACCGAGAAAATGGAAACTAACCAAAAAGGAAATTGAGCAAAACAAGAAAAGGAACGTGTTGGCTGCTTAAACCAAAAGGAAATATGGTTAGAGAAGAGGAAGGGGAGCTACATGGCTAGAAAATAAAGAGGAAACGTTGACAATTACACAGAAATGGAAAACAAGAGATGGAAAAACTCGGAAAAGGAAAATTGCAGTTGCTATAAGCAACAGGAAATTCCAGCCAATAGAGAGGAAAGAAAGGGGACGGCCAAAGAGGAAAGAATATAGGAAAGGAAAGAGGAGAAAGGGGGGGGGGAATTAGAGGGCTTCAGCAGCATAAGACAGATAGAAAATTAGAGAGAAAACAGAGCACACGTAGAGAGAGTAAAGAGAGAGCATAATGCGTACAAGGGGAAGGACGGGGCGACGAAGCTGGAGCACGGAGGAGCTATTGAAGACGTCGGTAATAGAATAGGGAGGGATCTCATTCTTTATCCATGTTGAATATAGTTATCTTTCGTGTTTCGTGTTCTAAGTTCATGTCCGAGTAGGTCCATAGCCATAGGTTAGAGAGCTTTGCCGATATGTAACGAAGTCTTGTTCTTAATGCTTGGTGGTTCTTAATGCTTTCATTCTTGTACGCCACTTGAATGAATGATTTTGGTATTTGGTCGTTCTCAGATTAATTGGTTATTTTTAATGCTTTCGTTCTTGTACGCCACTCGAATGAATGATTATAGAAGTTTAATGAATCTACACCAGGGGATTAGACTTTGGAACTTAGCCATGATTTAGGATTTTATCGTTTAGAATCTACACCAGGTCGATCAGTTGAATCCAGGGATTAGGATAACAGTCTTAATGGGTCTAGTGGGTGAGATTACACAATCGGGAGATTGGTAGTACACACGTTAGGTAGTGGACAAGTCTACACCAGTCAGTTCCTATATTAGAGCTTGAATTCCTTGAACTCGTGATAATATCTAAGACCATAATCTTGTTAGAACTTTGTTGCATCATCGTGCATCTCTCGAAACCTGAGGTGTTTAGTTCATTGAGTTTAATCCGATAGTTAGTTAGTTTATCTTTATTCGTATTCCCACCACTTATTGATTTTACACGTTCTATTCATTAGTTTCTAGCTTTATAGTTGCATCGATTCCTCGTGTTCGACCCTGGTACTACACAATTCGTTTTCTTGCGGAAGCATTAGTCTAGGTATTTTATTACTTGAGATTAACCACATCATATCACTTTGGTTCTTTATTCATTTTTTTAATCATTTTTACTTATGTAACTTGGGTGATGGTGTACAACCTTCCGATAGGGTTTGTGAGGTCGAACGATTTTATCGGTAAATGATGTAAGATAATGCTGATCAAGGAAGGGCAAGGTCATTTGATTTGAGACCCTTAAGTCGTGGTGACGCTTGCATTAGAGGAGTTTGGATAAAGTTTTGTCATGAAAATGGTCAAAAAGAGGAATGTTCCCTTACATTCAAATTGGACTTTAATGGAGCAACACATATGCTTCGGTATGTCCCCCCAATAGGGTCTACCAACAACAATATTTGATTTCAAGTAATTATTGTGTCTGTATTCATTCACTTGAACTTGAACTTGTTGTTGTTGTTGTTGTTATTATTGTGGATTTACTATTATTGTTATTATTATTGTGGATTTATTATCGTTATGTGTTTCAGTATTCATTAATTTGTGACCCATGCGACCTTTGTGACCCTATTGACCTTTGTGACCCGTGTAACCTTTTTTATCGGTATTTTATTCCCTTGTGATCCTAGTGACCTTTATGACCCTTTCGATATTCATTCCCTTGAACTTAATGTTATTATTATTGTGGATTTACTATTGTGGTTATTATTATTGTGGATTTATTATTATTTTTATTATTGTTGTGGATCTATTACCGATAAGTCGATTCAGTATTCATGCGATCCTTGTGACCCTAGTGACCTTTATGACCCTTGTGACCTTTATTATCGGTTATTCATTCCCTTGTTACCGTAGTGACCTTGTGACTCATGCGGCCCATGTGACCCTTGTGACTCATGCGACCCATGCGACCTTTGCGACATATCTAACCCTTACGACATATGTGACCCTTGCGACATATGCTATCCTTGTGACCCATGCGACCCTTGACCCTTCTAACCCTTACGATATATATGACCCATGCGACACAGCAACCCATGCCACCCTTGTGACCCTTTCGACATATGCGACCATGCGACCCTTGTGACTCGTTCGACATATACGATCCTTTCATCATATGCGTCCCATGCGAATCAAGTTCAAAAAAATATGAATCAAGTTAAGAAAAACATATTAATTAAGTTAAAAAATATGAATCAAATTGAAAAAAATGAATCAAGTTATTTACAAATAATATGAATCAAGTTCAAGGATGAAGTGATGGGAGACGTTGGTCTTGGGGTACATTGATAATTCTTCCAATCGCAAATATTTCAGCAGTAATCTTCTCACGCATGGAAGCAACTTGGACATCGCAAATTTCGGGAACTTCTCCTCATATCTCGATAAAATGGTTTCTAAGTATTTGAAGGCAAAAAAACCACACTCATTTGAAGTTTTGTTCTATGACAGACCTTCATAATACTCATACTGCCATTTATCTTCTGCGAAATTCAAGGAATGAAACCATCTAACTTGAAACATCTTGGGCAAAGCTCTTTTTATAATCTCCATCACCGAATCGATATGCGACTCCTTCAACCTTCTCTAGCAGTCGTATACCGTGATGCATCGGGTTTTCAAATCCACTTTCATGGCTACCTAATTATAAGGCATATATCGATTTTCGGGTGATGGAATGTTTACAATCGAGAGAAAACCATCGTACTAATCCACTGTTATTGACACATTTCTCAATGGATAGCGATCCTCCAAATAATCATTCTGAACATCTCGCAATTCTTCCATGCCCTCGTACATCCACATCGTGAGCTACTACATGAATCAATATCACAAACGTAATAATTCTTTGACCCATATCGATATGATAATCTCCAGATGCGATTATGCAGCTCGAACAATGCCTCATCCAATTGCTGCAAAACAAATTGACACACATGTTTACATATGACCCAAAATGACCTATGTGAATTTCGTGACTAAGGGTTAAAAAAACTTACATCATCTTCAAGTCATACGTCATCCTTTAGTATGATCTTCCAAAACTCTATTCCCTAGGGACAATCTATTTTAGATATCCACCAATACTCTTAGCGAAGTTTCATCATAAATTTATATAGACTAGTCAACCGGACACTACTAGATTCCATGAATGAAATATCTCAGTTATCTTGCCATGTTCCAATCTCTTGGGCTTCCACACAAAATTATGAGTCCCTTCAGGTTCCTTCAGGCTCTTGAACCACCTTTTCTTCAGGTTCTTGAACCATCTTTTCTGCAGGTTCTTCTGCACCAACAGATTTATCTACACCTCTCCCTCACCCTCTCCCCCTTCCTCTCATTGCCCTTGTTATTGATCCACCTCGTGGGTTTCGTTCTCCAAATGTTTTTGGTCTTTTCACTCGTGGCTCAATCGACGGAGGTTCAACATATGGATCATGTCTTGCCTTCGATGGTTTTAACTTTCGTTTAATTATCATTTGACCATCACGCTTATCCAATGAAGCTTCAGCATCTACATAAAAATTTACTTCATTCATTAGACTCATCTTTCATGACATTGATGACATTTGTGATCAATGTGGCCCATGCGACATATGTGACCCATGCGACCCTTGCGACATATATGACCCTTGCAAAATGTACGACCCATAGGACATATGCGACCTAGCGACATATGCGACATATGCGACCCTTCCGACCCATGTGAACCTTGTGACCTTTGTAACCCATGCGACCTTTATGACAAACTACTTCATTCATTAGTGACCCATGCGACCCTTGCGACATATGTGACCTTTTGTGACCTATGCGACCTTTTTACTCAAATAACCTTTGTGATTCAATATTAATTACTTGGTAGAACTTCGATAGGAACATTTGCATCAACCTTTTTTACTAGAAATTTTGGAGTTCCCTCGGCACTAACATCAGCGGTAACCTCTTCGACAAGAACCACTGGAGTATCCTCTACAGGAACCTCGTCACGAACACCAATGGCAGCATGTGCATAGAAATTACTTCATTCATTAAACCCATCTTTCGTGACATTGATGCGACCCATGGGACATATGCTACCCTTGTGACATATGTGAACCTTACGTCTGATGCGACTCTTACGACACATGCGATCTTTGTGATCCATGCGACCTTTTGTGACCCATACGATCTTTTGAATCAAATCACCTTTGTGACTCAATATTACTTACTTGGTGGAACTTTGACAAGAAAATCTGGAGGAACATCCTCAACACCAACATCAGTGGCAACCTCTTCGACAGGAGCAACAACTGGAGGAACCTCTTCAGAAATATATTCAATCAGAGGAATGATGCGCGGAAGCACTTGAAGGATTATCGATAGATGTAATGTTTTCAATTAATGTTTAAATACTTGCCACATCCTCTTCTAAGCCATCTCGACAGTCATTTTAGACTTCTTTCTCCATCGGCTCTTCTCTGGACACTGGATATGGATGTTGAAGGACTTTAAAATCATCATCTCTCAAAATGCCATAAGTTTCGTGTCCAGTGCTCGTATCTTTCTTGGCAGCCTTTGATTTTGCAACCTTTCGGCCTTTAGTTTTTCTGCCTTGTCAGCACCTTTAGTATTTACTGCCTTTGATTTTTGACTAGGTAAATCAAACCCGATGTCCCTTAGAAGGTCTCTTACGATGTTGATGATTCTTTTCTCCGACCTCTTTATTTCTTTCATTCATTTTAGCTTTAGTGTTAGAGGAACTACAACTTCTTCTCCTTCAACTTCAGCTTCACCATCACCTTCTCCTTCTTCTTCTTCTTCATCAGCCTCTACAAATCCTTAATCTTCATTAGTTTCAGATAAGAGTGGAACATCTAAAACCTCTATTGCTTTTTCACCTTGCTCTTCTTCCTCTTACTCCCCTTTTCGTTTTCCTTCTGTTTCTCATCAAGAGCTGCTTTTCGCAACATCAGTTCTTGCTTACATATGTCTTCCCAACAAATACCTTCTGGATTTCTATGTATATGTTCCATCCATATCGAAACATCTAAGTCATTGCATCCCTCGTAATCCTCTAGATCAAAAAGTAAAGCTTCCTCGTCGTGTGCATCATGAAGAATACTTTGAATATCCTGTAAAAATAACAAATAACCATTATGACCTTGTGACTTTGGTGACCTTGTGACCATTGTGACCCTTGTGTAATTGTTACCTTAGAATCTCTGATCTGCTTCATCACGCCTACATACTTCGGGTTAAAATTGGATTTAACCCACTTCTTGCACATCTTTGGCATGATGGATCGACATGCATAACATCAATGTACCATCCGTTTTCACCCAAACTAAGGATGGTTTCAAACGGAAGTAACTGAAACATTAAAACAAAATGATAAGAACACAAAAAGTATGAAAACATTCATGTTATTCTAATAATATATAAAATTTACCATGAGTGAGATCATTAAACCGCCATAATGCCATTTTAGTTTCGGTGATTCCTCGCTAACGTGCTTGTGGCAAGTATCCACAAGCTTGTCAAATGTGTAAAACCCCTATGGAAAGCCTTTACAAAATTCCAAGTC
The DNA here is from genome assembly GCA_036759665.1 of Gynandropsis gynandra. Taxonomy (NCBI): domain Eukaryota; kingdom Viridiplantae; phylum Streptophyta; class Magnoliopsida; order Brassicales; family Cleomaceae; genus Gynandropsis; species Gynandropsis gynandra. The sequence goes on from CM071876.1 coordinate 4,475,748, forward strand.
ATCAACCATGTCAATTAGATCATGGCTGATAAAATTGTCTAATGAAGCTTGTGATCCAAAACTTGCCACAACACCATCAAAGTTGCTAACCTCTTCCGAGAGTGATTTAATAGGACATACATTTGAACCTTCGTCAAGATGGAGTCACATTGGAAATGGAATGTATGCCTACCTTGTGACACCTTGTTGAAATAATGCGGCTCATATTCATCTAAGATTCCTCTCAACCTCTTTATTGGATAACACTTGGTGGTAATCTTTGGCATTTTGTCCATGTGCTTGAATTCATAGAGAAACTTTGACTTTGGTGGCATCTGTAAAATCACCAATTAAGAATACATTAGACTTCTATCGACTCAAACGACCCTTGCGACTCAAGCGACCCTAGCGACTCAAGTGAACTTTGCAACTCAATCAACTTTTGCAACTCAAGAGACCCTTGCAACTCGAACCTAGCAACTCTTGGGACCCTTGCGACCCAATGAGTCTTTTGAGTCAAAGAGGGTCATGAGTCTCAAGTGACATACTAAGACTTTTGATCCTCTTCGACTCAAGCGACTCAATGAGACTCAAGCAACCATGCTACTCAAACGACCCTTGAGACCCAATGAATCTCTTGATTCGAATAGGGTCATGAGTCTCAAGCGACCCACTGAGACTCCTGACCCTCTTCAACTCAAGCAACTTACTGAGACCCAAGCGACTCACTGAGACTCACACCCATTTGAAATCAACAAACAATTTCACTTTCAACAACCTAAACTCCAATGTATTCCATCTGCAACGTAAAATCCTAGAAATCGATCCACTCACATACACCATTGAAGATTGACTCGTGCTCTCTTCTTCATTACTGGTCCTTGTCATTTCTTTTTTTATTTCTCACTTCAAATTTTTTTGTCTCAACTTCGAAATTTTCTTCTTACTTACTTTGAACTCGATTTTTGCTCTCAACTTCGAAATTACCTCTCGCTCTTTGCTCTCAACTTTGAAATATAATTTTTTTTTAAAAAATATCAAACCATGTGTGTTTTCACGTGCAAAAAATAAGTGCATATTTTTCTTTTCTCCATTTTTTTCTTTTTAATCCTTAGATTTTGGAGGGTATACGTGAAACAAGATATCCCTAAGAAAGCATCATTTGATATTTTCCCATTCATTTATTCCCATTCATTTTTAACATAATTGATATATTTTTTAAATAAGTTTTTTGTAAAGATAATTTTTTCTCCTTTTTTTTCCCAAAAAAATCCAAAAAATAAGGAGAAAAGGAACTTTAGCACAAAATAAACGATATTTATTTAATGGGCTTGAGTTCAGGCCCAAAATATACATTAATACCCATCAAGTTAATCGCACAAAATAAATGTTTTTAGTAATGGGCTTGATATTAGTTTAGATTCCCTTAGAGCTTTAAATCTATGAGTCCATGTAGCTATGTCTCCCTCTCCTAAGCTTTAAACCCTAGAATAGTTCTAATTTGAAGCCGTGTTGAGCTTTTTCGCCGTCTCCTAAGATTCTGCTCGATCATCTTCTCCGCAAACAATCATGGTGAGAGGTTTCCTGATTTTCATTTATTTTTTTATGTATTGTTGTTTTCTGGATTTGAGGTTCTGAGAATTTGTGTTGGATTTGTTGATTTTGTAAGGTTCTGCAAAACGATATCGACCTTCTGAACCCACCGGCTGAGCTTGAGAAGAAGAAGCACAAGCTCAAGCGTCTCGTGCAGTCCCCTAACTCATTCTTCATGGTACGTGTTTTCTTTCGGTTAAGATTAGATTTGATTTGTATCTTCGTGGTAAGTAGTGTACACCGGTAAAAGCCGAACAGCTTCTAATTGGTTTAAAACTGGGTTTCCTTGTTTTGCAGGATGTCAAGTGCCAGGGATGCTTCAACATGTGAGTTTTCAGTTATCCTTGTGTAATCACATCAGGTTCTTGTTTTTGGATTATAGTTAGACACAGTCTTGAACAGTAGTTTAAATTAGTATATGTAATAAGAGATGCTAGGGATATTGTGAATTCTGATGATGATACACATGAATTTCTGCAGAACAACTGTTTTTAGCCACTCTCAGACCGTTGTGGTGTGCGGAAACTGTCAGACAGTGTTGTGCCAGCCCACTGGTGGTAAAGCTAGGCTCACCGAGGGCTGTTCTTTCAGGAGAAAGGGAGATTGAGGTTTGAAATCGACGAATAATCTTCCCGCAGATGTTTTCGTGAAGTTACTCGTAATGGGTTTTTGCCTAAAGATTAGTTTTGTTTTTTGTTTGGGTGGGTTTCCTTTCTTTGTAAGTTTTATGTTCTAATGGTTGGCTTATGTGAGGATTTTGAATCAGAAGTTACTACTTCTAAACACGTTTTTTATGTTTAGGATCAAGCTTTTGTTTTAATCTAACTCGGAAAATTGCATCTGTCTGTTTTTCGCCATCTTTGTAATTGTTTGCTCGGCTTGCTTTACTACCTTGTTTCATGTTATGGCGAATGAGGTGATGCCCAATTCCAGTGTTGCTATTGAGTTTCGGCACTGTTCTTTTTCTTCACGTGAAGCCATTGTTGACATTGTGTTTTGTTATGCCCAATAAGTACTGTTGGGTCTACATGCTACATGAAAATGTTGGTGTTAAAGGGTTCGATATAGGTCGGTATCTCAAAATTTTGGTTGTATCCTAATTGGTCTAATGTTTTATAATTATGTCCGAACTCTATTTTAGTTATTTGATTCCGAATGCTTATTATATTATACTTTCAAAATTTTGGATGATTAAACGTGCCACTTGCAATAAGCTGCGTGAATTCGACATTCACTTCTTTGAAATTTAGGTTTAATCTTATTTTCTTTTGAGAATATATTATAATGGATTTTTTTAATTTACTTTGGTCCTCATCTCTTTCAAACATATTTGTCTAAAATCAAGGTATCTGGATAGACTGTATCCAGTATATTTACTACTAGCAGCGAACTTGAACATTGGTATTGTCATTATCTATATTCTGGAAAACTCCTTTGATTTAAGTAGATGTTCTCGATGTATGCTTGATATCATACACCTTTCTAGTCTTTACATTGCAACTCATGTATGGATTTGCAGGGCGATGCGTTCCATTTCATACGATATGCCAATGGAACAAGACGAGGAGATTGATTTACCAAATGGAAAGCTTGTTAACGGTCTGAATTTCGATAATGGATCCCGAAAACGGCCATTTGAGGATGTTCAGTTAAACTCTAGGGGCAGTAAGAAGAAAAAGTGATATAAAACCCTCCAAACCATCCAATTATATTCATGGACCATCTATCTAAAAGTTCCATCTTAGTAATAGAGAAACCATGTACGAAAGTTGTCAAGGGTTTGGATACAAAACCAGTTCACAAAAAGAGGGTTTTGTCTGAAGTAAGGCTCTTTTTTTTTGTCCAAAGACGGTTTAATATTAGTTATAAAAAAACGCCATAGAGGAGATGATGAAAATAATGACAAGGTACAGCAAAATTAGGGGGTGGCCAATCCGGGTTTTGATCCGCATTTCTCGGGTTTCGATCCGGGTTTGGGTTCCTCGGATTTTCGATAATTGAACCCGAATGTTTTTCGGTCTGGGTTCTTCGGGTTTCGATTCGGGTTCGGGTTATTCGAGTTCTGAAGAAATGAACCCGAAATAACTCAAATTAAATTTGGTATCCATGATTATTCGGGTTATTTGGGTTCGGGTTATTCGGGTTCGAGTTATTTGGGTTATTCGGGTTTTTTGAGTTTTGTAAGGGTTTTTCGGGTTCTCTAAAAAAACAAGTTAACATACAATTTTTTTTATAAAAAAAATACTCATCTAAGTTCAATAATCTAACTCAACTAACTTCGAAAATACCAAATAAAATGAATTCTAAAAACCTAAAATATTAGCCGTGTGGTTCTTAGAAAATAACATAAAATATTAACCCTAAAATTTAAATCGGGTTTTTCGGGTTTAACCCGAACCCGGATCAGACCGACCCGAACGGGTTCTAAAATCTGAACCCATATGGGTTTTTAGGGTAACCCGTTTTGTAAACGATCCGGATTTTTCGGGTCGTTCCGGGTCGGTCCGATCTGGGTAACCCGAATTGGTCACCCCTAAACAAAACAGTTGTAATGTCACAAAAAAAGGGAAGAATTTCGTTACTCCAAATTATTTTTCTTTTATTCGATTTTTTTTAATGTTGTTGCATGACACATTTTTCTAATTGAAGTAGTCTTGACTTTTCTGTCCCATTTTGTTGAATTATTTTCGTTGACATGTCTATTTAGGAAGTCTTAAGAAACATTTGATTGTCCCTATCGGAACTAATTTGGGGGTTGACAAATACAAGCAAATTTGTGAGATATGAAGAAGTGGGTTCAACTAGCGTTTGGGAACGGGTCTGGCATTTTTTGGTGTACTCAAATCCGAATTCATAAGTTGTGAATATATGCATGTTATGATATTCACAAATTCTCAAATCAATACATGAACTATGTCAAAATGCTAGATTTATACATTTTTTTTTTCATTTTTTATATATAAATTATCATATTATTTCAGAATAATATTACTACATGATAATTTTCAAATCAAATTATGTATTCATAATTTAATTTAAAAATAATTATTGTAAATCATGTATTATCTAATATAATATGATAATTTATGTTCAAATAGGGGGCAGTTAAAAGAGAGAAAATGCGATCGTTCGTAAACAATTGATAGCAAGAATTCTTGACTACTATTTCTATACATTATGAGCATCAATCATGTGTCGAGGCATGTCGTACTCTTGAATGATTGAAAGCTATGCAAAAGGAGTTGCATGCACCCAGGGCCGGCTCAACCAGAGAAGAGGTCCTGTGCCATAAAATTAAAATAGGCCTTTCGAAACGAAATAGTCGATACAAAAGAATTTCTTTTATATACAATAAATATTTACAACGTTCATTGGAAAAGAGCTATTCTATTTGCATGTTTTGAAACGAAATATCCGATCAAGCTTTTCACATCTAAGTTCTCTAGGAGACTACTTTCAATTGTCATTAAAGCTAATCCATTCAACATTTCTTGTGACATAATGGTTCGCAAGTACGACTTCAATAATTTGAGCTTCGAAAATCTTCTTTCTGCAGAAGCAACAGTAATTGGAATAGTCAATAAGATTCTATACGCAATTATTGCATTCGGAAAACAATTATACCGTTTCAATAATACTATTAAAGCAATTGTTCCTATCTTTTCATTTGGTAAATATTCTCCAAGTAACTTTAACTCAACAAAACGCTCATATCCATTACTAGTCATTCTTTTTCTTTTTCTACAGATATCATATCACAAACTAACCACAAAGATCAAACAAAAAAGCTGATCCATCTGATTACGCAACAAAATAAAAAAGAAAGACGACGAGAGACCAGAAACATATACTCAAGTAATTTTATGGATTTCTGGAAGAGAGTAAAAACCCTTGGAAGAGAGTAAAAAAGAGAATTTCTAGATTTCTAAGAATCGCTTGAATCCTTAAGTAATCGCTTGAATCCTCAAGTAAAAACCCTTGGAAGAGAGTAAAAAAGAGAATTTCTGGATTTCTAGGAAGGGTTTTCTAGAAAACGTGGAAAAAATTTCTATATTTTTTAGGGATAAGGGTTTTCTGGGAACCGTGAAAAGAGTTTCTGTATTTTTTGAATAAAAATTTTCTGGAATCGTAGAAAAAGTTTCTATATTTTTTAAGGGTAACTATTAGATTTTATTAATTTTGTTTAATAATGGGCCCTCAATGAACGGAGGGCCCTGTTCCACAGCTCCTATGGAACATGGCGGTAACCGCCCCTGCATGCACCGGAACTTAAATGATACCTTGCCTTTAGAAAAGACATCTATTAGATGTCCATAGTATTCAATCAAACGACACTTGAATGGATTGATTATTTTGGACAATTGGCGTGAGATATGCATTGATTATGATGAGACCTTCAATTCAGTCATTAAATCAATAATAATTCAATAATTTTTGTTTTGACAATGACACGTAAATCAAATGTGCTACAAATTGATGTTTATAATAAAAATTTTCACGTTGTGTTTCGTGAATAAGTCTGCATAATTCATATGAGCATAGACACTATCGAGGACCCCGAATATGAAAAGGACGTCTTAACATTACAACAAGGTCCCATGACCTGGGCTAAGACTAGAGAAGAGGATGCCGGTCTCGTGACCCGTGCTAAGGCGATAGAAGAGGACGCCGGTCTCGCGACCCGTGCTAAAGCGAGAGAAAAGGACGTCGATCCCGCGACCCGTGTTAAGGCGAGAGAAGAGGATGACGGTCCAGTGACCTGTGCTAAAGCTAGAGAAGAGGATGCCTTAACCATACCAGCAGGTCCCGTGACCCATGCTAAATCTAGAAAGCTCAAAGAAGCTATCGTCGGACTATTTGCAACCGTGGGGGTTCAAGACGAGTGCTCGAGTCCACAAGGAAGCTCCAACATCCGAGTCATACTACATGCCGAAGCTCATCTTGCAAGGTTCAACAATTAGGGCAAGTGTTTCGTGTGTGTTATTTTCCCACCGTTGGTTTTGTCCCACGTGGTTTTCCAACTGCGGATTTTTAACAAGGCCACGAATCACTTTCGACCTCTTAATTGTTGACCCGAGACTTCATACGTCGATCGTTTCGAAGCACATTACCATTACATTTATTTTATTTCAAATTTCTTTTCATTTAATCCACAAGTCTTGCATGGCTTGCATGCATGTTGAACATTTAAATTCTGCATTGAAGGCCTTGCATGGCTCTTCCCCCCCTCCTTCTTCTTCATGTGGCCGCCCCCTTGTACACAACAACCAACCTTCCAATTTTGAATTTCAAACTTTTCTCTTTGAGAAATTCTCTTGTTGGTGTGTAATATCTAGCAAACAAAGTTCGTTCTTCTTAATGTGTCATATCCAATGAAGACGATCTTCGGTATTATCTTGTTGGTGTGTAATATCCAGCAAACAAGTTCGTTCTTCTTGGTGCGTCATATCCAACAAAGACGTTCTTCGGTATATCGAGAGCCTTTTGTAACTCTTGTGTGACCCATCATTCCATACGCCTTGTGTAGAGGAGTCTTCCGGCTCGGCTGCAAAAGGGATTATCCGTCACTACCTTCGTACTAGAGTATCGATTCAGCAAGCATCTCATCAAGTGGTATAAAAGCAGTGACGGGAAGACGGTCTTTGTACTTGATGAGATCCTCCCTGAATCGACACTCTAGGACGAAGGTAGTGACAGGATCATCCTTGCTGCAGTCGAGCCAGGACACTCCTCTACATAAGGTGTGTGGAATGATGGGTCGAACGAGGGTTGTGGAAGGCTCTCGATATACTGAAGATCGTCTTCGTTGGATATGACGCACCAAGAAGAACGAACTTGTTTGCTGGATATTACACACCAACAAGCTAATACCGAAGATCATCTTTGTTGGATATGACACACCAAGAAGAACGAACTTTGTTTGCTGGATATTACACACCAACAAGAGAATTTCTGAAAGAGAAAAGTTTGAAATTCAAAAATGGAAGATTGGTTGTTGTGTACAAGGGGGTGGACGGCCACATGAAGAAGAAGAAGGTGGGGGAAGAGCTATGCAAGGCCTTCAATGCAGAATTTAATGTTCAGCATGCATGCAAGCCATGCAAGACCCGTGGATTAAATGAAAAGAAATTTGAAATAAAATAAATGTAACGGTAATGTGCTTCGATACGATCGACATATAAAGTCTTGAGTCAACAATTAGGAAGACGGAAGTGATTCGTGGTCTCGTTAAAAAATTGCCGCTGGAAAACCACGTAGGACAAAACCAATGGTGGGAAAAGAGCACACACGAAGCACTTGCCCTAATTGTTGAACCTTGCAAGATGATCTTCGACATGTAGTACAACTCGGATGTTGGAGCTTCCTTGTGGACTTGAGCACTCGTCTTGAACCCGCCCGGCTGCAAGTAGTCCGACGATAGCTTCCTTGAGCGTCCTAGCTTTAGCACGGGTCACGGAACCTACTGATATGGTTAAGGCATCCTTCTCTCTAGCTTTAGCACGAGTCACGAGACCAACGTCCTCTTCTCTCGCCTTAACACAGGTCGCGGGACAGGCATCTGCTTCTCTCGCTTTAACACGGGTCGTAGGACCAGTATCCTCTGCTCTCGCCTTAGCACGGGTTACGGGACCGGTGTCCTCTTCTCTAGCCTTAGCACGGGTCACGAGAACTTCTTGTAATGTTAAGGCGTCCTTCTCATGCTCGGGTTCCTCGATGTTTTTGATGCTCATATCATCCCCTCCCCCTTGAAAAGGATTTGTCCTCAAATCCGTTGGATCTGCAACAAAAGGCATCAACTTTGATTTTCTCTCGTTTCGAAATCGCTCCTTATCGTATGTGGAATAGTTAAGGGTTGCGTCTCCAAGAGTCTCACTAAAATAAGCAATTGGTTTCCATTCCTGCATCAAAACTGCACAATTCCTACATTGGATGCATCACATTCGATTTCAAATGTCTTAAGAAAATCTGGTAAAATTAGTAGAGGGACATGAGTAAGCTTCTCTTTTAGCGTTTGGAACGCTTCTTCTTGTGCTTCTCCCCACTTGAATCCAACGTTTTTCTTGATGACTTCGGTGAGAGGGGCTGCCAAAGTGCTAAAGTCCTTTACGAATCGACGATGGAACCCCGCGAATCCATGGAAGTTTCGAACTTCCCCGATGGTCTTTGGGCTCGGCCATTCCCGAATGACTTTAACCTTCTCTTCATCCACTTTGACTCCATCTGTACTTACAACAAAACCTAGAAACACAACGTTATCTGTACAACACGTACACTTCTTAAGATTAGCGTAGAGCTTTTCCTTTCTAAGTACCTTAAGAACCGATTCTAAGCGACCAATGTGTTCTTCTAAGCTTTTACTATAGACCAATATATTATCAAAGTAGACCACTACAAATCTACCTATAAACTCTCTAAGAAGGTGGTTCATTAGACTCATGAAAGTACTAGGTGCATTTTTCAACCCGAAAGGCATCACTAACCATTCGTATAATCCGTGTTTAGTTTTAAATGCAGTTTTCATTTGTCTTCCTCGTTCATTCTAATTTGGTGATACCCGCTATTAAGATCAATTTAGAAAATATCCTAGACCCATGCAATTCATCAAGAATATCATCTAATCTAGGAATAGGGTATCGATACTTCACCGCGATATTGTTGATTGTGCGGTAATCAACACACATACGCCAGCTGCCATCCTTTTTCGGCATAAGTAAAACGGGGACGGCGCACGAGCTCATGCTCTCTCGAATGTGTCCTTTTTCCATGAGTTCCTCCACTTGCCTTTGCAACTCCTTAGTCTCCACCGGGTTGGTACGATAAGTTGGCCGATTTGGAAGTGTGGCTCCGGGGATGAAGTCTATTTGATGTTCGATGCCGCATATAGGAGGTAATCCTGTAGGGTTGTCTTCGGGGAAAACATCTTCATAAGTCTGCAATAAAGAAGTGATCTCACTCGGAAATATCGGTGTAAGGTTATTCAAGCTCGGAAGAGTTTCCTTAAACACAAATAATAAAACGGATTGACTAGAGTGAAGAGATTTCTTGATCTCACCTAATTTAGCATAGAAGTTCGATGACTTTAGTACGCGTTCTTCTTTCTGTTTGAGACACATTTGATCCTGTTGCAACTTCTCTTGGCATCAAAGGAATAAGGACAGTTTTCCTGCCATTAAACTCAAATGAATTCTTGTTAGTAAAACCGTCATGTATTACCTTACGATCCGATTGCCACGGTCTACCGAGAAGGATATGGCTTGCTTTTATTGGAAGAACGTCATACAAGATCTCGTCCTCGTATTTTTCAATGGTGATAGGCACGGTCACTTGGTTGGTCACGTTCATTTTGCCATTCTCATTGACCCAAGAATTTATAAGGCCTCGGGTGCTTCTTGACCTTTAAACCGAGTTTTTGGACCATGGTAGCACTTGCGACATTAATGCAACTTTCTCTATCTATAATCAAGCTACATACCTTCCCTTGAACCAGACAGCGGGTGTGGAAAAAGTTCTCTCGTTGTTCTTGCTGTTCGGACTTAGATTGCACACTCAAAGATCGTCGTGCTACCAACAACCCCCTTTAGTCGGTTCTTCGTCATACTCCTCGTTCGAAGTTTCAGATTCTTCGTCCTTAAATTCGAACTTGCCATCCTCACGAACAATCATAACTCTCTTGTTTGTACATTCGTTCGCATAATGACCCCTTCCTTAACACTTAAAGCACTTCACATCTCGAGCTCTTGATGTAGTGGCCTCGGCTTTTCCTTTGTCTCTTTGAGCCGTTGGAACCACTTTTACCTCATCTTTGGTTCGCGGATTGTCCCTGTTTTCCCGCTCTCATCAACGTCGCCGTTGGCTATTCCACGAAGAGGATGAACTGCCTCATTCATAATAATTACTATCTTCTTCTTGCTGAATCCGTTCTCATGGATTTATATTAGGATTCACTCTTTGTTGATCCTAAATTCCTTGCTGAATCTCCTGCCCAAACTTCTCCATTTTAGTGTTGAGAGTTTGCTCCAAACGAGCCGTAAGAGCTTCGATCAAGAGCTTGTTCACTTGGCTGGATTCTGCACCGTGTTCCACTGCAGATGACGAACACACGTACAAAACCAAAACACACATCCTACACACGAAGCACAAACGAGCAGCCAACAAGCAGTACACGCAGCAAAACGAGTAGCCAATATACATAGCACAAACGAACAAACAACGAACAATACACGCAATAAACGGGCAGCCAATACACGCAGCTCAAACAACTAACTATCGGCCAATGAACAACAAATTAGCCGAAAAGATGAACAACCTTTTCTAGAGTGAGCTATGATACCACTTGATGAGATTCTCGCTGAATCGACATTGTAGTACGAAGGTAATGACAGGATAATCCTTGCTGCAGCCGAGTCGGGAGACTCCTCTACACAAGGCGTGTGGAATTATGGATCGCACGAGAGTTGCAGAAGGCTCTCGATATACCGAAGATCGTCTTTGTTGATATGAAGCACCAAGAAGAACAAACTTGTTTGCTAGATATTACACACCAACAAGATAATACCGAAAATCTTTTTCGTTTGATATGAAACACCAAGAAGAATGAACTTTGTTTGCTGGATATTATACACCAACATGAGAATTTCTCAAAGAGAAAAGTTTGAAATTGAAAAATGGAAGATTGGTTGTTGTGTACAAGGGGGTGGACGGCCACATGAAGAAGAAGGAGGTGGGAGAAGAGCCATGCAAGGCCTTCAATGCAAAGTTTAATCTTCAGCATGCATGCAAGCCATGCAAGACTTGTGCATTAGCTTTAGCACGGGTCACGAGACCTACTGGTATGGTTCAGACATCCTCCTCTCTAGCTTTAGCATGGGTCACGGGACCGGCGTCCTCTTCTCTCGCATTAACACGGGTCACGGGATCGACGTCCTCTTCTCTCACTTTAGCACGGGTCGTGGGACCGGCGTCCTCTTTTCTCGCCTTAGCACAGGTCACAGGACTGGCGTCCTCTTCTCTAGCCTTAGCACGAGTCACGAGACCTTCTTGTAATGTTAAGGCGTCCTCTTCATGTTCGGGTTTCTCGATGTTGTCCATGCTCATATCAATAATATACCACCAAATTTATCTTCTAGTTCTCCAAATCAAGTTTATCAATTAAAGAAATCTCTCTATAGGTTGCTACAAGGTCCTCAATGAGGTTATATACTAGTTACTTGTTTCATCATACATTGTATGGTTTGTTGCTATAAACAATTATAGTGTTTCATTTTGAGTAAACGAACCGTGTAATATGATGAAACAAATAATGATAAACAAAAATTAAATAAGTTTAACCCAAAATATTGAGGTTCACCCAAGATACAACCCTATTTTATCAATATTCAAATATTTTTATTCAAATAATTATATTGAGAAAAAATAATGTTGACACATCGTGCTACGGGTGGGCCGTACGGGTCGGGTAACCGGATTTTTGAGAGTACCCAAATCCGAGCGGGTAGGTTAATTTTCTATCGAACTCAAACCCGAGGGATGCAGGTACCCGAGGCTCGAGTACCCGAAAAATGAGCTGGGTACCCGCGGGTACCGAGCTTGAATAACTGGAGACATGGAAGTTGCCACAACCAGCTCCAGCTTGTCCACCTAAACCTCTGAGACCAGTAACAGCTCCAGCTCCTTTACCGAAACCTCCTCCAGCTCCGGCACCGTAAGGAGATCGAAAGTGACCATAAGTAGAGACGACCAACGATCGAAGAAGGTAGGGACAACGAAGGAAAAGATGGTGAAGGCATGGACGCCGAACACATGGATGACGAAAACTGGGACAATGAAAACCTAATCAAGATCATCCGATATTACCTCTTGAAGCTTCATCATAAACCATGTCCAACTAGCATCATTCTCGGATACTTCAAAAGAACTAAATATTGGTGAAAATTGGTGTTTTAACTGATAACAATGATCAAGACTCCACCATATGCATGCTTCAAGAAAGTTTCATCCATGACAAATAACTTTTTTATGCTCTAAACCCCTTAGTATAAGCTCTGAATGTAATAAATAAATATTTGAATCTATTATTGTTATCTAATTCAAAACGAGTAACATATCCTTTATTCACCTTCTTTAGCAATTTCAGCACATTCTTCATTTCCAACTTCGACACATTCTTTATTTTCAATTTCATTTCTAGCTTCAACACATTGTTCATTTTTCAAGACGTTGTTGTTTTTCAACAGGTGGAATATCAGAAATACCCTTATAGAGCTAAACCGCTTAAAAAATACCCTTCCTTAAATAATTATTAAATCGAAAAAAAAAATGAAGAAAAGACAAATTTGTCTTTAATGTTCGAACATGAAAAAACCCACGTTCTGCAGTTTTTCGACGTGAAAAACTGTCAAAAGCGAGAAAGCCGAACAGGTTTTTGACATGAAACCTGTTTAAATGTTTATAGCAAGAAAGAATAAGTGATGTCGAACTTGAGAGGGATCGATTTGAAGTTGGCAAGAAGGAAAATGGCTAGAACAGCAACAACAGTGAAGAAGAGAGCACGGGTCAATCTTCAATGGCGTCAATAAGTGTAAGTAGATCGATTTCTAGGGTCTTGCAAGCTTTCGAGTCACAAAATGGTTTATTGATTTGAAATGGGTGAGTGTCTAGGAGTCGGTTGGGTCGCAGGAGTTGCATGAACATCTTCGACTCAGTGAGTCGGTTGAGTCGCAAGGGTCGCAGAAGTTGCATGACCATCTTCGACTCAATGAGTCGGTTGTCTTAGTGAGTGGGATGGGTCACAATGGTCGTTTGAGGGGTGTGGGTTGGTTGAGTCTTAGTGAATCGGTTGAGTGTCGCAGAGTGTCTGAGGATCGTTTGAGTCGCATGGGTCGCACGGGTCGACTGAGTCGCATGGGTCGCACGGGTCGGTTGAGTCGCATGGGTCGCACGGGTCGGTTGAGTCGCATGGGTCGCTTAAGTCGGTAGAAGTATAATGTATTCGTAATTGGTCATTTTGCAGGTGGTGCTAAAGCCGAAGTTTGTGTATGAATTCAAGCACATGGACAGAATGCCAAAGATCACCACCTAGTGTTATCCTCACGAGACAATAATGACGCTGAGAGGAATCTTAGATGAACACGAGTTGCATTAATTCGAGAAGGAGTCACAATTTAGGCATTTATTCCATTTACAATGTGACTCCATATTGACGAAGGTTCAAATGTCTATCCTACTAAATCACTCCGTGATTATATGGGACAAGACGGAGTTTTGGTTCGTCATAAACGACATTCCCATCCGATACTCTATAGTGGAGCATGCACTAATTTCCAGATTGAAATGCGGACCATATCCCAAAGGATGGGAGTCCATAATGGGTGTCACATTCAGGCTGAAGAATTTCGACCGTGGAAAGGTAACCCTCGAACAAGTCAGTGAAAAGCTTATGAAGGCGAAGAATTCCAACGACCGGAAGAGGTTGGCAACTTTGATGTTGTCGGCGCAAGTTATGGCTCACAAGCCTTCAGCAGAAAACTCTATCAGCCATGATCTCATTGACATGGTTGATGACTTGGAATTTTGTGAAGGCTTTCCATGGGGTCATTACACATTCGAGAAGATTGTAGATACTTGCCGTAAGCACGTTAGCGGGGAATCACCGAAACCAAAATGGTATTGTGGCGGCTTCATGATCCCACTAATGGTAACGAAGAGGAAGCTTTACTTTCTGATCTGGAGGATTACGAGGGATGTGACGATCCCGATGTTCAGATATGGATGAAACATCTTCGTAGAAATCCGAAGGGTATTTGTTGGGAGGATATCTGTAAGAAAGAACTGCTGACACGAAAAGCAGCTCTTGGTGATCAAAAAAAGGAGAATGAAAAAGGGACTAAGAGGACGGAGAGCGTGAGTGAAAAAATAATAGAGGTCCTAGATGATGCTGATGCTGATGCTGCAGTCCCTCTGACACTGGAAAAGAGAATCATCAACGCCGTAAGAGACCTTCTAAGGGATCTCGGGATTCATATGCCTAATCCAAAATCAAAGGATGCCGAGAAAGTTGCGATCAGCGAAAACAAATCTTCTGACACTGTTAATGATTTTGGTTTTGAAGTCCTTCGACGTCCAAATCCAGTTTCAAGAAAAGAGCCAAGCGGAGATGGGTTAGAAGAGGATTTGGCAAACATTGCTCCTGATGGAGTTCCACCAAGTAAGTAATATTTAGTAAAAAGGTCATTTGAGTGTCAATTTCCATCGAGAGTCGGCATGGGTCGCAAGAGTTGGATCGGTCGCAGGGACATATAAGTCGTAGGGTCGCATAAGTCGCAGGGTCGTTAGAGTCGAATGGGTCGCATGGGTTTCATATGTCGCATGGGTCACTGGGTCGCTAAATTCGGATTGGTCGCATGTGTTACATAATCAATGTAACGAACGATCAGTCTAATGAATGAAGTAATTTTATGCAGATGCTCTAGTGGGTCCTGTCGAAGAGGTGCACACTAAAGATACTTTAGTGGGTCCTATCGATGACATCGCCGACGAGGTTCCTGCCAAGGATACTTCAGTAGTGGGTCCTGTCCAAGAGGTTATCGCTATTATCGAAGTACCACCAAGTAAGTACGGTCATTTGAGGTCGCATGGTCGCATAGGCCGCATTGGTCGCATGGGTCGCATAGGTCGCATGGGTTGCATTGGTCGCATGGGTCGCATAGGTCGCATCGGTCGCAATATGTTTAATGAAGTAAATTTTATGCAGGTGCTGGACCTTTATCAAAGGAGTCTGTGCCATATGTTGAACCTCCGCCGACGAAAAAAGCAAGAACCGAAAAAAGGTGGTTCAAGAACATGAAGGGGAAGGGGAGTTTGTGTGGGAGCCCAAGGGATTAGTAAAGGGCGAGGAGATAACCCGATTTCCTTCGTTCGTTGATGCTAGCGGAAAAATGTTGACTAATCTATATTTGTTTCTGAAGACACCTCGACATGAGCGGTGGTGGAAATCAAAGCTAGATATTCCTCGGGGGCCAAAGTTTTGTGAGACTATATTAAAGCCCAACGAATGGCTTGAAGATGATGTAAGTTTTTTTAAACCCTTAGTCCCATAGAGTTTTGTGTCATATGTATTCATGTGTGTTATTTTTTTACAGCAATTGGATGAGGCGTTGATGGTGTTGTCTTCTCGCTCGACATTGAATTCCAGCGCGAATCAGAATTATTACGTTTGTCATGTTGCTTTCATTCAGACGCTCTCGCTGTGGATGTACGAGGATATGGAAACTTTGTCGGAAATTCTTAGTGATTTTTTGAATGCCAAGTATCCATTCAGAAGTACGAAGACACCAAATAGTGATTATGAAGGTTTTGTCTCGGTTTTAAACATTCCATCAGAAGAAAGTCGATGGGTAGAATGTCATTGGGTAGCCATCAAAGTGGATCTCAAAACCCGATGCATCACGGTATACGACTGCCAAATGAGGCTTAAGAAAACACATATCGATCCGGTGATTGAGAAGATAAGAAAAGTTGTCCCCAAGATGCTCATTCTCGGAGGGTTTCCTTCTTTGGCTTCTGGAGAAGATGAATGGAAGTATGAGTATTATGAAGGTATGTCACAGAACCAAAGCTGAAATGATTGTGGTATTTTCTCCTACAAATTTGTAGAAGCCTTGTTAATGAGAATGAGGAATGTGTTTCACTTAATTTGTGACGACAATGTTACTTCCATGCGTGAGAAGATGGCGGCTGATATATTTGGTAATGGAGAACATATCTATTCACCCCAAGAAGACTAACTTGATATTTGGTACATTGTTGTTTTTTTAATGGAAGATGTAAACATTTGATACATTGTTTTTTTTAAATATTTGGTACATTGTCGCAGGGGTCAAACGGTCACAGAGGTACAAGGGTCGCAGAGGTACAAGGGTGGCACGGGTCCAAGGGTCATAGAGCCTCATACGACCCTTGCGACCCATGTGGACATTGCGACCCTTCCGGCCATTGCGACCATTGCGACCCTTGTGACCCATTTGTCCATTTCAACCCTTTCGACTAGTCTTTTCAATGTCAGACTACTGACTTTTCCAGGTGCTAGCTATGCTTTTTATTTTACCAATGCCACATTCAAGACCATCGGGACATGTCTCTGTTACCCCTAAAAGGTTCTTTAATATGGTCAATACATGCACCTTGGTCATTCTTTTTATTTAGTGTCTTTCTGGAATTTTAGGAGTCTTGTAGATTTATTTTTCGTTAAATATGAGTTTATAAATAGAGGAGGAAAGACCGAAAAGCTACAAAATTTGTAGCACCAAATCATCTCTTGTTTCGAGTCTTTCATTCTCTCTAAAGGGCGATTTCTAACCTCTAACCCTAAATTCTCTGAAAAATCCTTGTTACCTTTGTGACCGTTTTGACCTTCATCACGAAGGTCACACGGTCGACCCAGGGCATTGTGCTGTCTATTTGTTACTCAAGGTCTTGGTAATCGTCGGACTCGGTCTCTATGCAGATACACACAAGTACTTACAACGTGGATGGAGGACTTTGTGATGTATCTGCACTACATAAGGTCTTGGTAATCGGCGGACTCATTCATCAAGCTGTATCCGCGTTACCTAAGGTCACGGTTGGAGGTCAACTTGGAGAAGGCGTTGAGTCACACACGACTCTCCTTGCGGGGGAGGGCTCTGATGTGTCTCTAAAGTCGGCAAATCTGACCTTTTTTTCTTTCCTTTTTTTCTTGAACTTCTTTTTGCCTTTTGTTTTCTTGAACTTTTTTCTTGCCTTTTTTTTATTGAACTTCTTTTTGCCTTTTTTTAACCGTTGTGACCTTTGAGACCTTATGTAACCTTATGTAACTTTGGTGACCTTTGTAACCTTTGTGACCTTCAATATTTAAACGTTGAAAATGTCTTATTTTACATCTATTGTTCATAAGATTATGACCCATCCGACTCATGTGACCCAGTATGGCCCGTTATGCGACGCTCAATCGGATTAAATTAGCATCAGGTTTAAATGGGAACCCGTCCAACGCATGCGACCACATATGACCCTTTTACGACGTATGCGACCACACATGACCCATGTACGACTCATGCGACCACATATGACCCTTGTACGACTCATGCGACCCAATATGACCACATATGACCCATGGACGACTCATGCGACCTATGCGACTCATGCGACTTGTCGTTTTTCTGTCAGACTCCTATCTTTCGACCCATATGACCCTTCCGACCCATGTAACCCTTCCTACCCAGTGACTTGTCGTTTTGCAGTGAGAATCCTTTCTTCCGAGCTATGTGACTTGTCGTTTTGCTGTCAGACTCATGTCTTCCGACCCATGTGACCCTTCCGACCCATGTATATAAGTTAATGTCTACGTCTCTTCTCTTAGTATGCGTATCTAACCCATATTTCTATGAAAAAATCTTTTTTTACCTTTGTGACCTTCGTGCCGCAGTCACCATTGTCGACGCAGGGCATCATGCTGTTTATGTGTTACTCAAGGTCTTGGTAATCGGCGGACTCAGGCTCTATGCAGTCACTGACGAGTTGCGGGGGTGACTTAGGTGACGGTGTTGGATCACTCTTCAAATGTGACTCGAAGACGAAGTACATGGCAAAAGATCACTTAGGTGACGGTGTTGGGTCACTCTTGGGTCACTCTCGGCTAATGAACTATCTCTGCAGTGGAAATAGAATGCGTGCAGAGTCTTTGATTGACGTTGTAAATGTATTGTTTTGATTTAGAATCTTTGATCGACCCATGCGACCCTCAATGAACTATCTCTCCAGTGGAAATAGAATGCGTGCAGAGTCTTCGATTGATGTTGTAAATATATTGTTTTGATTTAGAATCTTTGTAAATGTATTGTCATTTTATCATTATACACTAGTAAATTCGTCGACCAAGCGACCCATGCCATTATCGATATATTTGCCATTATCAATAGGGATGCCGGTGATTTCTTAAAACATTACTATCGCTTTTGAAAAAAGGCATCGGTTATACACAATTCAACTAGGGACACATGGGTCTAATCTGTTTTAATCGTTGATTGACCGTTGTAGATTATTTTTTTATTGTTTTTTCTCATTTTATCATCATAAACCCGTAAATTAGTCGAGTTCACATCTATTCATCAATATATGCGACCATGCGACCCATGCGATCCTCATTTGGCATTAATTAGTTTGATGCTGTAAATGTACTGTTTTGATTGGTTTTTATCATTTTATCATCATAAACCCGTAAATTCGTCGAGTTCACATCTATTCATCAATATATGCAACCCATGCGACCCTCATTTGGCATTAATTAGTTTGACGTTGTAAATGTATTGTTTTGATTGGTTTTTGTCATTTTATCGTTATAAACTAGTAAATTCGTCGATTCACATCTATTCATCCATATATGCGACCAAGCGACCCATGCCATTATCAATATATTAGAGTTGTATATGTCTAATTTAGAATCAATATAGATAATAATATAAATAATATCGACATTTGAACAAAATGTTAAATGTATTATTTAATCATCCAACGAGTTCTTAAAACACTACTATCACTTTTGAAACACATGCATTTGTTATACACAACTCAACTAGGTACACATGGGTCATAATTTGTTTTAACCGTTGATTGACGTTGTAGATGTATTGTTTTGATTAGTTTTTGTCCTTTAATCATCATAAACCCGTAAATTAGTCGAGTTCGCATCTATTCATCAATATATGTGACCATGCGACCCTCATTTGGCATCAATTAGTTTGACGTTGTAAATGTATTGTTTTGATTGGTTTTTGTCATTTTATCATCATAAACCCGTAAATTCGTCGAGTTCGCATCTATTCATCAATATATGCGACCATGCGACCCGTGCGAACCATGCGACCCTCATTTGGCATTAATTAGTGTGACGTTGTAAATGTATTGTTTTGATCGGTTTTTGGCATTTTATCATTATAAGGGTTCGCATCTATTCATCCATATATGCGACCAAACGACCCATGCGCCCCATGCGGCCCTCATTTGGCATTAATTAGTTTGACGTTGTAAATGTATAGTTTTGATTGATTTTTGGCATTTTATCATTATAAACCTGTAAATTCGTCGATTTCGCATATATGCAACCCATGCGATCCATGCCACCCTTAATTTTGATTGGTTTTTGACATTTTATCACTTTCACCAAAATTCTCGCCGAAATTTTCAACAAAATTTGAAAAAACATTTCGAATTCAATCTGACGGCGATTCGATGTTAGGGTCATTTCTTTTCGTATTCCATTCGTTTCGTTTTTTTTAATAACGATACACACACTCTCTCTCTCTAAATCTCATCATCTTCCATCCATTTTTTTGCCGAAAATGCAATATTTCGTAGAAGCAGGGTCATCTTCTTCTGGTGAAAGGATTTTTACGGTACCAGTCACGCGTTCAAATCTGGCCGTAGATGCCGTGGTAAATGAACTCAAACCGATTTATTCGATTCATCAAATTTGGTCGTATATGCATCAGTTTGGCATTGTTTTAAATTTATTTGGTTATCGCAGACACTTCCGATAGAGTTTGCGAGGTCAAATGGTCTTTGCGGTAGACGAAGTAAGGTTGATCTGATAACCAATTACACAGAAATTTAGGAGGCACATCTAAGGCCCGTGAAACGCGGTGGCGCTAGCATCACTAGGGGTTGAACAAGGTTTTGTCACGATAATGGCTTTAACGTGGGTTGTATCCTCAAAGTCGAACTGGACACCGTTCTTGATGATGTACCTTGTCTACTGCTTGCCCCTATAATCATAATATATTGAATTCTGTTGTATTTTGATTGCTTTGAACCTCATTTGAACAACAAATTCATGTTTGTATTTGGTTGGTTTTTCTACTATTATTCAATAGAATTTATTATTGTTACTATCGATATTTTTGTGAATTTACTATTATTGTAATAAGGGTCACAGAGGGTCCAAAGGTCGCAGGGGACAAAGGGTCGCAGAGGTACAAGGGTCGAAGGGAGATAAGGGTCGTAGTGGTCCAAGTGGTCGCAGAGGTCCAAGTGGTCGCAGAGGTACAAGGGTCGAAGGGAGACAAGGGTCGGAGGGGGACAAGGGTCACACGGTCCAAGGGTCTAAAAAAATGTTTACTCGTTAATTAAGATGTAATTTGGTACATTGTTCTTTTTTCAACAGTTTATTTGTAACATAATTTTGTGAATGGATAATTCAACTTTGTACATTATAATCTTTTTAAAAATTATTCATATTATTTGTAAACAATTTTTTAATAATAAAGCGTAAAGGGTCGTAGGGGTCCAATGGTCGCAGAGGTACAAGGGTCGCACCATTTGTCCCTTGCGAACCTTTTACCCGTTCGACCCTTAACCCTTGACCCTGCGACCCTTTTACCCGTTTGCAGGGGTCCAATGGTCGCAGAGGTACAAGGGTCAAGTTGGATGGCTCTAAATTCACTGATGGATGGACAGATTTCTACAATGACCAAAACATTCGTATTGGAGATATCATACTTTTCTGTCACGAAGGTGACATGGTCTTTAACGTCACCAGAGACACTCTTGATAAGAGGGTTTTCATTGTACCAGTCACGGCTCCAAGGATCGCGAGGGACAAGGGTCGCGAGGGAGAAGGGTCGCACGGGTCCAAGGGTCGCGAATGTACAAGACTTGTAGTCAATTATTTGTAAATAACTTGATAAATTATTATTTTCAAAGTTTATTCATATTATTTGTAAATAATTTGTAAGTAATAAATTATTTTCACTATATTGTTAGTATCGCTGTTTTTCTGGATTTAGTATTATTGAAACAAGAGTCGTAGAGGGACAAGGGTCGCAGGGGTCCAAGGGTCGTAGAGGAACAATGGTCGCAGGGGTCCAAAGGTCTCAGAGAGACAAGGGTCGCAGGGGTCCAAGGGTCGCAGAGGGACAAGGGTCACATGGATCCAAGGTTCGAAGAGGTACAAGGGTCGCAGGTGTCCTAGGGTCAAAGAGGTCCCTCTGTGACACTTGTACCTCTGCGACCCTTTCACCTCTTCGACCCTTGGACCCCTACGACCCTTTTACCCTCTTCGACCCTTGAACCCCTGTGACCCTATCCTAAACCCTGCGACCCTTTTACCCCTGCGACCCTTTGACCCCTTTGCGATCCCTTTACCCCTGTGACCCTTGGACTCCTAAGACTCTGTGGTCCAGTGCAACAGTTTTCTGCAGAACGTGCTTAATTGCAAGCTTCTTTGTTGAAAACAAACGATTTCAACCTATTGGCAGCGAATCTAATGCCGATTTCAAGCTACTCTCGCCGAATCTGTCCTGGTGTGGGAGAACAGTTATTTTCGCGCCACAGTAGAGAGAGAAATCGAGGCGCTCTAGAGGAGAGAGAAAAATTGTCTACAAGGGTAATATGAGATTATCAATATTTTAAGGGTAGATTTCAAGTTGAAAGTTTTTTTTTTCAGCGAAGGGTATTTTAGAAACACTTTAGCCCTACGAATGTATTTTTGAAGTTCCCCTTTTCAACATGTTGTTCATTTCCAACATGTTTTTCATTTTCAACACGTTTCTTTTCAACACCTTGGCACATATGATATTATGTACAACCATGAATTATGATCTTTTTCACATTTAATGATTTGAGTTGACAATTAATTTCAATCATTGTTTTGTTTAATAATTTAAATGGTTTATAAAAAATGACTTTTAGAATAAACATAATTAATATATATTGAAAACAATAAAATATCGAATTAACTTCTTGTTTATACTCATTTCACTTATTTAACCAAACCATAATCTTTACCATTTTTTAAGAAGTTAAATTTCATTGCTAAAATTTTAATATTAAAAAGGAAATGATATAACGCTAGTCAAGAAATGATCCAATGGTTAAAACATAGAATTCCTAGACGTCGTCTAGACTGTGTCTAGTTTTACTATGCGATATACATATATACAATAAAAAATAGAGAATATAGAATAAAAAATATCAAACTATTTTATTTTAACCTATAAAACATGAATTATTATCTTAAATCTAAAAAAACTTAAACTTATTTTTTTTGCCTTAAAAACATTAACTTTAGGAATATAGTGTAGAAAATACCAAACTTTTTAATTTTTGCCTATAAAACACAAATTATTACTTTGAACCTAAAAATTTTGAATTTTTATATTTTGTTTAAAAAACATAAACTTATCAAATTAATCATATCCATACACAAAAAAAACACTAAATCATATATTAACTCTTTGAACTTTTTTCAGTGTTGTCTAAAAAACAAAAAATTATCAAATTAATCATATCCTAAAGTTAGTGTTTTTAAGATAAAATAATATTTTTTTAGGTTAAAAAAAATAATTCATGTTTTATAGGTTAAAATAAAATAGTTGGATATTTTTTATGCTATATTCCCTAAAAAATAACATATAATTATATAAATATTATCATTTTTAAATAATAATATTGAAAATAATTAAAATATTATACTACAATTAACACGAATGATTAAGTTTTAATTAACAAAGAAAAAAAATACATGCCTTTATTCAAATATAATTAAAATATCAATTTAATAATTATTAATTATGAAAAAACTCATTTAAAAGATTAAAATTATTAATGAAAAAAATCCTTAAAAATTATACGGAAAAATATATTCAATCTTTTAGACGGGCTTCTACATCACCTAGATAGACTTCTAAACCATCTAGATTGCCTAATGGTTGTTGACTGCCTTAAAAGACTAGAGAACATTGGGGTATCAAATGGTCATGTAACACCTAAATGTTGTCTAGACCTTTTTTAGAGGACCGAATATAAATACCAAAAAGGTAAAACTTTATAGGTGGAAAAAATGTTAATTTTTAAAAAATTTGTCAATTTATTTAAATTTAGTATTTTTTTTATTAATTATAAAAAGATATTAGGGTGAACACATATTGAATATCTAAATTATCCGTTTGTATTTACCAAATAATTAATTTTACTATTCGTTTTGCCTCCAAAACAATTGGATACCGTATTTATATCCAAACATAAAATTTAGTGAATACAAAACAAAAAAAATCAACAAAAAATTGATAGTTCATAATATAGAATTGATAACGACAATTTAAAATTATTTAAAAATATTAAAAACAAACCTTCTAACAAATTGACCTTCAAACAACAAACCTTATCCGATATTGACAAGAAAAAAGGGAATGTGATCTACGACGAAGGAGTAAGAGATGGTTTGACATCGACAATGAGAAATAAAGTCTTTAACATCGATAAATACAAGGCGAGAGGCTTCAACGGTGTACGATGAGGCGAGGCTTCGAAGGTGTACGACAAGGCATGGCATCTACGAGGAGAGATAACTCATAAATAGTGATAGACAGAGCGAGATATGGCATCTTAGAAACAATATCTTAGGGTTCTCATTTCATTATATTTACAATTTCATACTTGTATTTTAAATTATATATATATATAGTGGCGAATTTTAAAAAATAGATTAATTGGATGCAAATAGTAATGTGTTTAAAAATATTTAATTTTAATTATAAATATTAGTATTAAATATCACTACAAAATACAAAGTGATATCAACAGACAGATCAACGAATTCGTCTGTTGGAAATTTTCCAATAAATTTCAACGGATATGTGAGGGATATTAATGAACGAGAATCTGTTGCAATCCTTTAGAATTATCAACGAGCTATAGTGTCCGTCGATATTAGGAATGGCATCCATTGATAAGCCGTTAGAACTCTCTAAGAAATTTCAAATGATGTCCGTTGGACATTACCATAGGATATCCATTGGAAATATCAACGGATACCCATTGGTAACTTTAAAATTTTGATGCGAACGTTGAAAAAAATCGATCGTTAGCAATATACGGGTATCCAATGGCATTTCCAATGAGTATCCGTTGAAAACTTCAATATCTATACACTAATCTCTAATTCCCTAGCATCAACCATAAAACAAAAAATATACTTTCAAACAATTTTAAGAACTGCTGACGCGGAAAGCAGTTCTTGGAGATGAAAAGAAGGGGAAAGGGAAGGGGAAACGGCGCCTAGGTGCTCGGTGGTACCTAACCGCCTAGTCTAATGAAAATTGGTTCAATTATTCGACCGAGAAAAATCGGCAACTAGTCGGCGCCTAGGCAACCAATTAGGCAGCAATCGGTCGCCTAGGCGGATCTTTTTAAAAATACCAAAACGACGTCGTTTTGATCTCTCCCAAAACGGCGTCGTTTGGTCGTTTTGTTTGAAAAAAAGTTAAACAAAAATTAAACCAAAAAGATTAAACCAAAATTTTGTTTTGGTTCGTTCGTACATCTTAAAAATATAAAAAAGTTATGGCTCAATGATTAAGAGGTAAAATCATTTTGGTACCAACATATAAATTTCTCTAATATACTGCTGATATTAGATATTTAGATTATTAATGTATTGTTATGTTTATGATATAGTTAATGAATTTATATGACTTTATATTTTATATATAATATTTTTTTATTTATTTTAATTTTAATATATTTCATAATTTTAAAAATTTGTATATATTAAAAAATTTAAAAAATATAAAACGCCTTGTCACCGACTAAGCGCCGACTAATTCGACTAGTCGCTAGGCGGTGACGGACCGCCCGACTAGCTCTTAACGACTTTTACAACATTGATATATATATATATATATATATGCATATGTGACAAGAGTGGATGTATAGAAGAAAAGATCTCGTGACTGAGGAGGTTGCTCAAGAATTATTACACATATTGGAACAATCATGAGTTTGACGTTGATGCAACCTTTGTATCAAGAACGTGAGACAATGTTATATCCCTGCAAAAGATACAAAAACATGAAGTATCGAAGTCAAGATTAAGTTTGGTTCTTCCATGGTTAAGATTGTGGTGTTAGAGATATGAGTGTACAAGTATCACAAAAATGGAAATAAATGAAGAGGGTCATTTTTGAAATAATGACGATCAATCCATATGTCAAAATGGTGTCATACGATTTTCCTGGAGTTGAGCAAACACATGATGAGGCACGTCGATTTTCCAACCTATTGGATGCAACGAAACAACCTATATATGAAGGTTATTGTGAAGGTAGTCTCATTTTCCCTATCATCATGATTGGTGAGTATAAAAACATACTACAATGTAATTGAAAATTGCATGGATTCATTCTGCAAAACCATTTGTGAATATTTATCGACAAATAATCAAGCTCCAAAGATATATTATAAAACAAAAAAAAATGTTTTAAGGATTTAGGCATGCCACATGAGAAGTCTGATGTTTGCAAAAATATTTGCAGGTTTTTTGGGAGGAGACAAAGGTCTTTTGGAATTTAAGTTTTAAAGTGCAAGCATATTTCGTCTGAAAAAACCATCTTCACATAAATATGTACCGTATAAAAAGATATTTTTCATGTATATCGAAAATAGATTGAGAAGATTATACCAATAAAAAAATTACTGCCTCAATGAAATGATACATTTAACACTCGATAGATGAAGGGTTAATGCAATATCCATCGGATGGTAAGGCCTAAAAGGATTTCAACCAAATATTTCTTGAGTTTGCATATGAAACGAGAAATGTTTATCTTTGCAGAGATAGTTTTAATCTATATGGACAATCTGGAAGTCCATATTCTCTATGTCCTATAATTTTTTTCTCAATATAATTTACCTCACGAGATGTGTTTGGAAATAGAGGTTATATTTCTAACGTTAATTTTTGGACCAAAAATATCCGAAAAAAGTTACAATGTGTTCTTGCAGTCTTTGATTTATGAATTGAAAAATTTGTGATACAATAGAATTATTGAATATCACGTTAGTTCGAAGCATAACTTCACTTTGGAAATAGTGTTGTTATATATCGTTATCGACTTTCCTGCATATAGAATGTTATTAGGATGGAGCATGTGCGAGAGACTAGCATATCAATTCATGGTTGTTTGATTTCATAGAAGATTTATTCATTGTGGACATACATTCAGAAAAAAAAAGAAACATTTTCGAACAAACGTGGTACAAAAAGAAGATGCACTATGCATACAAACATCTACGTAAATATTATTCAAACGATTAAATACGGTGACAAATTTACAAAAATAGGTGGAGTATGGACGAGATCGTGGGCATCGAAAACCGCAAGGACAAGGTTAATGGCATAACAGGTACAAACGCGTTATTTTTTGGGAATTACCATATTGTAAATCACTCATATTGCGTCATAACTTAGACGTTATGAATATAAAAAAAAATTGATAACATCATCAACACTATTTTGAATGTAAAGTGGAAAAAATGATACCATACAATCAAATAAATATTTGAAGACAATATGTCGAAGATCGAAGTTGAATTTAAGTGATGGGAAAAACATTGTTGAAGTGGATAAAATAAGATGTTAAATTTCTAGATGAATATGCGTCGAACATTACCCAATGTGTTGTTATTGTTTGTTTAAGTTTCATCGGCATGAAAAATCACGATTGCCACATTTTAATGCACCGGCTCATCCCAATCGTGTTTCCTGAGTTATTACCACAAAATGTACATGACGTTTTAAGAAGAATTAACATATTCTTTAGAGACATATGTCCGAGAAATCTAACAATAAATGAGTTAACTTTATTGAAAAATAATATCTTAGAGTATTATGTTCTTTGGAAAAGGTTTTTCCGTATACATTCTTCGATGTCATGAAACAGTTGCCAAAACATTTACCAAACGAGGCCATACTCGGTGGACCGGTCCAATTCAGATGGATGTATCCATCCAAAAAGTTCTTTTATCTAAAGAAAAGAAGAAAAACAAAGCATCGGTTGAATGATCTATTATTAAACAATACTTGTTGGAAAAGATCACATATTTAATCACATTCTATTTCCAGTCGCATATTCCAATGAAAAAAGATGAGAAAAAATCACAAACTATCTATATAAATATAATCCTAAATTTGGTGCAATCTTTAATATTTTTACGCAATTGGGTACATCCTTACGAAGCGCTCATGAACTGAACAAAATGAAAGTTCGACATTATGCCTCGTGGTTGAGAGATTATGTAAATATACATCTCACATAGTTATTACTTAATGCATATATGTTTGTCTTTTAAAGTAATATATAAGTGATGAGAGACATCCTACGTGGTTAAATGATTTGGATAACGCTCTTGAAAGAAATGTATTATGTTGACCAATTATGTTTACTCAGTGATACACCTTCCACACATACGAGCACGAGAAACATAGAAACGCATGCAATCATAGCGTTTACTTTGATAGTGAAACAAAGAATGATAGTTCCTATAATATTTTGCACAAATCCTACATATATAATATCTTGGTCTACTTGGATTGAGATAATGCTTTTCAAATGTCAGTGGTTCGACACAACCATAGGACGTGGTACACGAAATAAATCGCTAAATAAAAATTGACATCAACCTGTCACGATATTACGCAAAGTATGATCCATTCATCACAATAGATCAAGTCGACACAACCATAGGACGGCTAATTTCCGTCCCTAAATTTAGGGACAGGTGCAGCGGCCCCTTCCCAATTTTTAGGGACGGAAAACGGTTCGTCCCCAATCCCGGGACTGTTTGCGGACTAAATTTTCCGTCCCTAATTGGGGACGGATTGGGGACTGAATTTTCCGTCCCTAATTGGGGACGGATTGGGGACGGATAGCATTTGGAGATGCGCGATTGGGGACTACCGTTGATCGTCCCTAATCAGTCTCTAAACCTGTTTAGGGACGGATTAGGGACAGATTTTTCAGTCCCTAAAACCTGATTTTCTTGTATTGCGATCAGGTTTCTTACGTTCAATATTTAACAACATTGATACATCATATAGAAGAGGTCATCGACAACGCCACCGTACAAAAAGAGGGTTACATTGATGAGACACTAAACCAAGGAATAAAATGGAGAAAACTTTCCCGAGACCTACTTGCACAAGGCTACATCAAAAGCTCATGGAACAAGCGTTCAAGGGTAGGAAAGAAAACATGAGTGTCACGGGAACATCATGAGAAAATATCGAAGGGCTCATACTACATGGATTTGGAAGGATGAATTATAAATATCATACCTTATCTCGTCCAACTGATAGAAAGACACCCAAGGATATCAATATCCCTTATAGTCCTGTATTTTCCTACACCAATGATATTCAACGGTTTTATCCCAACTCAAGGAAAATTCACAACGGTCTTCTACATTGAACTGGGTTGCGATCCGCACCCCTAAAACCGAGGGGCTCGAGTAATACGGATAAGCAAAGGCGACAAATAAATATCTCATATTTATTTTACGACTAAGAAAATCTCCCCAAAATATGATTTTATTCCACCAAATCCTCTACTTTCCTATTCCAAAGATCTCAAATGGCTAGAAAATCTTCCCAGGCCGATCATATCCCATCGGATCATCTACTTTCCTCCACTGAAGATTCTCAATGATTGGGAAATCTTCCTAAACGGTAAGTAGATAAATTAATAATTATTTATTTATGCAATATCCTTGTTTTGATATGGATTCTTTCCTATATAAAGGACTCCAACTCATTTGTAATAAGCAGACTAGAATTTGAAGAGAATAAACTCTTTTTTTCTTGATTGTTCATCAAGAACATAATGTTTTCATCTTGTTATGGGAACAATTGAATTCATGGTATCTTCAAATTGTTCCTAGAACAATTGAAGTTATATCCGACTATATCAAGAGGCTTCCACATCTCTTGTGTATCTATCGCTCCATCATAAACACTTTGACAACCACCATCAACTCCATCCTCCATCATCGCCGAAAGAATCTTGAATAGAGCCCTTAGAACAATCAAGACATCCTCCACCATCATATACCTTCCACCACTATCATCCACGCGTCAACGGACGAATTCTTGAAGAGTGTCCTTAGGTCAGTCAAGAGATCCTCCTTGACACAACGGATTTTACTCGAGAGATTTAGAGCAAACGGATTCTCCATCCGTGCCCCGAGTCCCCACCCCGAGGCGTGTATCATCTGGTATTAGAGCCAGGTTCAAGGACCAAAGGTACACTTCTATCTTGAAAAAAGAAAAAAAGAAGAAAAAATGTAACAAAAGCATATGGCGGAGAAAGGCGACAACTCTCAATGCAATAACAAACTCATTGCGATTATGCAAATGCTCCAAAGAATGGAGTCTAGAATGAATCACTTTGAAGAAGCAGAACAATCAAATCCTCAACCTAGACGATAAGAACGTCGAGCACAACCTCGATATGATCTTGAGGATAAGGACTAAGATTTGCCCATACGACCAAGAGGACACCACATCATATACGAGGATGAAGAATCAGACGAGGAACCACCTCAGAGACAACGACATGAACACGACAGTAATACTTTTAAGTTGAACATACCTACTTTTGCTGCTTATCTTGATTGGGAAAGGCGGATGGACCATATTTTTGAATGTTACATCTACATGGAGCACAAAAAGGTACAACACACATCAACACAACTCACAAACGGTGCTCTTACTTGGTGGGTGATGCGTTATCAAAGTTTAACCTAAACTACCCGCAAGTGCACGGCACGTGTGTAGTACTTTAGGTGTCGATCCCACAGGGACTATGAAACACAACCCAAACTCAAACTGTGAATCAAACTTGCAAATGAATGAAATATGGGAATTGAGAATGAAATACTAAAAACAAGTAAACAAACGAGTTCCTAACAATGAGACAAACGTTCCAGGAATCCTGTTTCACCATAAAACTACCGAAACCAACAATCAACCTATCTATCATGCAATCCCAGTCAAGTTATCTAAGATAGACGATCCTAATATGATATCTACCTTCTCTCAAGGCATAGAAACGTGATCTAGTCAAGTTATCCCCTACTTTCGTGGCTGACACCTTGAACTAAATCCATAAGATCTGTGATTCATCCGTTTTACCCTCAACCGCTACTACCCTACTTTCGTGGCCTAACCTTGGTTGTTCTAACCTGATCTTCTAGGACTAGAATTCTCCTTTCGGTCCTTCTCCTAATCCCTAACACATGCATCTACTTGGCCTTCGTAAACACAAGTCATTTAAGCACTCAGATAAAGAATAGATAAACGAAAACGGGAAGATGCATTCAAAGATAAATCAAAGTGGTTCTGGGATAGCCATGGGCTAATCCCTTCTCCTAGAACAAAACAAACTACTCGCTCATGCGTCCGTAAACAAACATAATTGAAGTAGAAAGTCTAAGGAACATGAAAACCAAATGAAACCGAATTCTTTGGTTGATCTCCAATGCTGCTTGTATATCTCCTTTACAAGAATCCCCTCCTTCTCTCTACTCTCTCTCCTCGATCAAGAACTCGAAACTCACTCTCTAACTGAAGCTCTCTCGACCGCTAGCTCCTGGTCTTCCGTTTCCTTCTTCTTTTTTATTCTTTTCTCCCTCTTTTTCCTTCTGGTCGTTCGTTCTTTTCCTTTAGTTGCAGTAGCCACCGTTTTGCCTTTTCTTGAGTTTTCCATTCTTGATTAAGTTTGGGCAACGTTTCCATTACTTTCTCCAGCGAAATATCACTTATTCCTCTTCTCTAAATTTGTTTTCCTTATTTTATAAGTCCTCAACAAACTCCTATGCGTTTTAAGACAAATTAACTTATATGGAGTTGCAGGTGACGGACGCGACCCACGCGGGCTGGGTGTGTGACCCGCTCGGGTGCGGCGCGCATGATCGCACCGGATCGCGATGGAAAACAAGGTGGCTCGCTCGGGCTAGGGAGTGCCCTGGTCGGGCTGGGTTGTGGCCCGCTCGGGCTGATGCCCCGGCCATGCTGCTTGCTTGCCCGGGTCGGGCTCAAGTTGCTGGAAAAACTTGCCGACTAAACGCCCCGCTCGGGCTAGGGAGTTACCTTGCCGATTCTCGTCCCGTTTATTCCGTGACGATCTTCGATGTTGGTACTTTGTCTCTTGCACAAAAATGAACCGAATACGCATTAAAAACTGTAAGAACATGAACGCACAAAAACAAGTAAAACAGATACAAAATCATACGTAAACATCGCATCTATATCGTAAACATCTCTAAAATCGTGCAAGAAATACGTATGAAAACGTGATGATCAAAATCCCTCAGATTTGAATGTTTGCTTGTCCCTAAGCAAACGTAAACGCGGAACACGTGGGGTATACAAAATCCGAGAATTCCCCTTTCTCTTAGAAACACCGCTAAAGCGAACCTAACCGATCAACTAGCAAGTCGAGAGCAAATTCACGTCGGATTTGAAGGGATCCAGCCTCTACTTAGACCCAGACTACCGTTGACGGTATACTCAGGCATCTCGTTCAAGAGTGTAGCGGAGTAGGCGGTGTTTTATTGTGCCATGCCCTTAGGACGTAGAGAGATGATCGCTAACCCACCACTTAGACCCGAGCCATCAAAAGAGTATCAAGGTCGATGCACTCATATCGATTTTAGTTCATGCTTTTAGGCATTATTTCTATCGACAGTGGAGTGTTAGTGTGCGCTCTTAATCTGCAAAATAAGCTCGATCTCATGCGATATAATAATCCTCATAAAAAAGAAGTAAAGCATTGTCTATACGAAGTATGACCATCTGGATAGAGAGAATAAACAATAAACTAGCCTAGCAACCTCGTCTAAACTCCCCACAAGCAACACTAGGATTCCCAATGAATTACGACCTATTGTTTTTTCGGCCGACTAAGAAGCTCTAACGCTTAGGAAAAACCTAGCTCAAACATGCAAAATCTCACGGAAAAGGCCAACTTCTTAAGTATCCTAGGTTCAGGGTTCATCTCAAAACGTGGCACCGGACAAGTGCCTGGGACGACTCTGACTCACGAAAGCAAAAACAAACTAAAAACTACGAAATGAACGAGAAAATGAAAGAAAATGAAACGAAATCACCTGACAAATGTGAGCTGCTCCCCCAGACTTGAATTGAACGGCGTCCTCGACGTGAGGCTCCGATGGAGGGTAATGGAAGTGGAGTCACGTTTGTGGTGGTATTTTATTTTTTTTCTTGTGTTTTTTTAAACATGTCTTAAACTAAACAACTAAGAAAAATAGAAACAAACAGTTGGGTTGCCTCCCAGAAACCACTTATTTAACATATTTAAGCTTTGACGTCTCCATTCCTCATGTGTGCGCGACGGGTGGATCGAAAAGGGAAATGGAGTTTCCACTTTCGATCGGTTGAGCGGCTTTGTAGAGCTTTAGTCGCTGCCCATTAGGTTTGAATGTTCTGCTCGAATCGCTCCATAGTTCTACTGCTCCATGCGGGAATACCTCTCGTACCTGAAAAGGACCAGACCAACGGGACCGTAGTTTTCCCGGGAAAAGCTTAAGACGAGAATTAAAAAGTAGAACCAAGTCACCTGGCTGAAAGTCATGAGGTAGGATCTTCTTGTCATGCCATCTCTTAGCACGCTCCTTGTAGATCTTAGGATTCTCGTATGCATCAAGACGGAACTCATCGAGCTCGTTCACCTGCAAAAGTCATTTTTTCACCTGCACTCTTAAGATCAAATTTAAGGAGCTTTGTCGCCCAATAGGCGCGGTGCTCTAGCTCGACAGGTAGGCGGCAAGACTTGCCATAAACAAGCTGAAAAGGAGTCATGCCAATGGGAGTTTTAAACGCATCCTATAGGCCCATAACGCATCATCTAATTTCATCGACCAATCTCTGCGAGACCTAGACATGGTTTTCTCTAGTATGCTCTTAATCTCCCTATTCGAAACTGTAAGAATATGTAGATTAATTTAGAGAGATTAAGAGTTTATTGTAGAGTGAAGAGAGATTGAAAGAGTTTGGAGATTAAGAACAAGGAACAAACATTTTTCATTCCATTATATCATAGTGTTACATGAGTGTGTTCTTTAAATAGAACAACCAAGAGAATAATTACAAATATAATTAAGATGACCTAGTACAACTAATAAATGCAAAAGGGACTTGTCTTCAACGGCTATCAAGGGAGAAAGGGACA
>CM071876.1:4510706-4522027 GCA_036759665.1 Gynandropsis gynandra
GGAAAGTGAGAGGACAATGCAAATGGTATGAAGCTTAGCCACCGGTGAAAATGTGTATATATAATCTTCTCCATATACTTGAGTGAATCCTCTAGCTACTAGCCTTGCTTTTGCCTTTCAATTGATCCATCACTCTTGTACTTGATTGTAAATACCCATTTGCTAGACACAGCCTTCTTCCCTTTTGGTAACTCGGATTCAAACCATGTTTCATTTACTTCCATGGCCTTGTGCTCATTTCCAACCGCATCTCTCCATACGTTGTGTTCCTTAACCTCTTCATATGTCCTTGGTATATACGCCTCATCTAGATTTGCCATGAAGACTTGGTGTTCTAGGGGATATACGATCAAAGAACATGTCGCTTGAATTGGATGAGCCACCGCTTCACAATTGTAATAAACTCTTGATGGATCCCTCCAATTTGATGGATCCCTCCTAATCCTTGTGCTTCTCCTTAGTTCTTCTACCTCCTCTTGTGGTTCAACTCTCGGTTCTTCTTGTACTTCTTGTACTTCAACTCCATTTACATCCTGATCTCCTTCTTGATCATGAGGTTGCTATTCTTCTCTCTCTTGTTCTATTTGTGTTCTCCCTTCATCCAATCCGGTTTTCTTTGGGAATTCAAACGTTAATATTTCAAGAGTCTCCAAGATCTTTTTGAGATTCGTGGACCTATCCGAAGGTGAACTTTATAAGTCTTTAAGGCTCTCCCAATTTTTCTCATCATAGTACCCTTTAGACTCTATGAATTTGACATCTCTTGATACTATCACTTTCTTTGTCTCCGGGACATAACATTTATAGCCTTTTTGCGTTGTTGAATATCCAATAAAGATTGCCTTGATGCTCTTTGCCTCAAGCTTGTTTCTTAGTTCTCCTGGTACTAATACAAAACAAACACACCCAAATACTCGTAAGTGATTAACACATGGTTTGGTTTTGTTGAGTACCTCAAATGGGGATATGTCTTGTAGGATTTTGGTAGGAAGTCGATTAATTAGATAACATGCGGTTACAACCGCATCACCCCAAAATCTTTTTAGGCGTGTTGGTGTGGAACATCATTGATCTAGCCACTTCCATCAAGTTTCTATTTTTCCTTTCGGCCACTCCATTTTTTTATGGAGTATATGGACAACTTGTTTGATGGATAATGCAATGCTTGGATAAGTGCTCCTTGAAGTTGTTACTTGTATATTCTCCTCCATTGTCGGATCTAACAATTTTAATCTTGGCATTGTATTGGTTAGTTATATAATTTTGAAAATTTATAAAGGCTTCTAACACCCTATCTTTCGTTTGCAATAAAGTAATACAAGTATATTTTGATTTTTCATCAATGAATGTGACAAAATATTTATGATTTTCTCTAGATAAGCAAGGGGCAGTCCACACATCCGAATGAATCAAATCAAAGCATTTATCATAAATTGTGAGAGACTTAGGAAAAACGGTTCTACAATGTTTACCGAGAATACAAGCCTCACATTCATGATTTTTAAACGAGATACTAGGAATTACTAATTCTAAGGCACGAGAATGAGGGTGTCCTAATCTAGCATGCCATAACACATCATTATTTAGAACAGGAAAAGACTTAAACTCATTAGAACTATCGGACAATGGTTTGGCATCTTCAAGCATATATAAGTCATCCTTGATTATTCCTTTGCCAAACACCTTGCTCGACTTAATATCCTGAAAATGAACCTCATTAGGACTAAAAATTACATTGCACTTCAAGTCTTTAGTTGTTCTTTTGACCGATAATAAATTTGAAGTAAAACTAGGCAAGTATAGAGCTTTAGATTCTTTATCAAATAATTTAAGTGTTCCTTCTCCTTTAATGGGAACACCATAACCATTAGCTACTATAACATTCCCTGTGGCCGGTTTAATATCACTCATAAGGCTAGAATCACTAATGATATGGTGTGATGCACCCGAATCTATAATTAGTGGTTTAAGCTTATTTGATGACAAAAAGGATTTACCGACTGTTTTACCATTATTTGCGGTTAGAGCCTTGATTAATGCCTCAAGATCTGACTTCTTGACCATCTCAGCTTGTGCACTAAGCATTGACGCAGCCATGGCTTTGACTTCTTCACCGACAGTTTGAGAAGAAGATGCACCAGCTTGTTCTTGCGGTTGAATTGTGTAGTTTCCCTTCTGATTTTTGAAGTTGGTTCCTCTTGGAGGTCAAAGGTGTGGATGGAGTATCCAGCACCCATCTTTAGTGTGGCCTTCATTCTTATAATATTCACACCTCTTGTATCCTTGTTTGTTACCATAGCCCCCATTGCTGGCTCGATAATGTCCTTTGTTTGCAAGCTGGACAATTTCTTCTTTTCCTCCAAATAAACCAAGAGACCCTTCTTCCTTTTGAATTTGAGCACATACTTCTTCAAGGCTAGGTAGAGTATCAACACTAAGAATATATTTGATCAAATCCTTATAAGCTGGTCCGAGTGTTAAGAGCAAGCGAAACACCTTGTCTTGCTCTTTTCTTTAATTTAACACCTTGATGTCCACGGTGCTTGGCCTCAACATGTCCAGCTCTGCAAAGTGATCTAAATTTTCCAAAGTGTTGGTTGAATGTTGTACCTTCTTGGCTGAGAGCATTGATGGCTCTTTTCACTTTAAATATTCGGCTAATGTTTGAAACATTACCGAAAACTTGCTTGAGAATATCCCACAATTCCTTTGCATTTTCGCAATAGGAATAAGCTTCAAGAATTGATGCATCAAGTGAGCTTTGGAGAAATGATAGCACCATTTGATTTTCTTGACTCCATTTCTTTGAGTCCACCGTGACTATTTCTTCTTTGCCATCTTCTTGAATGGTGATCTTTGGAGCTTCACTTTCTTCAACATGTTTCCAAAGACCCCTTCCTCCTAAGGCGGATTTTATCAACCTTGACCACAACAAGTAGTTTGTCCCTTTGAGAATCACCGGAACCATCTCCATGTTGCTTATTCTTAAGTTGTACACGTGACTTTCCTTTACCCAAAATAGCAACTCCCTCATGTAACTACCAACGGCCATCTTCTTTTTCTTCTTATAGAAGTGTTGCTAATTATATGAAGTAGTATTAAGAATTAATTCTATCCTTGCATAATTAATCACACAAGTAGAATTAAATCTCAATAGAAACCTCTACTTGTCCGCTAGTTTTTGGGTGGTACGGTGTAGCTATCCTATGTTTCACGCCATAATGTTTAAGGAGGGACTCGAATTGTCTTGCAATGAAGTGTGAACCTCCATCACTAATGACTAATCTAGGAAATCCAAAACAAGGGAATATGATCTTCTTAAAGAATTTCATCACTACACTAGCGTCATTAGTCGGCGTTGCTATGGCTTCTACCCACTTAGACACATAATCTACACCTACCAAAATATATTGGTTGCCACACGACGTGGGAAAATGTCCCATGAAATCTACACCCCAAACATCAAACAATTCTACCTCAAGGATGTAGTTCTATGGCATCTTGTTCCTCTTAATATATTTCCCGTTCTTTGACATCTATCACAAGAGGAAACGTACCTCTGGGCATCCTTGAAGAGGTTCGGCCAATAAAAACCTGTTTGTAGCACCTTTGAAGCGGTTTTGGACTTGCTGAAGTGACCTCCATAATCCGATCCATGACAATGGAAAAGGATGCTTTCTACCTCTTCCTCAGGAATGCATCTCCTAAAGACCCCGTCCGCGCATATCTTGTACAGAATTGGATCGTCCAATGGTAATGTTTGACGTCCGCATAGAACTTCCTGCGCTCATGAAAAGAGAGGTCGGAGCGTAGTATACCGGTCACAACAAAGTTAAAAAAATCAGCATACTAATGGACAGCGGCTAAAGCTCTACCAAGCCGCTCAACCGATCGAAAGTAGAAACTCCATTTCCCTTTCCGATCCACCCGTCGCGCACGCATGAGGAATGGAGACGTCAAAGCTTAAAGACGTTAAATAAGCGCTTTCTGGGAGGCAACCCAGCTGTTTGTTTTTATTTTTCTTAGTTTTTAGTTTAAGACTCTGTTAATCGTTTTTTTTAAAAAAATACCGCCAGAAACGTGCTTCACTTCCCTTACCCTCCATCGGAGCTTCACGTCGAGGACGGTGTTCAATTCAAGTCTGGGGGAGTAGCTCACGTTTGTCAGGTGATTTCTTTTCATTTTCTTTCATTTTCTCTTTGATTTTATAGTTTTAGGTTGATTTTGATTTCGTGAGTCAGAGTCGTCCCAGGCACTTGTCCGGTGCCACGATTTGAGATGAACTCTGAACCTAGGATGCTTAAGAACTTGGCCTTTTCCGTGAGACTTCGCATGTTTGAGATAGGTTTTTCCTAAGCGTTAGAGCTTATTAGTCGTCTGAAAAACAATAGGTTGTAATTCTTTGGGAATCCTAGTGTTGGTTGTGGGGGGTTTAGACGAGGTTGCTAGGCTAGTTTATCGTTGATTCTCTCTATCTAGATGGCCATACTTCATGTAGACGATGCTTTACTTCATTTTTCTATGAGGATTACTATATCGTATGAGATCGAGCTTATTTTGCAGATTAAGAGCGCACACTAACACTCCGCTGCCGATAGAAATAATGCCTAAAAGCATGATCTAAAATCGATATGAGTGCATCGACTTTGATACTCTTTCGATGGTTCGGGTCTAAGTGGTGGGTTGCGGATCATCTTTCTACGTCCTAAGGGCATGGCACAATAAAACGCCGCCTACTCCATTGCACTCTTGAACGAGATGCATGAGTATACCGTCATCTGTATTCTGGATCTAAGTAGAGGCTGGATCCCTTCAAATCCGATATCCTAGAAGCCTAGTGTGTATGCAAAGAGAAAAAAAAAGAAAAAAATCAAAGAAACAAAAGACATGAAAATAAAAAGAAAGAATAAAGAAAGAAAGAAGCTCGAAAAGAAACAAGTATCCTCGGTTGTTCTAGGTTTAGCATCAGTCTGAAGTCTTGTTTGATGGAGAGAGTTACGATGGCTTGTCTAGTTTGCTTTCGATTTACTTTCTCATGGGTAGCCTTGGTGAACCTAGGATGAAGACTGAAAACTTAATTAGGCCAAATTTGCTCTCGACGTGCTAGTTGATCGTTTAGGTTCGCTCAGTATTTCTAGGAGGAAGGGGAATTCTCGGATTTTGTATACCCCACGTGTTCCACGTTTACGTTTGCTTAGGGACAAGCAAACATATTAGACTCATCCTTCATTACATTGATGCGACCCGTGGGACATATGCGACCCATGTGACCCTTTTGACCCATGGGACATATGGTACCCTTGCGACCCATGCAATCCTTGCGACCCATGTGATCCTTGCGTACTTGTTTTCGTGTTTTCTTGTTCTTAGAGGTTTTATGCGTATTCAGTTCATTTCAGAGCTAAAGGACGTGCACGAGACAAAGTACCAACATCGAGGATCATCACAGAACAAACGGGACGAGAATCAGCGAAGAACACACAGTACTCGCGCGGGTAACTCCCTAGCCTGAGCGAGCATTTATTACGGTGTTTATGTCCAGCAAATTGAGCACGAGTCGGGCAAGAACTACCACGCTCAGAGCCTCATCCCAAGCGGGCAACAGCACAGCCCAATCATGGCAGCTTCTAGCCCGAGGGGGTCGCCCATTTTCCATCGCGTTCTTGCGCGATCATCCGCGTCGCACCCGAGCGGGTCAATCACCCAGCCCGCGCGGGTCGCGTCTGTCACCTGCAACTCCAAATAAGTTAATTTGTCTTAAAATAAATGGGAGTTTGTTGGGGACTTATACAATAAAGAAAACGACTTTAGAGAATAGGAATAAGTGAAATTTTGCTGGAGAAAGTAATGGAAACGTCGCCCAACTTATTCAAGAATGGAAACTCATGAAAAGACAACAATGGGTGGCTGCTGCAACAAAAGGAAGAACTGAACGGCCGAAAGGGAAACAAGGGAGAAAAGGAAAGAAAAGAGGAAGGAAAGAAGAAGAGAGAAGTGAGAGATCGAGCTTCATTCACTGAGTTTTCAGTTCTTGATCAAGGAGAGAGATTAGAGAGGGAAGGAGGAGGTTCTTGCGAAGGAGACGTGCAAGGAGCTTTGGAGATCAACCGAAGACTTCTGTTTCGTTTCGTTTTCATGTTCCTTAGAATTTCTACTTCAATTATGCTTGTTTAGGATGCATGAGCGAGTAGTTTGTTTTGTTCTAGGAGAAGGGATTAGCCCTTGGCTATCCCGGAACCACTTTTGATTTATCTTTGAATGTATCTTCTCGTTTTCGTTTAT
The DNA here is from genome assembly GCA_036759665.1 of Gynandropsis gynandra. Classification (NCBI taxonomy): domain Eukaryota; kingdom Viridiplantae; phylum Streptophyta; class Magnoliopsida; order Brassicales; family Cleomaceae; genus Gynandropsis; species Gynandropsis gynandra. The sequence goes on from CM071876.1 coordinate 4,516,989, forward strand.
CTATTCTCTATCTGAGTGCTTGAATGACTTGTGTTTGTGATGGCCATGTAGATGCATGTGTTAGGGATTAGGAGAAGGACCGAAAGGAGAATTCTAGTCCTAGAAGATCAGGTTTAGAACAACCGAGGTTAGGCCACGAAAGTAGGGTAGCAGCGGTTGAGGGTAAAACGGATGAATCACGGATCTTATGGGTTTAGTTCAAGGTGTCAGCCACGGAAGTAGGGGATAAATTGACTAGATCATGTGTCTATGCCTTGAGAGAGGGTAGATATCATATTAGGATCGTCTGTCTTAGATAACTTGACTGGGATTGCATGATAGATAGGTTGATTGCTGGTTTCGGTAGTCTTGTGGTGAAACTGGATTCCTGGAACATTTGTCTCATCGTTAAGAACTAGTTTGTTTATTCGTTTGTTTAGTATTTCATTCTCAATTCCCATATTTCGTCCGTTGCAAGTTTGATTCACAGTTAGAGTTTAGGTTGTGTTGCGTAGTCCCTGTGGGATCGACACCTAAAGTACTACACATGTGCCGTGCACTTGTGGGTAGTTTAGGTTAAATATTTGTTTAAATTTGATAACACATCAAGTTTTTGGCGCCGTTGCCGGGGACTATTGTCAACGCGTCTTAGATTCGAGCCTAGAGTCTTTCTTGTTTTGTTTTTGTTTTTGTTTTCTTTTCTTTCGTTTCTTTCTACCTAATTCCATTCGTTTGTCCTTTGTTGGTTTATGACCTGGTCTCATGGATAATCAGAACGGCCAGGAACAGCTTCAATTACCTCTCGGTAATTTGGAGACATGCAGCAACAGCCACTCGCGCCTCAACCGCGAGAACCACAGGCTCTGACACCACGTCGCCTCAGAGATTATGTGGTGCCGAACATGAACAACGTGCAAACAGCCATAAGGATACCTACTGTTGCTAGGGAACAGTTTGAGATTAAGCCGGCGATGATCAACATGATTTATTTGAAGCAATTCATGGGTGGAAATCACGAGGATCCCCATCAGCATCTCAGAGACTTCCTTGAGCTTTCCGGTACATTCAAGATACATGGAGTCTCAGAGGATGCAATCTTACTGCGTCTCTTCCCCTTCTCAATTGGGGGAAGAGCGAAAACTTGGCTACAATCACTCCCCGCTGGTTCAATCACGATTTGGGATCAGCTCTAAACATTGTTCTTATCACGCTTCTTTCCTCCGAGCAAGACAATTCAGATGAGGGGGGAAATCACAATGTTTAGATGCAGAGATGGAGAAACATTATTTGAAGCATGGGGCAGATTTAAGGATCTTCTACAGTTGTGTCCACACCATGGTCTTGAGCAGTGGTACGTTATACAAACCTTTTAAAACGGAATTTCAGATGAACACCAAACGACATTGGATAACGCTGCCAGAGGATCATTTATGGATCTGAGCGTCGAGGAGGCATACGAGCTGATCGATAAACTTGCCATGAACCACACCATGTGGTCAACACCGAGAGGTATGCCTAACAACACTCGTCACCTATACGAGCCGAATCATAGCAGAGCGACGGGCAACGCAACAAACGCCATGTACTGTGTGAATTGCGGAGATACGAAGCATGTAGCGTATCAATGCACGGTACATGAGGATTTTGAACAGATGAATTATGTCCAGCAGCAAGGAAACACTCAATTCGAGAATACCTACAACCCGAATTGGATGAATCACCCGAATCTTTCGTATCGAATGACTTAACCGGTAAAGTATTCGGGGTTTCAGCAAAGGCAGCAAACTTTTCAGCAAAACAATCAGCAATTCCAGCAAGCTCAGCAAGTTCCGCACGCTCCTCAATCTCCTCAAGCCTCTTCGTCAGACCTTGAAGGAGTGTTGCTCGAATTTATTAAGGAGCAAAGGTAGCAACAATCGAGTCAAACCAAATTCAACGCGGATGTGGGGACAACGATTAGTGAGCTTAAATCTCATATGAAATCCTTGAGCACATATGTGAAGATGTTAGAAAATTCCATAGCACAATAGGCCGCCTCATCCTCTCGAAATCCCGGGCAGCTTCCCGGTAAATCCGATCTTAACCCGAGAGAGCACGTGAACGCCATCACCTTGTGCGACGGTAATGTGCTCGAGAATCCGCCCCCAAAAGAGCAAGAGAAAGATGCTGGAAAATCAGTGGATAAAGGAAAGGGTACTATGAATGAGGAAAGAGCTGAATCAGAATTGGAGAAACCATACGTTGCTCCACCGGCGTACAAACCTCCAATACCGTATCCTCAACGGTTGGTGAGCAGCAAGAACGAGGTAAGGTATGGACGGTTTGTAGAGATCCTAAATAAGCTTCACATCAACATACCGTTCGTCGAGGCTCTCCAAAACATGCCCACGTACGCCAGATTCCTCAAAGAAATTATGTCCAACAAACGGCGTACCGAAGAGAGTGAGACGGTAGCACTCACCGAGGAATGCAGCACCATTCTTCAAAACAAGCTGCCCCTGAAGTTGAAGGACCCTGCAATCTTCTCCATTCCATGCACAATAGGTAATCTTGATATCGATAAAGCTTTGTGTGATTTAGGAGCAAGCCTGAGCCTCATGCCACATTCGGTCTTCAAGCGGATGAACTTCGACGACCTCAAACCTACCAAGATGTCTCTCCAACTCGTTGACCGTTCGGTAAGATATCTGGTGGGGATTGTTGAAAACATTCCCACCAAGGTAGGTAAATTTTGTATACCCACTGACTTTGTTGTACTTGATATTGAAGAGGATGCTAGGATACCGATTATTCTCAGTAGACCGTTTTAGCTACTGCAGGTGCGATGATACACGTACGACAAGGAAAACTTTCCCTATGTATCGGAGACGAAACGATTGAATTCAACTTGTCTGATTCCATGAACGGACCCTCCATAGGAGTCTTGCTTTCGAATTGACTAGCTGGACGAGTTAACGAACGACACGTTTAAGCAAGTAAGTATTTCCGATCCACTCGTTAGATGCTTAACTCAAGTTTGCAAAGATGCAGGTTTTACCGATGAAGAAGCTTAGGCGTACACAAAATTTATGAGTGCTATTGAAGCACTAAGAGACGCCCCATGTGATGAGATACCACACGAAGCACAAACTGACTTCGCAGTGGAGAAGGCGCCCAAACTCGAGTTGAAGCCTCTTCCTTCTTCTTTTCGGTATGAATATCTCGAACTTAATGATACATACCCCGTTATTATTAATGCTGACTTGAGTGCAGATGAGACACAAAAGCTACTTGAATGCTTAAGGAAGCATAGGAGAGTGATCGGATACACCATCGAGGATATCAAGGGACTAAGCCCTTTGCTATGCATGCATCGAATACTCATTGAGGACGGGCATAAACCATCCATCGAAGCGCAAAGGCGGCTGAAACCCAACTTAAAAGAGGTAGTGAAAAAGGAGATACTAAATCTTTTGGATGCAGGTATCATATATCCTATCTCGGACAGTGAATGGGTGAGCCCCGTGCATGTCGTACCAAAGAAAGGAGGAATGACGGTAGTACGCAATGATAACAACGAGCTGATTCCAACAAGAACCGTCACGGGGTGGAGGATGTGCATAGACTACCGCAAGCTCAACAAGGCGACGAGGAAAGATCACTTCCCTATCCCATTCATTGACCAAATGTTAGAACAGTTAGCAGCGAATCATGCCTATTTTTGTTATTTGGACGGATATTTTGGTTTCTTTCAGATTCCTATTCACCCTCAAGACCAAGAGCCGACGGCTTTCACGTGTCCTTATGGGACATTCGCTTACCGTCGTATGCCTTTTGGCCTCTGCAACGCTCCGGCTACTTTCCAGCGTTGCATGATGGCAATCTTTTCCGAATTAATTGAACATATCATGGAAGTGTTTATAGATGATTTTTCGGTTTATGGCTCTACATTCGATGATTGCCTCGTTAACCTTTCTAGAGTGTTGCAGCGATGTGAGGAAGTTAATCTTGTTCTTAATTGGGAAAAGTGTCACTTTATGGTGAAGGAGGGTATTGTACTTGGACATATTATCTCATCGAGGGGCATAGAAGTCGACAAAGCCAAAATTGATGTAATCGAAAAACTTCCTCCACCTGTTTCAGTTAAAGAAATCGTAGCTTCATAAGGCATGCAGGTTTTTATCGGAGGTTCATCAAAGACTTCTCAAAGATTACAAAACCATTGACGGAGTTGCTGGCCAAAGATGATGCATTCGACTTCTCTCAAGAGTGCGACAACGCCTTCAACACAATCAAGACAGCATTGGTTTCGGCGCCCATCATTCAGCCACCGATTGGAGCCTTCCATTCGAGATTATGTGTGAAGTTAGCGACTACGCCGTTGGGGCTGTCTTAGGGCTGGGAAGAAAAAAGGTCTCTCATGTCATCTCCTATGCTAGCAAGACATTAGACGACGCTCAAATCAACTATGTCACAACCGAGAAGGAGCTCCTTGTCGTCGTCTTCGCCTTTGACAAGTTCAAATCCTATCTTGTAGGGTCAAAGGTAATCATTTATACTGACCATGCAGTGCTTAAATATCTTATAGGGAAGAAGGATGCAAAACCACGCCTTATCCGATGGATCCTTCTCTTACAAGAGTTTGATCTCGAAATAAGAGATAGGAAGGGGTCCGAGAACGTCGTTGCAGATCACCTCTCTCGCATCTCTGTAGAGGATGAGAGACCTATGGATGATTCCTTGAGAGAAGACATCTTATGCGCACTCACTTCAGGTAACCTCGCTCCTTGGTATGCTGATTTTGTTAATTTTCTTGTGAGCGGTATACTACGCCCCGACCTTTCTTTTCATGAGCGCAGGAAGTTCTTTGCGGATGTCAAACATTACCATTGGGACGATCCAATTCTGTACAAGAGATGCGCGGACGGGGTCTTTAAGAGATGCATCCCCGGGGAAGAGGTAGAGAGCATCCTATTCCATTGTCATGGATCGGATTATGGATGTCACTTCAGCAAGTCCAAAACCGCTTCAAAGGTGCTACAAGCAGGTTTTTATTGGCCGAACCTCTTCAAGGATGCCCA
>CM071876.1:4522225-4551534 GCA_036759665.1 Gynandropsis gynandra
TGGTGGGTGTAGATTATGTGTCTAAGTGGGTGGAAGCCATAGCAACGCCAACTAATGACGCTAGGGTAGTGATAAAGTTCTTTAAAAAGATCATATTCCCTCGTTTTGGAGTGCCTAGATTAGTCATTAGTGACGGAGGTTCACACTTCATTGCAAGACAATTCGAGTCCCTCCTTAAGCATTATGGCGTGAAACATAGGATAGCTACACCGTACCACCCACAAACTAGCGGACAAGTAGAGGTTTCGAATAGGGACATTAAGAGCATACTAGAGAAAACCGTGTCTAGGTCCCGTAGAGATTCGTCGATGAAATTAAATGATGCGTTATGGGCTTATAGGACTGCGTTTAAAAATCCCATCAGCATGACTCCTTTTCAGCTTGTTTATGTCAAGTCTTGCCACCTACCTGTCGAGCTAGAGCACCGCGCCTATTGGGCGACAAAGATCCTTAACTTTAATCTGAAGAGTGCAGGTGAGAAACGACTTTTGTAGGTGAACGAGCTCAACGAGCTTCGTCTTGATGCATACGAGAACTCTAAGATCTACAAGGAGCGTGCTAAGAGATGGCATGATAAGAAGATCCTACCTCATGATTTTCAGCCAGGCGACTTGGTTCTACTATTTAACTCTCGTCTTAAGCTTTTCCCGGGCAAACTACGGTCCCGTTGCTCTGGTCCTTTTCAGGTACGAGAGGTATTCCCGCATGGAGCAGTAGAACATTGGAGCGAGATGAGTGGGACATTCAAAGCTAATGGACAGCGGCTAAAGCTCTACCAAGCCGCTCAACCGATCGAAAGTAGAAACTCCATTTCCCTTTTCGATCCACCCGTCGCGCACGCATTAGGAATGGAGACATCAAAGCTTAAAGACGTTAATAAGCGCTTTCTGGGAGGCAACCCAGTTGTTTGTTTTTATTTTTCTTGGTTTTTAGTTTAAGACTCTGTTAATCATTTTCTTTTAAAAAAAATACCGCCACAAACGTGCTTCACTTCCCTTACCCTCCATTGGAGCTTCACGTCGAGGACGCCGCTCAATTCAAGTCTGGGGGAGCAGCTCACATTTTTCAGGTGATTTCGTTTCATTTTCTTTCATTTTCTCTTTGATTTCGTAGTTTTAGGTTGTTTTTGATTTCGTGAGTTAGAGTCGTCCCAGGCACTTGTCCGGTGCCACGTTTTGAGATGAACCCTGAACGTAGGATGCTTAACAAGTTGGCCTTTTCCATGAGATTTTGCATGTTTGAGCTAGGTTTTTCCTAAGCGTTAGAGCTTATTAGTCGGCTGAAAAACAATAGATCATAATTCTTTGGGAATCCTAGTGTTGCTTGTGGGGGGTTTAGACGAGGTTGCTAGGCTAGTTTATCGTTTATTCTCTCTATCCAGATGGCCATATTTTGTGTAGAGGATTCTTTACTTCACTTTTCTATGATGATTACTATATCGTATGAGATCGAGCTTATTTTGCAGATTAAGAGCGCACACTAATACTCCGATGTCGATAGAAATAATGCCTAAAAGCATGATCTAAAATCGATATGAGTGCATCGAATTTGATACTCTTTCGATGGTTTGGGTCTAAGTGGTGGGTTGGCGATCATCTTTCTACGTCCTAAGGGCATGGCACGATAAAACCCCGCGTACTCCGCTGCACTCTTGAACGAGATGCATGAGTATACCGTCATCGGTAGTCTGGGTCTATGTAGAGGCTGGATCTCTTCAAATCCGATGTCCTAGAAGCATAGTGTGTATGCAAAGAAAAAAAATCAAAGAAACAGAAGACATGAAAATAAAAAGAAAGAATAAAGAAAGAAAGAAGCTCGAAAAGAAACAAGTAACCTCGGTTGTTCTAGGTTTAGCATCTGTCTGAAGTCTTGTTTGGTGGAGAGAGTTACGCTGGCTTGTCTAGTTTGCTTTCGATTTACTTTCTCGTGGGTAGCCTTGGTGCACCTAGGATGAAGACTGGAACTTAATTACGCCGAATTTTCTCTCGACGTGCTAGTTGATCGTTTAGGTTCGCTTTAGCGGCATTTCTATGAGAAAGGGGAATTCTCGGATTTTGTATACCCCACGTGTTCCACGTTTATGTTTTCTTAGAGACAAGCAAACATTCAAGTCTATGGGATTTTGATCATCTCGTTTTCATACGTATTTCTTGCACGATTTTAGAGATGTCTATGATATAGATGCGATGCTTTACGTATGATTCTATATCCGTTTTACTTGTTTTCGTGTTTTCTTGTTCTTATAGGTTTTTACGCGTAATCGGTTCATTTCGGAGCTAAAGGACGTGCACGGGACAAAGTACCAACATCAAGGATCACCACGGAACAAACGGGACGAGAATCGGCGAAGAACACACAATAATCGCGCGGGTAACTCCCTAGCCCGAGCGGGCATTTATTACGGTGATTTTGTCCAGCAAATTGAGCATGAGTCGGACAAGAACTACCACACCCGGGGCCTCAGCCCGAGCGGGCAACAGTGCAGCCCGACCGGGGCACCTTCTAGCCCGAGTGGATCGCCCGTTTTCCATCGCGTTCTTGTGCAATCATCCGCGCCGCACCCGAGCGGGTCACTTACCCAGCCTGCGCGGGTCGCGTCCGTCATCTGCAACTCCAAATAAGTTAATTTGTCTTAAAACAAATGTGAGTTTGTTGGGGACTTATACAATAAGGAAAACAACTTTAGAGAATACGAATAAGTGATATTTTGCTGGAGAAAGTAATGGAAACGTCGCCCAACTTATTCAAGAATGGAAACTCATGAAAAGACAACAATGGATGGTTGCTGCAACAAAAGGAAGAACTGAACGGCCGAAAGGGAAACAAGGGAGAAAAGGAAAGAAAAGAGAGAGGAAAGAAGAAGAGAGGAGTGAGAGGTCTAGCTTCATTCACTGAGTTTTCAGTTCTTGATCGAGGAGAGAGAGTAGAGAGAGAAGGAGGAGGTTCTTGCGAAGGAGACGTGCCAGGAGCATTGGAGATCAACCCAAGAATTCGTTTTCGTTTGGTTTTCATGTTCCTCTACTTCAATTATGTTTGGTTAGGACGCATGAGCGAGTAGTTTGTTTTGTTCTAGGAGAAGGGATTAGCCCTTGACTATCCCCGAACCACTTTTGATTTATCTTTGAATGCATCTTCCCGTTTTCGTTTATCTATTCTCTATCTGAGTGGTTGAATGACTTTTGTTTGCGATGGATACGTAGATGCATCTGTTAGGGATTACGAGAAGGACCGAAGGGAGAATTCTAGTCCTAGAAGATCAGGTTTAGAACAACTGAGGTTAGGCCACGAAAGTAGGGTAGCAACGGTTGAGGGTAAAACGGATGAATCACATATCTTATGGGTTTAGTTAAAGGTTTCAGCCACGAAAGTAGGGGATAACTTGACTAGATCACGTGTCTATGCCTTGAGAGAGGGTAGATATCATATTAGGATCGTCTACCTTAGATAACTTGACTGGGATTGCATGATAGATAGTTTGATTGCTGGTTTCGGTAGTCTTGTGGTGAAACTGGATTCCTGGAACGGTTATCTCATCGTTAAGAACTAGTTTTGTTTATTTCGTTTGTTTAGTATTTTATTCTCAATTCCCATTTTTCATTCGTTGCAAGTTTGATTCACAGTTAGAGTTTAGGTTGTGTTGCGTAGTCCCTGTAGGATCGACACCTAAAGTACTACACACGTGTCATGAACTTGCGGGTAGTTTAGGTTAAATATTTGTTTAACTTTGATAACGCATCATACGAAAAAGTCAGCGGGTATACAAAGATTATCTACCTCGGTGGAAATGTTTTCAACAATCCCCACCGGATATCTTACCGAACGATCAGCGAGTTGGAGAGACATCTTGGTAGGTTTGAGGTCACCGAAGTTCATCCGCTTGAAGACCGAATGTGGCATGAGGCTCACGCTTGCTCCTAAATCACACAAATCTTCATCAATATCAAGATTACCTATTGTGCACGGAATGGAGAAGCTTCCGGGGTCCTTCAACTTCGGGGGCAGCTTGTTTTGAAGAATGGCGCTGCATTCCTCGGTGAGTGCTACCGTCTCACTCTCTTCGATACGCCGTTTGTTGGATAGAATTTCTTTGAGGAATTTGGCGCACGTGGGCATTTTTTGGAGGGCCTCTATGAACGGTATGTTGATGTGAAGCTTCTTGAGGATCTGTAGAGGATCTCTATAAACCGTCCATACCTTACCTCGTTCTTGCTGCTCGCCGACCGTTGAGGATACGGTATTGGTGGTTTGTACACCAGTGGAAGAATGTACGGTTTCTCCAATTCTGATTCAGCTCCTCCCTCATTCACAATTCCCTTTCCTTTATCCAAAGATTTTCCAGCAGGTTTCTCTTGCTCTTTCGGGGGCGGATTCTCGATCACATTGCCGGTGCGTAAGGTGATGGCGTTCACGTGCTCTCTCGGGTTAAGATCGGGTTTACCGGGAAGCTGTCCGGGATTCTGAGAGGATGAGGCAGCCTATTGTGCTATGGAATTTTCTAACATCTTCACATGTGTGCTCAAGGATTCCATATGAGATTTAAGCTCACTAATCGATGTCCCCACATCCGCGTTAAATTTGGTTTGAGTCGATTGTTGCTGCCTTTGCTCCTTAATAAATTCGAGCAACACTTCCTCAAGGTTTGACGAAGAGGCTTGAGGAGGTTGAGGAGCTTGCGGAACTTGCTGAGCTTGCTGGTTGTTTTGCTGAAAATTATACGAAGAGGCTTGAGGAGGTTGAGGAGCTTGCGGAACTTGCTGAGCTTGCTGGAATTTCTGATTGTTTTGCTGAAACGTTTGGTGCCTTTGCTGAAACCCCGAAAACTTTACCGGTTGAGTCGTTCGATACGAAAGATTCGGGTGATTCCTCCAATTCGGGTTGTAGGTATTCTCGAATTGAGTGTTTCCTTGCTGCTGGGCATAAATCATCTGTTCGAAATCCTCATGTACCATGCATTGATACGCTACATGCTCCGTATCTCCGCAATTCACACAGTACATGGCGTTTGCTGTGTTGCTCGTCGCTCTGCTCTAATTCGGCTCGTATAGGCGATGAGTGTTGTTAGGCATACCTCTTGGTGTTGACCACATGGTGTGGTTCCCCCCTCATCTGAATCGTCTTGCTCGGAGGAAAGAAGTGTGATAAGAACAATTTGCAGAGCTGATCCCAAGTCGTGATTAAACCAGCGGGAAGCGATTGCAGCCCTGTTTTTGCTCGTCCCCCAATCGAGAAGGGGAAGAGACGCAGTAAGATTGCATCCTCTGATGCTCCGTGTATCTTAAATGTACCGGAAAGCTCAAGGAAGTCTCTGAGATGCTGATGGGGATCCTCGTGATTTCTACCCAGGAAATTGCTTCTGATAAAGCATGTTGATCATTGTCGGTTTAATCTCAAACTGTTCTCTAGCAACAACAGGCATCCTTATGGTTGTTTGCACATTGTTCATGTTCGGCACCACGTAATCTCTGAGGCGACGTGGTGGAGGAGCTTGTGGTTCTCGCGGTTGAGGCACGAGTTGCTGTTGCTGCATGTGCCCCAAATTACCGAGAGGTAATTGAAGTTGTTCATGGTCGTTCTGATTATCCATATTCTCGTTCATCTGACGGCTCTGCAAAGGACAAATAAAAAGATTTATGTAGAAAGAACGAAAGTAAAGAAAACAAAAACAAAAACAAAACAAGAATGACTCTAGGCTCGAATCTAAGACGTGTTGACAATAGTCCCCGGAAACGACGCCAAAAACTTGATGCGTTATCAAAGTTAAACAAATATTTAACCTAAACTACCCGCAAGTGCACGACATGTGTGTAGTACTTTAGGTGTCTATCTCACAGGGACTATGCAACACAACCCAAACTCAAACTGTGAATCAAACTTGCAAACGAACGAAATATGGGAATTGAGAATGAAATACTAAAAACAAGTAAACAAACGAGTTCCTAACAATGAGACAAATGTTCCAGGAATCCGGTTTCACCACAAGACTACCGAAACCAACAATCAACCTATCTATCATGCAATCTCAGTTAAGTTATCTAAGGCAGACGATCCTAATATGATATCTACCCTCTCTCAAGGCATAGACACGTGATCTAGTCAAGTTATCCCCTACTTTCATGGCTGACACCTTGAACTAAACCCATAAGATCTGTGATTCATCCGTTTTACCCTCTACCGCTGCTACCCTACTTTTATGGTCTAACCTCGGTTGTTCTAAACCCGATCTTCTAGGACTAGAATTTTCCTTTCGGCCCTTCTCCTAATCCCTAACAGATGCATCTACTTGGCCTTCGTAAACACAATTCATTTAAGCACTTAGATAAAGAATAGATAAAAGAAAACACGAAGATTCATTCAAAGAAAAATCAAAGCGGTTCCGGGATAGCCACGGGCTAATCCCTTCGTAGAACAAAACAAACTACTCGCTCATGCGTCCGTAAACAAACATAATTGTAGTAGAAAGTCTAAGGAACATGAAAACCAAACGAAACCGAAGTCTTGGGTTGATCTCCAATACTCCTTGTATATCTCCTTCGCAACAATCCCCTCCTTCTCTCTACTCTCTCTCTCCTCGATCAAGAACTCGAAACTCACTCTCTAACTGAAGCTCTCTCGACCCCTAGCTCCTGGTCTTCCTTTTCCTTCTTCTTTTCTTTCCTTTTCTCCCTCTTTTTCCTTCTGGCCGTTCTTTCTTTTCCTTTAGCTGCAGCAGCCACTGATTTTGCCTTTTCTTGAGTTTTCCATTCTTGATTAAGTTTGGGCAATGTTTCCATTACTTTCTCCAGCGAAATATCACTTATTCCTCTTCTCTAAATAAGTCCCCAACAAAATCCTATTCATTTTAAGACAAATTAACTTATCTGGAGTTGCAGGTGACGGACGCGACCAGCGCGGGCTGGGTGTGTGACCCGCTCGGGTGCGGCGCGCATGATCGCGCGGGATCACAATGGAAAACAAGGTGGCCCGCTCGGGCTAGGGAGTGCCCCGGTGGGGCTGATGCATGCCCCGGTCGGGCTGGTTGTGGCCTGCTCGGGCTGATGCCCCGGCCGGTGCTGCTTGCTTGCCCGGGTCGGGCTCAAGTTGCTGGACAAACTTGCCGACTAAATGCCCCGCTCGGGCTAGGGAGTTACCTGCGCGGGCTGATGCCATTCCTTGCCGATTCCCATCTCGTTTGTTCTGTGATGATCCTCGATGTTGGTACTTTGTCTCGTGCACGTCCTTTAGCTCCAAAATGAACCGAATACGCATTAAAATCTGTAAGCACATGAAAGCACGAAAACGAGTAAAACGGATACAAAACCATACGTAAACATCGCATGTATATCGTAAACATCTCTAAAATTATGCAAGAAATACGTAAGAAAACGAGATGATCAGTGGGATCATGAGCTGAGCGTTAGACATCGTACACGTCTTGAACAAGTCCCTATGTAGAAGGAAATGAAAGCTTTCATGCGAAGGAGGTATGTACCATCGCACTTCTATAGAGATTTGGAACGCCTATATCAAAAATTAACCCAAGGAAGTTAGATTGCCAAAGAGTACTTTGAAGAATTTGAGCATCTTCAAAGTAGACTGGAAATTGATGAAGATGAAGATCTGTTATGGCTGAATTTCTGGATGGTTTAAATGAACGGATTGCTAGAGAGGTACAAAGACAAAGCTAGCATGATTTGCAAGATATTTTGCATTTTTCAATCCAATTCGAGCAACATATAACAAAGAAGAAAACCACGACTAGTCGAACATATACTTTGAGTTCATACCACAACACAAAAGTCAAAAAGCAAAGAAGGGAAATGGGATCCCTATATGGGCATGGCATCAGAGACCATGGCCGAGAAAAAGAACGAAAAACAAGGACATATGGCTCATGAATGTCCATAAGACATGCTCAAAGACATGCTCATACAAACCAATTGTTGGAGCTGAAGAAGAAACCCTCAACGAAGAAATCATGTACCCAGAGAATGGGGAGTTCCTAGTCACTAACCAAGTTCTAAGTTCTAAGTGACACAAATAAGGAAAGGCGGGAATAAATTTCTCATATTTATTTCGCGACTAGGAAAATCTCCCCAAACTCTAATTATATTCTACCAGATCCTCTATTTTCCTATTCCAAAGATCTCAAATGGATAGGAAATCTTCTCAAACCGATCATATCCCACCGAATCATCTACTTTCCTCTACTGTAGCATTATCTACGGTAATAGAAAAAACCTTATCCTCAATACCCCAATCCTTTAAACAAACGATTATCTTGTATCGATATTTCTAGTTCAGTATGTTGAGGAGGTAGAGTCGTGAAAGACAATATATTGCTAGCCAAATTCCATTTTTTATCAACATAATGTGTTGTTACACATATGTATCCCTCATGGCTAATTTCGGTCCAAATATCCGTAGTTAAACAAATTTTACTACGAATCATTCCTAATTCAGTCTTCATTAATTGTGTCATGCTCATAACATTGCAAACAATCAGCCAACAGAGTACTTCTACATATGAATTTCGCATTCGGGTTTAAATAATGAACGAGCTCTCTAAACATCGGGTACTCAATTAATGAGAATGACAGCTCATGAGCAATTATAGACCTACCAAGTTATAATTAACGTTCTTATCATAGAACAAAACCGATGAAAATACATTTCGATTTCATATTATAACTAGATGCAAATCGATCATGACATTAAATAACGATGGTGAAAAGCTTTTGCGGTAGGTTTTTAATAATATTTATATATCAAAATTTTGATAATTTTTTAGGAAGATTTAAAACAAACTCCACCGAAAACTAGGAAGAAAACTTTACTAAAAAAGTTTATTATATATTGACAGCATATTATTTTTTATTATTTTTATGTAAATTTTGTGATTGATTGAGGTAAAATTTCCAAAATTTAAAATTTTCAACAACAATCTAAAAAGTATTTCTTTACAACTTTTAACCGATATCTTTTTACAAAATTTACAGTAAAACTTAAGTATTCCGAATTTAGATTACATGACCTAGTAAACATAAAACAATTCTAATAAAATATTTGATTGCAATATTTTCTAAAATTTAAACATTAGAGATTTATTTAAAATAAATTTTTATCACAATTTTTTAACACTTGTACAAGATATACATTTATCATTTTCCAACTTTTAATAGATAAATGTTTTATAAAATATATATTTATCATTTATATTTCTTAATATAATACATTATTAATTATAAATATAAGTCAATTTACATACGTGGCAACTTATATAAAATGTAATAATATGTTGATATATTATTTTTAAAATATTAAATTTAAGTAAATAATAGATTCGTGAAATAATTTTTGATAAAAAGGGTGTTATTCTTTTTTTAAAAATGTATATTTATTATTTATAATTCAGTATATAAAACATAATTAATTATAAACATACGTGAATTTAAATATGTCAATTTAAATATTTCTCACATGTGGAAATTTATTTTTATTGAAGTTTACCACTATAAATTTATGTCAATTTAATTATGCGGCAATTATACATATAAACGTGCCAATGTACTGGTAAATTTCAATCAAGATAAAATAAAATATATACATATATTTATAAAAAAAATCTTTGCTTTATGCACTAAAAAAAAGCGATTTTCAATGGACATATCCGTTGAAAATCGCCATATTTCCGTTGGAAAGAGTAATTCTTAACGGAATGCAACGGATCAAGAGTCGTTGGGAATCAGTCGTTGCAAATCAAGATCCGTTGCGATTTGTAACGGGTGTGCAATGGATAAGATCCGTTGAAACGTTACAACGGATTTGAAAAGGATAGATCCGTTGGCGAGTGCAACGGATGTTCGTTACAATGTCTGCAACGGATACCCGTTACAACGAGTGCAACAGATGCCCGTTGCCAGAAATACAATAGATGCCCGTTGAAGCATTGTAACGGATATCCATTGCATGTCCATTGAAATGTAAAATGTTGTAAAAATTGATAGGTTGCAACGTATACCCGTTGGCCTTATGGCGGGAAATGGAAATTGAGTTCCGTTGTAAAAGGGCGGGAATTTCGATTTCAACTAATGCCTGTTACAATTTTTAAAATTTTCAACAAGCATCTGTTGGAAATATTACTAAAAAAATAAAAACAATTAAAAATTTTAAAAAAATTAATTAATAAAAAAGTTTTTACAAAATTAAAAACATAATTTATATTACATATCATCTAAATTTGTAGCATCGTCTTCATCCCCGTGACCGTCAAAACCTCATGAAGGTGTTATCAGAATCGATTATCGGGTCTTGTTGTGGCGTTGTTTCCTGTGTCTCTCCCGGCGGTTGATATGATCGACCGTTTAGCAATTCGATGATGTTCTCCATGTGACGCATATTTGCTCGAGTTTCTTGACGAGCATCTTGCGTTGTACGAAGAGTGGTTTCGAGGTGTTCGATACGTCGTTCTTGCATATAACTCTCTTGAACCACGGGGGTACCGTCGTGGCACCCTCGACGATATCCTTTTAAAGTGAATCGAGACCGTATAGACGCTCCTTATACGGTCTAACTGACTACAAATAAAAAGCGTTATGGTTATAATCGTTAGAAATATTTTATTTAATTAATGAACTACAAAAATTAATTTCTTTTTTACCTCCAAATAAATTTTGTTCTTTTGTAAAGGACTAAGATCCTCGGGAGTTGAACTGTACGCTTGTGATTGCTGTGTGATCTTCTCTGTCACAGCTTTCACGGTCCGTTCCGCCTGAGGGTCGATGAGTTCAGGTTCGTCGTAGTCTTCCTCGACGACGGATTTCTCCTTAGCATGGGTTTCTACAACCAGCTCAAAAGAGTTAGTTCTCTTCCTATTATCTGCATCTGTTATATAACATAGATAAAAATTGTATGAAAGAAAAAATTGAAATAATAAATAAAATAAATTTACCCATTCTTTCTTTCTTTTCGAGAATGATTTTGATCCCAAAGTATGGTGATGCGGACCATCTCCGAGAACCTTCTTGTTGTGCCGATATTATTCCGTCTTCTCGCTCTTGGCCTTGAAGTCCTCAGACTCCTGATGTTGTCAAATTGGTTGAATACCTCATCTGTTTCCCATGTCGGTTTGGAATTCTTCTTGTAGTAGTTGCGTTTGGCGTTGTTCATCATCAAGCGCAACCGGGCTTGCATGTCGTGCATCCAAACTGTGTAGATGCGCGACGTATCCTTCTTCCGCCATCTGTATGCACGCTGCAAAATAATTTATAATAAATTAGTTTACAATAAAGGTAATTAAAAATTTTGAAGTTAAATTTTATATTATTTTATGCTTACGATGAAAGTACACAATGATCAGTGGCGTATAAATTTTGGCATCACCTATAAGGAATAATAGAGGATCCTGTAGTGATCCATGGATGATGTTGTTGTTTGTATGTTTAATAAAATCATCCAATTCAGACATGCATGTGAAAATGAAATATTTAAATAATTTTTATAATTAAAAAATATAAATTATTAATTTGAATTCTTACCATAACATCTCTCAGGACATTCAAGATCGATAATCGGGAGGGTGGAACGCCCATCGAAATTATCGATCAAAGCGTATTTATCCACCATATCGTCTTCTTCATCAAATATCGATGGTACCGATATTGGTGAAGGAAGCCGATATGACGGTGGTAGAGGTGGCGGCGGGCTCTCCCCAAACCCGCCAACATACTAATATATCCAATTAATCGTCTAGCCCTCCTATTTGGTTTGTGTTTGATAGATTATAAGATTTTAGAGAAGTTTTTATTTAGAATTGTGTTGAAACTGAAACTATTCAAGGTTTAATATACATGAATTTCTAACGAGCATTCGGTGGAATATCCAACGGATCCCCGTTGAAAAAAATTCCACTCAACAGACGAAATTAATTGTCAAACGTTTTGGGTTTCTAACGAGCATCCGTTGGAAATTTCATCGGATGCCCGTTGGTAGCGCGTATTTCCGAGGCAACGAACGCCAAAACGATCGTACGTCTCCTCGTGCAAGGGGCATCCGTTGGAAATTTCAACGGATGCATGTTGCAAAGACATAGTAGCGTAGGTAGCAATGATGATAGTTCGCAACGCGCATCGGTTGCAAGCTGTGCAACAGTCATTTGTTGTAACTCTGCAACAGATAGTCGTTGCAACTCCCTGCAACGAGCATCCGTTGTAGATAAGTTGACAAAATATTCTTAAATAAGAAAAAAATAACCATTATATTTCATTAAATAATTTATCATTTGATTTTTAAAAAAATTATTATTAATGTATATGTATATATATTCAAATAATATCTAATCAAAAGTTTTAGGAACCGTTCAAAACTTGTTTTTGAAATAAAAATTAGATAAATAAAATAAAAAGGTATAAATTAATTTGGAAAATATAAGAATGATTATATGTGAGATATATTATTTTTAAAATATTAAATTTAAGTAAATAAATAGATCCAAAATGTGAAATATTTTTGATAAAAAATATTATTATTTATTAAAATATACATTTACCGTTTATATTTCATTATATAAGACATAATTAATTATAAAATATTTCAATTTAATTACGTGGCAATTTATATAAAATGTAATAATATGTTGATATATTATTTTTAAAATATTAAATTTAAGTAAATAATAAATTCGTGAAATAATTTTTGAAAAAAAGTGTTATTATTTATGAAAATATACATTAATTATGTATATTTCAGTATATAAAATATAATTAATTATAAAAATACGTGAATTTAAATATATCAATTTAAACACTTCCTACACCTGGTAATTTATTTTTATTGTAATTTACCACTATAATTTTTTTCAATTCAAATATGTGCAAATTATAAATATAAACGTGTAAATATACTGGTAAATTTCAATCAAGATAAAATAAAATATATACATATATTTATATAAAATCTTTGCTTTATATGGGAAGTGTTCTAAACCACAAAGACCATCAGAGAACAAAAGGGAGAAACAGGGGATGAGAAAATCCCTAGCACGCAGGTGGCTATTATACGTGAATTTATGATTATTGAAGTATTACCATTCAAATTGAGTATGGTCATACATCTTCTTTGTTGACCCACAAACTTTGGTTTCTTGGGGTAAAAGTCTAATTGTCAAAATATAGGGTGATTTTTTTTTGTTTATTAGGTTATTTAATACAAAACAATAATATAGTTTTGTTTCAATAATTTCCCAAAAAAATGAAGGAATATCACATTTTGTACAACCGTTAAAAAAAGTTATACAAAATGAAGATGTATGACCATACTCAATTTGGTTGGTAATATTCAATAATCATAATAATATAAGAATTTACAAATATACGCTAGTCTTTTAGTTTATACTAATTTTTATCCACGCGACGCGTGGAAGATTTTATTTATTTTTGCAAAAATTGATATAAAAGTTGAATAAATTTTATATACATATACTACTAAAAACTGAATGATAATTTTATAAATTATTGTTTTATGTAATTCAATTTTGATTTATAGGTTTGGTTATAATTAAGGGATTCATTCGGGCCGGCACGGGCCCGTTTTGGCCCGGTTCATTCGGGTTCGGGCCCGATCCGGCGGGCTTCGGGCAGTCCACGGCTAACGTAAAAATCACCTCTAAAACGTCTTTTCATAAATTAAAGTATTTCGAATTACATTAGAAGAGATACAAAATCATTAAATTGTCAAACTAACATAAAAGTAAAAGCATTAAATAATCGAAAGAAACATCAAGTTCTCAAACCGAAACTTCAACATTCAAACATACGCACTTGCATATCTTCCTCCGTCTTAGCTATTGTCTAGCTCTAGAAGCAGTCAAGTTAGTAGTACCTCGTTTTCTTGTTGTTGTCTTGAGAGGAAGCCGAAGATTTAGAAACTCCAAATTTGGTTTTGTATGCCTCATAGAGTGAAAACATTTGGCTTCGAACTTCATCGATTTTCACCTAACTTGTATTCTCATCAAGGGCGTCATATCAATATTTCAGTAATTGCATTTTCATTCTCGGATCGAGAACAACTGCCTTTGAGAGAATTGTACTATAACTATCCCAATCTTTATTAATTTTGGCTTGCATATTTTCAACCATCTTCTTTAAGACTTCATCTTCATTCTCCGTATACTTTCTCAGAAGCATTTGAATTTTCCAAATCTTCATAAAACACATGTTGGTAGTTGGATATGTTGATCCCGAAATCAAAGTAATAATGTCCATAAACGGTTTTAAAAAATCTAGTATTTTCTCCCCTCTATTCCATTCTTCATTCGTTGGACACCACTTATAATGTTTATCAATCAACGTAAGACTAGCAAAAACATTCTGATACTTTAGAGCACTATCAAGCATAACATGAGTTGAATTCCAACGAGTGCTAACATCCATAGATAACGAAACCCCAATTTCAATTCCATGTTGTTATGTACATTCTTCAAACATCCTCAACCTCAACTCAGATCCTTTTAAATATTTCACACTTTCTCTAATCTTTTACAATGCGCCTTCAATCACTTTTAATCCACTTTGCACAATAAGATTCAATATATGTGCACTACATCTTATATGAAAGTATTCTCCCTTGCACATCAACAAATTTTGTGGCTGCATACGATGTTTAATGATGGACATCAAACTATCATTAGTTGTAGCATTATCTACGGTAATAGAAAAAACCTTATCCTCAATGCCCCAATCCTTTAAACAAACGATTATCTTGTTCGATTTTTCTAGTTCAGTATGTGGAGGAGGTAGAGTCGTGAAAGACAATATATTGCTAGCCAAATTCCATTTTTTATCAATTTCCCTCATGGCTAATTTTGGTCCAAATATCCGTAGTTAAACAAATTTTACTCGAATTATTCCTAATTCAATCTTTAATAATTGTTTGTCACACTCATAACATTGCCAACAATCAGCCAACGGAGTATTTCTACATATGAATTTCGCATTCCGGTTTAGATAATGAACCAACTCTCTAAACATCGGGTACTCAATTAATGAGAATGAAAGCTCGTGAGCAATTATAGACCTAGCAAGTTATAATTAACGTTCTCATCATAGAACAAAACTGATGAAAATACATTTCAATTTCATATCATAACTAGACGCAAATCGATCCTGACATTAAATAACGATGGTGAAAAGCTTTTGCGGTAGGTTTTTAATAATATTTATATATGAAAATTTTGATAATTTTTTATGACAATTTAAAACAAACTCCACCAAAAACTAGGAAGAAAACTTTACTAAGAAATTTTATTATATATTGACAGCATATTATTTTTTATTATTTTTATGATAAATTTTGTGATTGATTGGGGTAAATTTCCAAAATTTAAAATTTTCAAAATTCAACAAGCTAAAAAGTAATTCTTTACAACTTTTGACCGATTTTTTTTTTACAAAATTTACAATAAAACTTAAGTATTCCGAATTTAGATTACATGACCTAGTAAACAGAAAACAATTCTAATAAAATACTTGATTGCAATATTTTCTAAAATTTAAACCTTAGATATTTATTTAAAACAAATTTTTATCACAATTTTTTGACAGTTGTACGAAATATACATTTATCATTTGCCAACTTTTAATAGATAAAGTTTTGATAAAAAATGTTAATATTTATTAAAATATACATTTATCATTTATATTTCTTTATATAAGACATAATTGATTATAAATATAAGTCAATTTACATACGTGGCAATTTATATAAAATGTAATAATATGTTGATATATTATTTTTAAAATATTAAATTTAAGTAAATAATAGATTCGTGAAATAATTTTTGATAAACAAAGTGATATTATTTTTTTTAAAATGTACATTTATTATTTATAATTAAGTATATAAAACATAATTAATTATAAACATACGTGAATTTAAATATTTCTCACATGTGGCAATTTATTTTTATTGGAGTTTACCACTATAAATTTATGTCAATTTAAATGTGGCAATTATAAATATAAACGTGCCAATGTACTGGTAAATTGCAATTAAGATAAAATAAAAATATATACATATATTATTAAAAAAATCTTTGCTTTATGCACTAAAAAAACAAGCGATTTTCAATGGACATATCCGTTGAAAATCGCCATATTTCCGTTAGAAAGAGCAATTCTCAACGGAATGCAACGGATCAAGAGCCGTTGGGAATCATTCGTTGCAAATCAAGATCCGTTGCGATTTGTAACGGGCGTGCAATGGATAAGATCCGTTGAAACGTTACAATGGATTTGAAAAGGATAGATCCGTTGGCGAGTGCAACGGATGCTTGTTACAATGTCTGCAACGGATACCCGTTACAACGAGTGCAACAGATGCCCATGACAAAGTATGCAACAGATGCCCGTTGCCAGAAATACAATAGATTCCCATTGAAACATTGTAACGGATATCCATTTCCTGTCCATTGATATGATCGACCGTTTAGCAATTCGATGATGTTCTCCATGTGACGCATCTTTGCTCGAGTTTCTTGAAGAGCATCTTGCGTTGTACGAAGAGTGGTTTCGAGGTGTTCGATACGTCGTTCTTGCATATAACTCTCTTGAACCACGGGGGTACCTTCGTGGCACCCTCGACGATATCCTTTTAAAGTGAACCGAGACTGTATAGACACTCCTTATACGGTCTAATCTACTACAAATAAAAAACGTTACGGTTATAATCGTTAGAAATATTTTATTTAATTAATGAACTAAAAAAATAAATTTATTTTTTACCTCCAAATAAATTTTGTTCTTTTGTAAAGGACTAAGATCCTCGGGAGTTGAACTGCAAGCTTGTGATTGTTGTGTGATCTTCTCTGTCACAGCTTTCACGGCCATTCCGACCGAGGGTCGACGAGTTCTGGTTCGTCGCAGTCTTCCCCGACGACGGATTTCTTCTTGGCATGGGTTTCTACAACCAGCTCAAAAGAGTTAGTTCTCTTCTTATTCTCTGCCTCTGTTATATAACATAGATATAATTATATAAAAATTGTATTAAACAAAAAATTTAAATAATAAATAAAGGAAATTTACCAATTCTTTCTTTCTTTTCGAGAATGATTTGGATCCCGAAGTATGGTAATGCAGACCATCTCCGAGAACCTTCTCGTTGTGCCGATATTTTTCCGTCTTCTTGCTCTTGGCCTTGAAGTCCTCAGACTCCTAATGTTGTCAAATTGATTGAATACCTCGTCTGTTTCCCATGTCGATTTGGAATTCTTCTTGTAGTAGTTGCGCTTGGCATTGTTCATCATCAAGCGCTACCGGGCTTGCATGTCGTGTATCCAAACTGTGTAGATGCGCGACGTGTCCTTCTTCCGCCATCTTTATGCACGCTGCAAAATAAATTATAATAAATTAGTTTACAATAAATGTAATTAATCATTTTGAAGTTAAATTTTATATTATTTTATGCTTACGATGGAAGTATACAACGATCAATGGCGTATAAATTCTAGCGTCACCTACAAGGAATAGTAGAGACGATCATGTAGTGATCCATGGATGATGTTGTTGTTCTTATGTTTAATAACATCATCCACATCAGACATGCATGTGAAAATGAAATATTTAAATAATATTTATAATTAAAAAATATAAATTATTAATTTGAATTCTTACCATAACATCTCGTCAGGACATTCAGGATCGATAATCGGGAGGGTGGAACGCCCATCGAAATTATCGATCAAGGCGTATTTATCCACCACATTTTCTTCTTCATCAAATATCGGTGGTACCGATATTGGTGAAGGAAGCCGATATGACGGTGGTAGAGGTGGGGCGGGCTCTCCCCAAACCCGCCAATATACTAACATATCCAATTAATCGTCTAGCCCTCATATTTGGTTTGTGTTTAATAGATTATAATATTTAAGAGAAGTTTTGATTTAGAATTGTGTTGAAACTGAAACTATTCAAGGCTTAATATACATGAATTTCTAACTAGTATTCAGTGGAATTTCCAACAGATCCCCATTGAAAAAAATTCCCCTCAACGGACGAAATTAATTGTCACAATGTTTTGGGTTTCTAACGAGCATCCTTTGAAAATTCCATCGGATGCCCGTTGGTAGCGCGTATTCCCGAGGCAACGAACGCCAAAACGATCGTACGTCTCCTCGTGCAACGGGCATCCGTTGGAAATTTCAACGGATGCCCGTTGCAAAGACATAGTAGCGTAGGTAGCAATGATGATAATTCGCAACACGCATCCGTTGCAAGCTGTGCAACGGTCATTTGTTGTAACTCTGCAACAGATAGTCGTAACAACTCCCTGCAACGAGCATCCGTTGTAGATAAGTTGACAAAATAGTCTTAAATAAGGAAAAAGTAACCATTATATATAATTAAATAATTTATAATTTGATTTTTTTTTAAAAAAAATTATATTATTAATATATATGTATATATTCAAATAATATCTAATCAAAAGTATTAGGAACCGTTTAAGACTTGTTTCTGAACTAAAAATTAGATAAATAAAATAAAAAAGGTATAAAATTAATTTGAAAAATTTAAAAATGATTATGTGTGAGATATATTATTTTTAAAATATTAAATTTAAGTAAATAAATAGATTCAAAATGTGAAATGTTTTTATAAAAAAATGTTATTATTCATTAAAATATACATTTATCATTTATATTTCATTATATAAGGCATAATTCATTATAATATATGTCAATTTAATTACGTGGCAATTTATTTAAAATATTAAATATAGTAAATAATAGATTTGTGAAATAATTTTTGATAAAAATATGTTATTATTTATTAAAAATATACATTAAATATTTATATTTCAGTATATAAAATATAATTAATTATAAAAATATGTGAATTTAAATATATCAATTTAAACACTTCCCACACCTGGTAATTTATTTTTATTGAAATTTACCACTATAAATTTATTTCAATTTAAATATGTTGAAATTATAAATATAAACGTGTAAATGTACTAGTAAATTTCAATCAAGATAAAATAAAATATATACATATATTTATATAAAATCTTTGCTTTATATGGGAAGTGTTTTAAACCACAAAGACCATCAGGGAACAAAAGGGAGAAAAGGGGGATGAGAAAATCCCTACCACGCAGGTGGCGATTTCATGAGTTACCGGTGATGTTTGGAACTGATCGCCAGTGACGAAGGGTTGTCCCAATCTGCAGCGGCAGAGGATGGGAAGATTTGACGGTGATGCAGAGTTGCAACAAGTGAAGAGGGTGAATCGCAAGCGAAGAATCACCGTCGTCTCAGGAGGTACGCATCAAATTTTAGTGATTCGACAATTATTTTGTTTCAATCACCGAAGGGATCTGGCGGAACTTTTACTTAGATATTCGGTTCGGTTTTCTAGTTTGTTTGAGGTGTGGGTGTAGCTAGAGTTGGTGTTCCAAGATAGGTTAAGGATTGGGGTTCGGTTTTGGTCGATGTGGTGTAGACATGTGTTCGACGTATCAGCGGTCTATGTGGTATTTGATGGTTGTGAATATCGTAGTAGTTTTATGCATTTGGAGGATACAATCATATATGATATAGTGTTGGGTTCGTAGGACCTTGATATGTGGGTAATAGAAAGTAGGGGTGGCCAATTTGGGTTTTGATCCTGGTTCCTCGGGTTTCGATCCGAGTTCAGGTTCTTCGGGTTTACGAAAATTGAACCCGAATGTTTTTCGGTCTGGATTCTTCGGGTTTCGATTCGGGTTCGGGTTATTCGGGTTCTGAAGCAGTGAACCCGAAATAACCAAAATTAAATTCGGGTATCCATGGGTTATTCGGGTTATTTGGGTTATTTGAATTCGGGTTATTTGGGTTATACGGATTATTTGGGTTATTTGGGTTCGAGTTATTTGGGTTATTTGGGTTATTTGGGATCGGGTTATTCGGGTTTTTTGGTTTTTGTAAGGGTTTTTTGGGTTCTCTAAAAAAACAAATTAACATACAAAAAAATTAAAAACAAATACATATCTAAAAACCTAAAATATTATTCGTGTGGTTCTTAGAAAATAACCTAAAATATTAGCCCTAAAATTTAATTTGGGTTCCTCGGGTTTAACCCGAACCCGGATCGGACCGACCCAAACCCGAACGGGTTCTAAAATCTGAACCCATATGGGTTTTTAGGGTAACCCGTTTTGTAAACGATCCGGGTTTTTCGGATCGATCCGGGTCGGTTCGATCCGGGTAACTCGGATTGGCCACCCTTAATAGAAAGTAAATTCGATAGATTTGGGTGTTAATTATGGGAATTCTCAAACAATTCAATTAACATATTATGTTGTATGAAACTTTAAGTAAGATATTATTTTCCTTATAACAACATATCTCTAATAATGTTTGGTAAATAGAATCCTAAAATTATGTATTTTATGTAGGTGTGCATATGTAAATAAAATCTCATTCATATTAATATCTATTATGTTCTACATAGGGTAAATGAAGAAAATATGATAGCCCAACATGTTATGGATCTTTAAAGGTATGTACGTTTTCCTAATAGTTTTTTCTTTTTTTCTGAGTTATTTTAAAAGCTTATTATAAACATAAAATTTAAACTTGAAAAGGAACTATACAAAGAAAGCTAAAACTGTCGAGAACTACAAAACAAAATTTTATTTTAAATGATCATAAATGCATATGTATCTTAAAATTTATGCGTTGTTTGAAGTTGTATCGAAACAGATTGCAATTAACTGATGAAAAAGAACTGTAGCATTAGTGAAAACCAAATGTAAAACAATTTCATGACTTTGATATTTCATGTTTTCTCCGTGAAATAACTAAATTTCGTAATTCTCTATGAGACCCACATTTTAAAGATTTTTGCAAACAAATTCATGAATTTGATACTTTATGTTTTTGCATCTTTTAGAGGGATATAACCTTTTCCCGCGTTCTTGACACAAAGGTTGCATCGACGCAAAACTCATGAACTACTTCAATCCGTGTAAGAATTCTTCAGTAACTTCCTCGGTTACGGGATCTTTTCTTCTATACATCCACTCTCTCGATCTTTATATATCTCTATTTGAATAAGATGACATTGTTTGAAATATGTTTGGTGTTGATGGCTTGATGGTAGAAAGATTGATTTCGATCAGTAAATAGTAAATTTTCCAACGGACATCCGTCGATAGGACCAAGGGACATACGTTGGTAGGACCAATGGACGCCCGTTGAAACACAACGTTGAATTATTCCAACGGTAATCTCAAATTCTAACTTTTCAATGATCATCTGTTGGTCCTCACAACAGATTTCTTTTGCCCTTGACAACGGACATCCAATGCAAAAAAAATTGTTGTTTGCAACGGTGTTTCAACGGACCTGTAAAACGAATGATATCCGTTGCTCATCCGTTGATAATTACAACGGAATTGTGGTCGTTGATCATTTTCGAACATCTGTTGCAATCCGTTGGGAACCTTATCAACGGACGAATTCGTTGATCCGTCCGTGGATAATAGACTGTTTTTTTGTAGTGGATGGGCTCGATGATACGAATAAAGAAATGTAGAAGATAAAGATCTTTTTTTATCCTTTCCAACGACCAGAAATTCCTCTCCAACGGTTTTGAAATCTTCCAAGTCAATCTTATCCCACCGAATCATCTTTTTCCCATTCTGAAGATTCCCAACGGCTAGTAAATCAATCGTTATCCAGTATTTACACACTTTGCTTATTGTAAGATGGAGGCTCTCCTATATAAATGACTCCGTTGAATTTTTGAAGAAATAAAATCTTTTTGTATTCTTGAATGGTGTCAATAACATGACGATTTTAACTTGTTCTGGGAATAATTGAAGCCATTATCTTATTGTATTAAGAGGCTTCCACACCTCCTATGGTGTCTATCATTGCACCTATATCACCTCAACTTCAACAATCAACCTCCATCATCGCCGGACGAATATTGAAGAAAGCCCTTAGGCCAATCAAGAGATCCTCCACCATCATGCACCTTCATCCACCATCAACGAACGACTTCTTGAGTGCACTTAGGTTACTCAAGAAATCTACCTTGACATAACGAATCTACTCGAGCTATCGAGGTTAAGGAGTTCTCTGTATGCATCCCGAGTTTCGACCCTGAGGCATGTATCAATATTCAATATATAACTTAACGAATAAATTGACACAAAATAATTTTAAAATGAGTCATTTTTAGCTTTAATTCATTGTAGATTGTGTTAAATTGAAAAATATATGTTTTAGGGCTAAAAAATACTTATGTTTGTATTTTTAAATTGAATTTTAAATTTTATTGATAAAAATAATATTTTTAAATATTTAGTTAACATATGAATTTTAGAATAACAAATGAGTAATTAAAAAAATAAAATGAAGACTAAATTTTGAATTAAAATCATATGAGATTAAGTTAATTAGTAGTGCAAAAAATAAGCTATCTTGACTCATCTTGGCTCGGATCAATTTTTAAACGAGTTAGAAAAATCTAACTCAACTCAACTCGCCTTTAGCTCCCAAAAAAATGAGCCGACTTGGTTCGCGAGTTAGGCCATTTAATTATTTTGGAGGAGATCAATGATGAGGACAATATGACCTGATGAAGAAGTGATGACGATATTGAGGAGACGACGGCATGAACAAGATGTGTTGCGGCAATGGTGGCGTGAAGAAGACTTGGTGAGGAGACGATGACTGTGAAGAAGACTTGTTGATGTGAAGAATGAGTGTTGAACCATTGTAGTGAAGAATGAAACATCGTGAAGAAGATATGTTACAACGAAGGAAGAGTGTTGCACTATTGCATTGAAGAAAGAAACGTGAAAAAGATATGTTGCAGTGAAGAAAGGAAAATGTGAATAAGATATGATGACAAATAGGAGACGATGTGCATCCGTTGGCTAGGAGAGAGAACGGTGTGAAGGAAAATGGCGTGAAGAAGTCGACCGCAATGTGGAAGCAATGAGAATAGGAAAAATCGTGTTAGACGTCATGAAAAAGAAAAAGAAAGAAATAAACCAAACATTTTTTTTCATTGTTATGTTATATATCAATGCGGTAGAAATAATAAAATAAAATTATATATAAACAATATATTTTTCTTTCTTAAATATAAATTATTTGTATAATATTAAAAAATGTAATTTGCATTTAATTATTTTCCTCAGCTCGTGAGTCAGCTCGTCAACTCGCGAGCTAGCTCGTCTAAACTCTAATACGTTTTTGGCTCAACTCGTCAGCTCATTTTTCAAATGAGCTTGAAAATATTCCACTCGACTCGCTCGAATACGGCGCGAACTAGATCTGGCTCGCGAGTCGACAACTCATTTTGCATCCAAAGCTTAATTAGGGCATTGTCACTAATTTTAATTATAATATTTTATATTTTAGTTTTTATAAAATTATTAATTAATTATACATATAAAAGGGTTTGCAAATACTCTATCATCAACACCCATCGTCAGACTTATAAGGATTTTTTTTTAGTTTTGTGTTTCATATATCGTGGTTTTTTATTTTTCTACGATTTTGAAATGGAAATCCATATTTCATCCATTCAATTCAACCACCTCGTAGGCCCTTTGTAGTCTAAATCTGTTGCAGTATTTACTATTATCTCCAAACAACTTCTATATTCTCAAACCACTGCAATATATCCTTATCTCCAAACGCATACGGTTATGGTATAGACTTGTGTCGTTTTTCCACTTTTGTTGGTTTAATATATTATATTCTTTTTTTTCTTTTACATATGATAAATTATAACTTTAAACATTGTAACACATATTGGCATTAAACATTACATTAAATAATTTAATATGTTCACAAATATATGAACAAGTGAATCAGTTTAAGCATTTACCACTTACTTCATCTTATTGTAATATTTTTAATTTGATGGAAGTCTGATATAATTTACAACAACAAATTGATTTAAAATAGAACAAAATTGCAGGATTCCCTCGTGTAGAAGATTACAATTTATTTCCTCTTTAATTTTTTCGTTTATATAAATTATGTGAGTTGGTCACATTTTGGTTTTTGTATTATGTAGCAAATTAAAAAAAAATAGAATTATTTTTATGAAAACATAATAAAATTGTAGGATCCCCTCATGGAGAATATTTCAATTGATTATCTCTTTAATTTTTCCATTTTAAAAAACTATATGAGTTGATTTTCTCTTTAATTGTCTCTTTAATTGTCGCATACAGTCTTGCCACTGAGCCTCTCTCCTAGTATCTTCCGCCTCTGCAAATATAATTTTTACAGACGACTCCATGGTCTTTGAACTCAGACCGAACCCAATATAATTATATATTTTCGTTAAGTTGATAGTTTTTTTACAATAGTATTGAGTTTCTTCCATTGGTTCAACACTTGTGATTGATATGAACTTGAGGTGGAAACGAAAAAATTATCAAACAGAAAGGAACAATTATTTTATTAAATATTCGGGTTTCTTCTGTAAAACATTTTGGTAATTGCAAAAGAGATTGATGAAAAACAAAAGAGAGGACTGAAGAAACGCAAAGATACAGACTCAATGTGCTAACAAAGCAAGGAAGAGGGAGATGGTGGCAAGAATCCAAGACAATGGAGAAGTGGATGCATGATTACGAAGAGGAGGGAGCGTCCCGAGAGGAGCATTCGCTGCGGGTGAAACCGTGGAGGGTGATGGAGATGGAGGATTCACAACACGAGGTTGCTTGCTCGGAACGACAACATCGGGAGGAGAGGAGCATTCGCTGCGAAGATCGTGGCAAACCAGAGGATGAGGCAAGGACAAGCAATCAGAGTATTGTAAATCTATGTGGAAGCATACGGAGGTGGAACAGGTGGCTCTGCCTGAAAAACATGCGATGTATCATCGAAATTTTTACATCGATCGTAAGTTGTTATAATATTCATCTTTGGTAAACTATTGCTTCTTATTCTTTTGCCTGATGAGTAGACTTTGATTTGTTGCTCGAAGAGGCCAAAAGGCCCTCCCTTTTTAGTGAAATTATGTTCTTTGACTTTTAGATCCATCTGAATTTGTTTAGATCTAATTGCTACACCCGCATATGTTTCATTATAGTGTTCTGTACAATTAATTCCTTAATACATAAATTAAAATTTTATATATATAATTATTTCTCTTAAAGAATTATTTATGGATTTTTTGTTTACATAAGATTTTTCCTGTGGTGCGTCTCGACCTTCCGACACACAAGTATCATAAATACGAGATCCCATTTGGTAGCCTTTGTTCGATTTATCCCGATACGACAATCGATTAGGGTATTTGGAGATCTAGGTCCAAACCCTTTATTCTGACTATATTCTTATTTTTATGATTGTGTCGATTCGCTGACACGCAATTACATCTATAAATATATAAATATATTTGTTATATACTTATTGGTATTTCTATTCCCGATTATAATATGTCAAAAATGTATTACTATTTTATTTTACTATTGGGTGAAGAAATTTTTCATCCAATTCTATGAAAATAGAAAACAAAAAGAATATGGAAAAACTCACACTAAAACTAAATAAGGGCAAACAAGAATGCTTTGCTTTTTCTCGTCTTCTTTAACACGATTTCAAAATATAAAAGAAATTTCTCCTTCTCTCTATACTAAAATCTCTACCCAGCTTATCTATATTTCCCATGTATTACTGAGGTCACAGTGACACTCGATTATGGCTTCTGCCGCAATTGATTTTGCAATGATTCTTGAGATCACACTCAAAATTGTCATCTCCCACTCTCCACAATTTGCAACCCTACCTCTTTGTCCTACACCACCGCTTGCGAAACGATGTATGCAGACTGTTCATGGAAATAATTCATGGAGACTTGCACCCATCCAAGGTGATTATATCTTTCTCCTCTAACTGATCCTTTCATCCTATTATACTATCTTTCTCTCTCCTCTAAATCTTCATCCATTTTTGTGTTCTTTTATTGACGTTACATCTTTAGTATGAAACAGTTTATATTTATACAATAGATAAGAAAATATATTAATCATTTCAAATATTTGTGCTAGTTATCTCGACCAAATAATAGTAACATCAAGCACACATACATTAATTGAGTTAATGCATCAAATTGTTATAATAGCTCATCTCTCTTTCCCGTATACATACAAACAAATTTATGATAATTTTGTGACTTTTGTAAAATCTACAAAAACAAAGTAAATAAAAGAGATATAAGAAAAGTCGCGAGAGATGAATTGTACACTTTTATTCTATTTATAAGAATGTTCATAGGTGTTAACAAATTAATTTTCTCTATCTAAATTTTTTAGTATATATAATTATTTATATAATTCATCATAAAACCATATGAATTGTCACATTTTTTTGTCTATTTAGTCATAGAACTTTTTTTATATCTTAAAAAAATGTGTTAATTGCATCATATAGATTGTTCTTCAATATTATAATTAAAAATATTATATTCAAATAGAGCTAATTGTACTATATATCATAATAATGGTCATAAATGGATATAAACATTTACAACCGCGATTCAACCGAATTTAAGATAAATGACTTTAGTTATAAGAACATAAGACAATAACAACTTATAAAACCAAATAAAGAACAACTTCTAAAACCAAATTTCTTGACGTTTGACCTTTTAATATCTTATTTTTCTCTTGTTTCTTTTACAAATGAATGATTATAACCTATAAACATGAAATGTAGCACACACTGATATTAACATTATACTAAATAAATATTTAATATGCTTACAAATACATGTGAATCACATTTAAGCATTTACAAGGTGAATCATCTTATATTTTAATTTTTTTTGTGATGGATGTCCAATGTAATTTACATCAACAGATTCATTTAAAATTGCAGTACTCCCTCTATTGCAGAAGAGAACAGTTTATTCTATTTTCTTTAGTTTTGTGCGTTTATAAAAATAATGTGAGTTGGTCACATTTTGGTGGCAGTATTCCATTGGTTCAATTCAACACATGTGATTGATATGAACTTGAGGTGGATACAAAAAAATTATTAAACTGAAAGAAACAATTCTTTTATTAAATATTTGGGTTTTTCTACAAAATTGCAAAAGAGATTGATGAAAAACAAAGGAGAGGACTGAAGAAACGCAAAGATACAGACTCAATGTGCTAACAAAGCAAGGAAGAGGGAGATGGTGGCAAGAATCCAAGACAATGGAGAAGTGGATGCATGATTACGAAGAAGAGGAGGGAGCGGCCCGAGAGCAGCATTCGCTGTGGGTGATGGAGAAGTGGATGCATGATTACGAAGAGGAGGGAGCGTCCCGAGAGGAGCACTCGCTGCGGGTGAAACCGTGGAGGGTGATGGAGATGGAGGAGGTTGCTTGCTCGGAACGACAACATCGGGAGGAAATGGCGATGCGACATAGATTTCAAACCCTTGTCCGGATTCACAATGACCAGGAGCTCCACACACAAAGAAATAACGACCAGGACGTGTAAGGTTGACAACATCGTAACCGGTTTTGTACCTCACTAGAGCGGAAGACAGATCGCAGAACTCAAAAGCTAAGGGAGTGGAGAGTTGGGTAACGTCATGGAACTCCTTGTTGTAGTGGAAGATGTAGTTCTTGTGTTTATACAGCTCATGAATAAATGTTTGAATAAGTCATGAGCTACACTCTTCCTTGCATCTTAAGATAGTGCAAACATAAAATGAAAATGATGAATATCCAAAGTTTGATCAGAATCTCTCTCTCTCAAGTGTTTCTCTCAAGTTTATGGTGAATATTGCAATGGTGATTTTGGTGAATAATACCTTACTCATTAATATCCGTTTGCTTACATATATATATCATTGTTTTAGGTTGTTATACACCCAACCGTGAATGTTTTTCTTGCTAACAAACCCAACAATAATATTCCTTTTGTCTCCTTGTAAAATACCCGATTTAACCTTGATTTTATTCTTCATATTCGCTCATCCCGTTTTGATTATTTGTGCATGGGCTTCATTCTTCATGGGCTTCTGCGTGGGCCGGTGCTGCTGATGAACAACGGGCTTTGGTGTGGGCTTCCTCTTGGGCTTCCGCGTGAGCCCCTCAACCCGAGCCTTCAACCAGACAACCCGAGCTCCTTCAGTAACCCTAGGGGTTCGAAGTCTTCCAGAGTATTCTTTCAAACCCCTAGTTCTTGTCTCCCCCGCAGCTCCCTCAGTTCCAGTTTGTCGCCTCCTCGCCATCACGTTGCTCCCGTGCTGCTCAGCTTCTTCAGTCTCCCTCCTGAGCGGCCGGGGTGCAACGCCGATCCTTTCCCGCAGCATGGTGAACCGTTCCGCCGGTAGGGGCTTCGTCAACAGATCCGCAAGCTGGTCTTCTCCTCGCACATGGTGTAAGTGTATTCTTCCTTCGCTTTGTGCCTCACGTACGACGTGAAATTTTATTTTGATGTGCTTCGTCCGCTTGTGGTCGATCGGATTTTTTCCGATCGCGATAGCCGCCGTGCTATCGCTGTAAATAGGAACCCCTGTATGCATGTCGAACCCTAGCTCCCCAAACAACCGTAGTCGCCAGGTCGCATGATTAGTAGCCGAGCTTAGGGCCATGTACTCGGCTTCGGCCGTTGGCTGTGCAACCACCGTTTGTTTTTGAGTCTCCCAGCTGAATATTGAACTCCCGATAGTAAAACAAAATCCCGTAGTGCTACGCATGTCTTCCGTGTTACCATCTAGGTATGAGTCCGCAAACCCTACCAGTTCTGCCTTTTTAACTTGCCTGAAAATTAATCCATAATTTGTTGTCTCGCGTATGTACCTTAGGACCATCTTCGCATTATTTAAACTTCGTACTGTCGGCTTTGAGTTTTTTCTTGACAGGTACGAGGCCGCAAATGCTAGGTCGGGACGGGTGGATGCGAGGTACAGAATCCCCCCAACAATGCTTCGGTACCGCGTGCTATCGGTAAGTTCTTCGCCCCCTTCTTCATGTTTAGAACTTAGGGCAATGGGAGTTCTTACTCCCTTTGAATCCAACATTCCAAACTTCGTAAGAAGTTGGAGTGCATATTTCTCTTGGCATAAAAATATACCGTCAATGAGGTAATTAACCTCAAAACCAAGAAAATACCTGAGCGTACCCAAATCGCTCATATCAAACTCTGAATTGAGTTTGATCTTAAAATCCTCTATCAATTTAAAACAACTTCCCGATAATATAATATCGTCCACGTATAGGCAAATAACCAAAATGTTACCTCCTTCAACACGAATGTACATTGCCGCGTCGCAATGACTTCGAGTGCATCCTTCCCTTAGAAAAAATGCATCTATCTTG
>CM071876.1:4558519-4589818 GCA_036759665.1 Gynandropsis gynandra
TGCCTACAAGGACACTGGAGGATAAGACTCCCTTGGAAGTCTGGAGTGGGCATAAGCCCTCTGTTGGACATCTACGCATCTTTGGGTGTCTATGCTACAAGTTGATACCAGCACAGAAACGTGGGAAACTGGACGACAAGTCGCAGGTTGGTGTTTTTGTGGGGTATAGTAGTCAAAGAAAGGGCTACAGGGTGTATGTAATTGAGACGAGAAATGTTGAAGTGACTAGAGATGTTATCTTTGACGAAGAAAAAGGTTGGGATTGGAATACGAGAGAGGGGGAAGGAAGTTCCTAATACAATGGTCTTTCCGAACCCGCATAGTTCTAGAGACCTGGAGGGAGTATCTACA
Organism: Gynandropsis gynandra; assembly: GCA_036759665.1. NCBI lineage: Eukaryota > Viridiplantae > Streptophyta > Magnoliopsida > Brassicales > Cleomaceae > Gynandropsis > Gynandropsis gynandra. The sequence continues at coordinate 4,558,871 of CM071876.1, forward strand.
CCTTTGGTGGAAGTTGGAAGCACTTCAGGACAGTCTAGGGTGAAGGATAGTGAGAGTAGCATGAGGAGTACACCCCCAGGTACTCCTCTGCAATTCACATTATCTAATACGCCTACATCCCAGGAATCCAACACTGGTAGTTCCAGTGAGTCATCCCGAGAAATACATAGAACACGACGCCTAAGTGATCTATATCGTACTACGGAAGAAACAGAGGGTTTACAACCGGATGAGAGTTGTTATTTGGCTACAATAGGACCTACTTCATATGAAGAGGCCCTAAAGCACCCAGAATGGAAGGAGACAATGGACACAGAGATGCAGATGTTGCATAAAAACGAGACGTGGTATCTTACGGACAGACCTGCTAATCAGAAAGTGATAGGGGTGAAATGGATTTATAAGGTCAAGACGGACGAAGAGGGGAAGATCCAGAAATATAAGGCAAGATTGGTAGCTCGGGGTTTACACAAACCTACGGGTTGGATTATGGCGAGACATTTGCCCCGGTATCAAGGCACGACACAATTCGTACCTTGATAGCCGTGGCAGCACAGAAAGATTGGCCGCTTCATCAGATGGGTGTCAAGTCGGCATTTTTGAACGGGGAAATTAAAGAAGAGGTGTACGTGGACCAGCCACCCGGATACGAGGTAACAAGGCACTCTACGGTTTGAAACAGGCACTGAGGGCCTGGTATAGCAAAATTGACAAATTTTTCCTAAGGGAAGGGTGCACAAGGAGCTATTGCGACGCAGAAATGTACGTGCAAGTTAAGGAAGGTAACATTCTTGTGATATGTTTATATGTCGATGACATAATTCTATCAGGGAGTTGTTACAGATTGATTAAGGATTTTAAGGCCAAGCTACGCTCAGCATTTGATATGAGCGACTTGGGTTCTTTAAAGTTTTTCTTAGGCTTTGAAGTTAAAAATTTTAAGAATGGCATATTTCTGGGTCAAGAGAAATATGCGACCCAACTTCTTTCGAAGTTAGGCATGTTGGACTCAAAGGGGGTAAGCACCCCCTTGACTCTGAATTGCAAGGAAACAGAAGACGACGAAGAAATTACCTTGCATACGGAGTACAGGAGTATGGTTGGAGGTATTTTATACCTAGCTGCTACACGGCCGGACCTGGCCTTCGCGGCTTCATACCTGTCAAGAAGCAATAAAAAACCGACAGTACGAAGCTTACAGAATGCAAAACGAGTCCTACGGTACATTAAAAAGACAAGAGACTATGGCTTGAAATTTGAAAGGGTTGAACATTCGGAACTGGTTGGGTACGCAGACTCAGACCTAGCTGGGAACCTAATCGACATGCGTAGTACCAGTGGGTTCTGTTTTACGATCGGAAGCTCAGTTTTCAGTTGGGAGACTCAGAAGCAGTCGATTGTGGCACAATCGACCGCCGAAGCTGAGTATATGGCCCTAAGCGCTGCTACGAATCATGCTACATGGCTTTCTAGGTTATTTCAGGAATTAGGGTTTCAGATGAACGAAGGAGTTCCGATTTACAGCGACAGCACAGCCGCGATTGCTATTGGTAAAAATCCGATAGATCATCGGCGCACGAAACATATAAAAATCCGATTTCATGTTGTTAATGAAGCGCAGGCAGAAGGTAGGGTGGACTTACGGTTTGTTCGCGGGGAGGAGCAGATCGCCAACATCCTCACGAAGCCGTTGCCGCCGGGGAGGTTCTACGAGCTGCGACAGAAGCTTGGTGTCGCGCCTCGACCAGACAGGAGGGAGACTGAGAGTGCTGTCTGGCTCGAACGCGTCAAGTCGAAGACGGGAGCTGCGGTAGAAGCTTCTGGAGTACTGAAGCTCGAAGGAGTTGAAGAGGAGCTGATGGTGGACCGGGCTGCACGAGTCAAGCCCATCAGCAAACAAGTCCAGGAGCTTGCGGACGCGGCCCAGCGTGAAGAAGCCCACAATCTAACGAAGCCCGGTTTAAAGACTCAATGCACACCAAAGGGACAGCAGCACATGCACGAGAACAAGGGCAAAACCGGGGTGAGCAAGGAATAACGGATTGAAGGTTTTAACAGACACAAAATCGGGCACAAAAAGATTCCTTGTCAGAGGTTGTTAAGCAATTATCATTTTGTTGAAAAAGACTAACAGATATATATGTATTAAACCTAAGAATACAAAAAAAATTATGCAGTGAAATTTTCAGAAATTAGCTATCATTCTTTCACCCAAAAATAGAGAGTAAACACGTGAGGATTGAGAGCAAAAACATAAATACTGATCAGATCCATATTTGTTCATATCTATTTTTTTCTTTCTTGTTTGCACAATATTGAGAAGAGAAGAATGTATTAAGCTCATGACTTTATCAATTTTATTCATGAGCTACTAAGTATTAGAACAACAGTAGCCATGGATGCTGGAAAGGGTGGGAGGGAGAAGAAGGAATGGATAAAGAGGAAGATGATGAAGCTTGAAGAGAAAAGGGTTGGGTATGAACGGAAAGCAGTGGAGATGGAGAAACAGAATCCGGTGCTGTCGTCGGGTCCGGTGCTGTCGTCGGGTCCGGTGCTGCTATACAGAATGAGAAGAAGCCGACATTCAACGAATCAGAATGAAGACGAAGACGGAAAGGGTTTATAGAGTGATTGGGATGAGAGTGAGGAAGATTCTGCAGTATCTAGTTAAGGAGGAGGATTGTGGTTACCATCAATGGAACGACAACAAAGAAAAGAGAGACAAACGCGGCGAGTCGCAGGTTTTGGCGTCTTGCGGTTGAGACAGCTGTGCGATTGCATGCTTAGTCTCCACGCCATCTGTCTCTCTCAATCTATTTCTTTTATGGGCTTCCATATAATTTGTTAGGCTCTTCACGAGGCCCATTTTCTAAAGTTTGATTTTTATAAAATCGAATTGAACACACTCAAATAATAATATTTAGTTTGATTTGAATACTTATTAATAAAATTAAACTTAACTCTATAATAAATTAATTTAATATTAATCCAATTCAATTTTGATTTATAGATTTGATTATAATTGACGTTCTCATCATATAACAAAACCGGTAAAAATTCATTTCGATTTTATATCATAAATAGACGCAAATCGATTCTTATATTAAATAACGATGGTGAAAAGCTTTTGCGGTAGGTTTTTAATAATATTTATTTATGGGCATTTTGATAAATGTTTTTATGACAATTTAAAACAAACTCTATCGAAAACTATGAAGAAAACTTTTCTAAGAAAGTTTATTATATATTAACGGCATATTATTTTTATGATAAATTCTTTGATTGATTGAGGTAAATTCCCAAAATTTTAAATATTCAAAATTCAACATTCTAACAAGTAATTCTTTACAATTTTTGACCGATTTTTTTTTACAAAATTTACAGTAAAACTTAAGTATTCCGAATTTAGGTCACATGACCTAGTAAACGGAAAAAAATTCTGATAAAATATTTGATCGCAATATTTTCTAAAATTTAAACCTCATAGGCTTATTTTAAACAAATTTTTATCACAATTTTTTAACAGTTGTACAAAATATACATTTATCATTTTTCAACTTTTAATAGATAATTTTTTGATAAATTTATTTAAATATACATTTATCATTCATATTTATTTATATAATACATAATTAATTATAAATATATGTCAATTTATAATTAATTATGAATATAGAAAGAGTGAGTTCTCTTCCTATTCTCTGCATCTCTTATATAACATAGATATAATTTATATTTCGCATTCGAGTTTAGATGATGAACCAGCACTCTAAACATCGGGTACTCAATTAATGAGAATGGAAGCTCATGAGCAATTATACACCTAGCAAGTTATAATTAACGTTCTCATCGTAGAACAAAGCCGATGAAAATAAATTTTGATTTCATATAATAACTAGACGCAAACCGTTCTTGACATTAAATAAGGATGGTGACAAGCTTTTGCGGTAGGTTTTTAATAATATTTATTTATGAAAATTTTAATAAATTTTTTTAAGACAATTTAAAACAAACTCCACCCAAAACTAGGAAGAAAATTTTAGTAAGAAAGTTTATTATATATTAACAGCATATTATTTTTATGAAAAATTCTTTGACTGATTGAGGTAAATTTCCAAAATTTTAAATTTTCAAAATTCAACATTCTAACAAGTAATTCTTTACAACTTTTGACCGATTTGTTTTTACAAAATTTACAGTAAAACTTAAGTACTCCAAATTTAGATTTACATGACCTAGTAAACAGAAAACAATTCTAATAAAATATTTGATCGCAATATTTTCTAAAATTTAAACCTCATAGACTTATTTAAAACAAATTTTTATCACAATTTTTTAACAGTTGTACAAAATATACATTTATCATTTTTCAACTTTTAATAGATAATGTTTTTATAAATTTATTAAAATATACATTTATCATTCATATTTATTTATATAATGCATAATGAATTATAAATATATGTCAATTTATAATTAATTATAAATATAGGAAGAGTAAGTTCTCTTCCTATTCTCTGTATCTCTCATATAACATAGATATAATTTATATTTCGCATTCGGGTTTAGATGATGAACCAGCACTCTAAACATCGGGTATTCAATTAATGAGAATGGAAGCTCATGAGCAATTATATACCTAGCAAGTTATAATTAACGTTCTCATCGTAGAACAAAGCCGATGAAAATACATTTTGATTTCATATCATAACTAGACGCAAACCGATCTTGACATTAAATAACGATGGTGACAAGCTTTTGCGGTAGGTTTTTAATAATATTTATTTATGAAAATTTTGATAAATTTTTTTATGACAATTTAAAACAAACTCCACCCAAAACTAGGAAGAAAACTTTAGTAAGAAAGTTTATTATGTACTGACAGGATATTATTTTTATGAAAATTTTTGTGATTGATTGAGATAAATTTCCAAATTTTAAAATTTTCAAAATTCAACAATCTAACTAGTAATTATTTACAACTTTTGACCGGTTGTTTTTTTACAAAATTTACAGTAAAACTTAAGTATTCCGAATTTAGATTACATGCCCTAGTAAACGGAAAACAATTCTAATAAAATATTTGATCGCAATATTTTCTAAAATCTAAACCTTAGAGATTTATTTAAAACAAATTTTTATCACAATTTTTTACCAGTTGTACAAAATATACATTTATCATTTTTCAACTTTTAATAGATAAATTTTTGATAAATTTATTAAAATATACATTTATCATTTATATTTCTTTATATAATAAATAATTAATTATAAATATATGTCAATTTACATACGTGGAAATTTATATAAAATGTAATAATATGTTGATATATTATTTTTAAAATATTAAATTTAAGTAAATAATAGATTCGTGAAATAATTTTTTACAAAAAAGTGTTATTATTTATTAAAAAATATATATTTATAATTTATAATTCAGTATATAAAACATAATTAATTATAAACATATGTGAACTTAAATATGTCAATTTAAACACTTCTCACACGTGGCAATTTATTTTTATTGAAATTTACCACTATAAATTTTTGTCAATTTAAATATGTGGAAATTATAAATATACATGTCAATGTACTGGTAAATTTCAATCAAGATAAAATACAATATAAACATATATTTATATAAAATCTTTTCTTTATGCACTACAAAAGACAAGCGATTTTCAATGGCATATCCGTTGAAAATCGCCATCTTTTCATTGGAAAGAGTTATTCCCAACGAACTGCAACGGATCAAGAGCCTTTGGGAATCGTTTGTTGCAAATCAAGATCCGTTGCGATTTGTAAAAGGCGTGCAATGGATAAGATCCGTTAAAAAGTTACAACGGATTTGCAACGGATAAGATCCGTTAAAAAGTTACAACGGATTTTCAACGGATAGATCCTTTGGCGAGTGCAACGGATGCTCGTTACAATGTTTGCAATGGATGCTCGTTACAACGAGTGCAACAGATGACCATTACAAAGTGTGCAACATATGCTCGTTGCAAGAAATGCAACGAATGCCAGTTGAAGCATTGTAACTGATATCAGTTGCATGTCCATTGAAATGTGAAATGGTGGGAATTGATAGGTTGCAAGTATACCCGTTGGTCTTATGGCGGTAAATGGCAACGGAATTCCGTTGCAAAAAGGCGGGAATTTCAATTTCAACCGATACCCGTTACAATTTTTAAAACTGTCAACAAGCATATGTTGGCAATATTACTAAAAAAATAAAAAAAATCAAAAAATTTTTAAAAACTTATTTAATAAGAAAAGTTTTACAAAATTAAAAACATAATTTATATTACATACCATCTAAATTTGTAGCATCGTCTTCATCCCCGTGATGGTCAACACCTCATGAAGGTGTTATCATAATCGATTACCGGGTCTTGTTGCGGCGTTGTTTCCCCCGTCTCTCCTGGCGATTGATATGATCGACCGTTTAGCAATTCGATGACGTTCTCCATGTGATGCATCTTTGCTCGAGTTTCTTGAAGAGCATCTTTCATTCTACGAAGAATTGGTTTCGAGGTGTTCGATACGTCGTTCTTGCGTATAACTCTCTTGAAACACGAGGGTACCGTCGTGGCCCCCTCGATGATATCCTTTTGAAGTGAACCGAGACCGTATAGACGCCCCTTATACGGTCTAACGGACTACAAAATAAAAGCGTTAAAGTTATATTCGTTAGAAAATATTTTATTTAAGTAATGAATGTACAAAAATAATTTTTTTTACCTCTAAATAATTTTTTTTCCTTTTGTAAAAGACTGAGATCCTCGGGAGTTGAACTACAAGCTTGTGATTGTTGTGTGATCTTATCTATCACAGCTTTCACGGTCTCTTCCGCCCGAGGGTCGAAAAGTTCAAGTTCGTCGCAGTCTTCCCCGACGATGGGTTTCTTCTTGGCATGGGTTTCTACAACCAGCTCAAGAAGAGTGAATTTTCTTCATATTCTCTACACCTGTTATATAACATAGATATAATTATATAAAAATTGTATAAAACAAAAAAATTAAATAATAAATAAAAGAAATTTACCAATTCTTTATTTCTTTTCGGGAATAATTTTGATCTCGAAGTATGCCAATGCGGACCATCTCCAGGAACCTTCTCGTCGTGTCGAAATTTCTTAGCCTTATCGCTCTTGGCTTTGAAGTCCTGAGACTCCTAATGTCTGACGGATTGGTTGAATAGCTCGTATGTTGCCCATGTCGGTTTGGCATTCTTCTTGTAGTAGTTTTGCTTGGCGTTGTTCATCATCAGGCGCAACCAGACTTGCATGTCGTGCATCCAAACTGTGTAGATGCGCGATGTATCCTTCTTCTGCCATCTATATGCACGCTTCAAAATAAATAATAATAAATTAGTTTACAATAAATGTAATCAATCATTTTAAAGTTACATTTTATATTATTTTATGCTTACGATGAAAGTACACCACGATCGGGGGCGTATAACTTCTAGCGTCACCTGCAGGAATAATAGAGACGATAGCGATCCCTGGATGATGTTCTTGTTCATATGTTTGAGAATATCATCCACATCAAACATGCATGTGAAAATGAAATATTTAGATAATATTTATAATTAAAAATATAAATTATTAATTTGAATTCTTACCATAACATCCCATCATGACGTTTAGGATCGATAATCCAGAGGGTATAACGCCCCTTGAAATTATCGATCAAGACGTTTATGGTGGTGGTAGAGGTGGGGACAAGGCTCTCGCTAAACCCGCCAATATACTACCGTATCCAATAAATCGTCTAGCCCTCATATTTGGTTTGTATTTAATAGATTATAAGATTTGAGAGAAGTTTTGATTTAGAAATGTGTTGAAAATGAAACAGTTCAAGGTTTAATATACATAAATTTCTGCGGGCATCTATTGGAATTTTCAACGGATCCTCGTTGAAAATAAGTCCACTCAACGGACGAAATTAATTGACACACCGTTTTGGGTTTCCAATAGATGCCCGTTGGTAGCCACTACAAGAAAATTGTGATTTCTGGACAGATTTTGCGAACTCAAAGAGTCTTCCATAAATTTAGGGACAGATTAAGGACGGAAAGATAAATCTGTCCTTAATCGTTCCGTAAATTTGCAGACCTCACAGTAGTCCCTAAGGCGTCTGTGATTGCGGACGAATTCAGGACCACTTTCAAGGGTGTCCTCAATTTGCGGACGGTTGTTCAGCCCGTTCGGAAATTTTGGGACGTATTCGGGACGACTCGTCGGGAAATATTTGTCTCTGTCCGTAATCTGTCCGTAATTGGTTCAAAAATTTTCTATTTAACCTCTCCTCCTTCCATCCGATTCTCACATACAATTATCATATATTTCTCTACATATCTTGTTACCATTTTTTATTATAATGGCATCGTCGTCGAGATCAAATATTTTCGTTTCGAGACAGTGGATGTACAGAAGAATTGATCCGGAAACTCAAGGTGTATCGAAGGAGAAGGCGTTACACAGTTTATGATGATGGCGACAAAGCAACAAGGTTTTAGAGAAAACGGTAAGTTGGTTTGTCCATGCGTAATTCGTTAATGAGAGAACCATTTGGAATCATCTCTATTTAAGAGGGTTTACTCCAAATAATTTTATTTGGTTATCTCATGGAGAGACTTTTTCACCACGACCTAGTAATGTTGTGGAAAATTTTAGTAGGGTATTGTACATCATAAAGTGTCTGAGACTGTTCAAAATGTAGAAATGAACCCTTATGTAGAAATGGTACAAAATGTATTCGTTGAAAGAAACGAAGATGAAAATATTGAAGAAGATCCGAATGAAGAAGCGAAAAGTTTTTTTTTAAATGTTAGAAAGTGTTAGGCATCCACTTTATGATGGTTGTAGAAGTGGTCTTTCACGGTTGTCTTTACCTGCACGATTGATGAATTTGAAGACTGAACATAATCTTTCTGAGAATTGCATGGATTCTATATCGCAATTAGTAAGACATTATTTGTCCGAAGATAATAATGCAGTTGAGTTATATTATGAAACAAAGAGATGATGAGATCATTGGGTTTATTGCCATATCAAAAGATTGATGCTTGCCAAGATAACTGTATGATTTTCATATTATGAAACATAGAAGATAATGAGATCATTGGGTTTATTGCCATATCAAAAGATTGATGCTTGCCAAGACAACTGTATGAATTTTTGGAAAGAAACTTCGGATTTGAGCAATTGTCGATTTTGTGGAAAAGATCGATTTTATTTTACAAATAATGGAAAATCGGTTCATTTGGTCGTATGTGATATTTACCAATTACAAATAGGATAAAAAGATTGTATCAATCAGAGAAGACCGCAAGATACATGAGATGGCATGCTGAGCATTCAAGTCGTGACGGAGAAATGTGTCATCCCTCAAATGGTGAGGCGTGGAAACACTTTAACAAGGTATATCCTGATTTTGTAGCTGAGAGTCGAAACGTTTATTTAGGCCTTTTCACTGATGGTTTTAATCCATTCGGGATGTCTAGGAGAAATTATTCGTTGTGGCCAGTTATTATGACACCGTATAATTTACCACTAGATATGTGCATGAAGCGTGAGTTTTTGTTCTTAACAATATTGATTCCCGGGCCTAATCATCCAAAAAGAAGTTTGGATATCTTTCTTCAACCACTGATTGAAGAATTGAAAGAATTGTGAAAGGGAATTCCAGCGTACGACGTTTCGAGACGACAAAATTTTATATTACGAGGTGCTCTCATGTAGACAATAAGTGGTTTTCCAGCTTATGGTATGCTATCTAGATGGACAACGCATGGTCGATTGGCTTGTCCATATTGCATGGGGGGGAAATATATGCTTTTCAGCTGAAATATGGATGAAAGACGAGTTGGTTTTATTGTCATCGTCGTCTTCTTCCTCTCGATGATACATTACGACGCAACAAGAGGAATTTCAAAAGGAATATACTTGTGTGGAAATCTCCTCCTCTAGTTTGGAACGGCGAAGAGATATTTTATGAACAACTTCTTGCTTTGGGTAATCCTAGGAGTATGGATTGCGGAGGAAACAAAAATCCAAGAATTGATGGTTATGTAATTACCAATAATTGGTACAAGAAGAGCATATTTTGGGATCTTCCGTATTGGAAAAATCTGAAGCTTCGCCACAATCTTGATTTCATGCATATAGAGAAAAAACTTTTCGATAATATCATCAATACAGTAATGAATGTCACAGGAACAACGAAGAATAACTTTAAATCACGGAAGGATCTAGAAGAGTATTGCTCATGAAAGGAGTTACATATAAGTGAAGACGGTAAAGTTCCAGCTCCGATATTCAGATTGTCGAATGATGAGAAATATAAATTGTTGAAATGGTTGAAGGAAGACGTGCAATTTCATGATGGTTATGCATCTAACATCGGAAGGTGCATCGATATTCATGGAGGAAAGTTATTAGGGATGAAAAGTCACGATTGTCATGTATTCATTCAAAAACTACTTCCCATATGTTTTTCTGAATTAATGGACAGACATGCACACGAAGCAATTGGAGGTATCATTGATTATTTTATTTATATAGTATAATTACTTAGTGATAATTTACAAATATTAATTTTTAAATAAACTAACTAAATAACTTGAATTTTCATGTGTTGGCATATTTTTTCGTGATTTATGTGCGAGAAACTTAAGTGTAGATGTGGTTCGTAGACTTAAAAGTAACATAGTTACTGTACTATGTAACTTGGAGAAGATTTTTTCACCATCATTCTTCGATGTTACGGAGCATTTGACAGTTCATCTGCCACACGAAGCCGCATTAGGAGGTCCAGTTCAATTTCGTTTGATGTATCCATTCGAGTTATTTATGTTCCATCTGAAGATAAAAAGCTAAAAAAAAAGCTCGTCCAGAAGGTTCAATTGTGGAACAATACGTGAATAAGGAGATATTGTTCTTCCTTTCTTACTACTTCGAGCCACATGTTCAAACACGAAGTAGAAATCTAGACAGATGTTTTGATGGTGGTGTTGCATTTTCATATCCAGTACCAGATGTTCTAGATATATTTTGCGGAGTTGGTTGAACAGCTGGTAAGACGAAAGATCTATGGCTATCACAACGAGATCTACACATCGCACATACGTATGTTTTACTCAATTGTGAATATCTATGCCCTTTTGAAAGGTAACATCCTATAAATATGGATTCAATTGCGTATGCGTGTTTTATTTGCCCTTTTGAAAGGTAACATCCTATAAATATGGATTCAATTGCGTATGCGTGTTTTATTTGTAACATTAACATAATTTTTCTGACATTTTTCAGGATGTTTGATGATGTATTGAAGAATACATATATGAATATTGATGAATCTCAACTCCAAGAACTTAAAGAAAGAGATTTCTCCACATGGATAAGACAATATGTAAGTAAATGATAGATTAATATTAATAAATTACTTTTATATATAATACGCTTTATCGATGATGGTTTCATTTGTAATACATATTGAGAGTGGCAATCACCCGTTATGGCTACGCAATCTTGTTAAAGGACCAACAGTAAAAGTTACGAGTTGGCCAATGTATTTTACACATGGTTACAACTTTCACGCTTACGAGTACGAGAAATTGAAGTCAACTATGAACTATGGTGTATGTGTGAAAGGTGAAAGCTATTGTGAATCGACCGACGAACCAGATTTCTATGGGATTTTGAAAGATATTTTGCAATTGGAATATCCAGGTATCATTACTAATCCAAAAAATTTCTTTTCGATGCCACGTATGATATTTTAGAATATATTGACTTATATTTGCCATTTTTTGTAGGTTACGTCGGTCTAAGAACGCTGTTATTCCGATGTGATTGGTTCGATCCAATAAACGGTCGCGGAACAAGAATGAACAAATTAGGCATCATAGAAGTTAACTCTACACGAAGATATGCAAAATACGAACCTTTTATTCTTGCATCACAATCTGATCAAGTTTGTTACGTTTCCTATCGACATATGAGACGATATTCTGGATGGCATTTCGCAATGAAGATACTTCCAATGAGTAATTTTATCGACAACACAGAAGAAAAATAATTGTCCATGCAACAACAAACCACTGAGATTGTTGCTATTGATGAAGTTACTGTTGAAGCATTGGCACATGGTGAAGTCGAAGAAATTGAAGATGAAGAGATAGACGGAAACAAAGAAAATGAAGAATTTGAATCAATTTCAGAAACACAAGAATCGACAGAAGAATTATCTCACTCTGAAGATTAGCGTTAACTTGTTATCGGATGTTATCGGATGTTTAATATAATTAAAGAATTGTTATTTTAACTTTATATTGAATCAACAAAATATATATATAAGTGTTTATGAATTGTTCCCTCGGTCGATTTCCGTCCCTCGTTCGATTCACGTCCCTCGGTCGGTTCCCGTTCCTCGAGTTACGGATGGATTGCGGACGACCCTGATTGCAAACGACATTATGACGAGGCCCTCGTTCCGTCCGTAAGTTACAGATGGGTCGCGGCATCCGTCCACAAGCCGTTCGTAAGTTATGGATGGGTCACGGAATTCGTTCGCAAGCCGTCCGTAACTTATGGACAGAAGCTGCCTGTCGTCCCCAATCCGTCTAGATTTTACAAATGGGTCGTGGCATCCGTCCGTAAGTTGGACGGTTTGCAGACAGTCTTCGCGACCCCGTCCATAAATCTTTATAAATTCTTGACCATAGACATCATTTCCTCACTCTCTCTCCAGCTGGAACTTTGCCCAGCCACAGCCCGTCGCCTTGTCCAGCCGCCCCCGTCGCCTCTCCGAGGTAAGGGTTTCAATCGCCGCCAATTTTGTTTCATTTTCGTTTTATGCATTTAAGACGTTCGTTTACCGTTAATTTCAGCTGTTGTGCGTTCTGGCCACTGTGCGTTCCGGCCGTCCGTGTTCAGCCGTTCGTCGCCGTCATTTCAGCTTTATTTTTGGTCGTCCGTCCGTCCGTTCAGGTTTATTTTCGGCCATTTCATTTGTTTCATTTCGTTTCCGGTTTTTGATTATGGTGGATGAATAGATATGTGTAAAACGAAGCATGTTTTTGCCTAAACGAACCATTTTTATAAGCATCCAACTTATTAGATAATATGTATCGAAATAAATGTCGATTTCGGTTTGTGATTATAGTGGATGAATAGATATGTATGTAAGGTGTTCGATGAAATGTCTAAGAAACATATATTAAATTATGGCTAAATTATATTATATGAGTTATGGTTATAATTTAAATATGTATTAAGATTTGTGAGTTATGATTTATGAGTAATATATTTCGTTTAAAAACATATATTAATTTATATTTTTTTTTAAATTAAAAAATACATATATTAAATTATATGTGTTTTTTAAATTATAGTACAATTCATTAGTGTTTAATTAGAAATTAAAATTTTGAAATAAACATTCAATTAAAATTTTATATAATATTTTAAATTACAATTTTAGTATGTCGCGTCGTGTTGGAAGAGGCGGTAACACCAAAAACCGTTCTACATCTGAAGAAAGTGCCAATGGCCTATCTCTTCCACAACACCAGAGACAGTCGGATATGGTATTTTCAGATTTTATGAATCCGAATTTATTTCCGAATACTGGATCGGCACAATATATGTCGTATAACTTTTATCAGCAGATGCCACCACCAGTCGAGCCAATGATGCATCACAAGCCTTCGATGCATCAGGAACCAACGGTGGAATAACTTTTAGCGATGGATGAGGAAAGACGTAAACTTCCTCGTATAGATCCAGATCGTGTAACCGGCGCACTTTGGTATTTAAACTAAATTTAAATTTAAATTTGTAACTACTTAATTAATAAAGTCTTAAGTTAATTTAAATTTGTTTTATAGGTTTGGTATTAAACATCTTAATCGTCATGTAACAAACACGATAAAAGCTGATTATGATCGTCCATGTTATAATTGGACCCGAACCGATCCCGATATCAAGGAACAACGGTGGAAAGCTTTCGTGATACGTTTTTGTTAATATTCAGTTCACTCTAAATTTATTTAAATTAATTTTTAAATAATATTTCATTATTTTGAGCAAAAATTTTGTTGGGATCCTGGAATAACCGGACTAGTAAAGTCCGAATTTGAAAAGAGATCGGGAGTCAAAGGACAAACCTCTTTGGATATCAGATAATGTCTGGGAACAGATGTGTATCTATTGGGATGATCCTAGCTTTAAGGAGAAAAACCGGCGCACTAGTCAATCTCGTCGTTCCAATACTGCTGGTTCCGCTCCTCCGCGGAGGTTTACGGAGATTTGGTAAGATTTTAAATTAATTTAAGTTTTCATACGATTGACATTTGCTTAATAGTAAAAACATAAACTTTAAATTTGTTTTAGAAGAAAGAGAAGGGATGTGAATCGTCGTACGTAGAATTGTTGGAAAGTACACACAAGAAGAAATCCGATGGTTCGTGGGTAGATATCAGGGCAAAACATATTCACGACAATGTTCTGAACATGGCATCGGAACGAGTGTCCCAAATCCCGCCGAGAGAAGATGGGATGCAACCTACTCTAACTCAAGAAGAATACAATGAGATGTATTTCGAGGTAAATTAATTATAATATTATAATAAATTTCTTATTTATAATTTAAATTTAATTTCAATATTTTTTGCAGCGCATAACACCGTACAAAGGTCGTTTATTTGGTCTTGGAGGAATGGCATCACAACATGCGAGTTCCTCCAAAGGCAAAGAAAACGTTGCGACCGAGGAACTTCGAAACACAATCTCAAAGATGCAAGAACAATTAGTACAACAAAATTCATCGTTCAACGCTCTAGAAGAGAAATTTAAACAATCAAGAAGGGAAGTTGAACGATCAAGAAAGGAACGTCAACAGTGGCTTAGGATGATGAAGGAACACATGCCTAATATCAATTGGGATACGACCAAATACAATAATTCTGACGACGACGACGATAATTCCCAGTTACCACCCACAAGTTTGTAAATATGCAATGTTAATAATGTGTACACGCTAATTAATTAATATTAATTTTTAATTTTAAATTTAAATTTAAAATTTTTATGTTTTTTTTTAATTTGTGGACAGGTATAATGCCATCCGCAAAATTTAAGGACGCTCATATTTCTGTCCGAAAAATTTGTGGACGGGAAGCCATCCATCCGTAAATTTTCCTGACGGGGTTGCTCCTGTCAGCAAATTTAAGGACGGGTCGCGACCCGTCCCAAAATTACAAATTGATTTTCGTCCTTACTCGGTTCGGTTTCGCGTCGATTTTTGAACGGCCCATTCGTCCGAAATTGCGGACGGTTTGCGGATTAATTTTTCCGTTTGTATTTGCGAACAGATTGCGGACGGATATGTTTTGGCGATGCGTGTTTGCAGACGGATTCTGGGCGTCCCTAATCCGTCCCTAAGCAGGTCTAGGGACGGATTAGGAAAGGATTTGGCAATCTGGAATTATTAAAGTTCTTGTAGTGAGTGTGTATTTTCGAGGCAACGGACGCCGAAACGACCGTACGACTCCTCATGCAACGAACATCTGTTGGAAATTGCAACGGATGCCCGTTGCAAAGACAGAGTAGCGTAGATAGCTATGATGACAATTCGCAACGCGCATCCGTTGCAAACGGTGCAACAGTCATCTGTTGCAACTCTGCAATGGATAGCCGTTGCAACTCAGCAACGGATAGCTGTTGCAACTCCCTACAACGGGCATCCGTTGTTGACAAAATATTCATAAATAATGAAAAAATAACCATTAAATTTAATTAAATAATTTATAATTTGATTTTTTAAAAATATATTATTAATATATATATATATATATTCAAATAATATCTAATCAAAAGTTTCAGAACCGTTCAAGAACTTGTTTTTGAAATAGAAATTAGATAATAAAATCAAAAGGTATAATTTAATTTAGAAAATATAAGAATGATTATATGTTAGATATATTATTTTTGAAATACTAAATTTAAGTAAATAAATTGATTTAAAATGTGAAATATATTTTATAAAAAAATGTTACTATTTATTAAAATATACATTTATCATTTATATTTCATTATATAAGACATAATTAATTATAATATATGTCAATTTAATTACATGGAAATTTATATAAAATGTAATAATATGTTGATATATATTTTTTTAAGATATTAAATTTAAGTAAATAATAGATTCGTGAAATAATTTATGATAAAAAGTGTTATTATTTATTCAAAATATACATTTATTATTTATATTTCAGTATATAAAATATAATTAATTATAAAAATATGTGAATTTAAATATATCAATTTAAACATTTCCCACACCTGATAATTTATTTTGATTGAAATTTACCACTATAAATTTATTTCAATTTAAATATGTGGCAGTTATAAATATAAACGTGTAAATGTACTGGTAAATTTCAATCAAGATAAAATAAAATATATACATATATTTATATAAAATCTTTGCTTTATGTGGGAAGTGTTTTAAACCACAAAGACCATCAGAGAACAAAAGGGAGAAACAGGGGATGAGAAAATCCCTAGCACGCATGTGACGATTTCATGAGTTATCGGTGATGTTCGGAACCGATCGAAAGTGGCGAAGGGTTGTCCCAATCTGCAGCGGCAGAGGATGGGAAGATTCGACGGTGATGCGGAGTTGCAACAAGTGAAGAGGGTGAATCGCAAGTGAAGAATCACAGTCGGCTCAAGAGGCACGCATCAAATTTCAGTGATTCGACAATTATTTTGTTTCAATCGCCTAAGGGATCTAGCGCAACTTTTATTTACATATTTGATTCGGTTTTCTAGTTTGTTTGAGGTGTGGATGTAGCGAGAGTTGGTGTTCCAGGATAGGTTAAGGATTGGGGTTCGGTTTTGGTCGATGTGGTGTAGACATGCGTTCGACGTATCGACGGTCTATATGGTATTTGATGGTGGTGAATATCGTTGTGGTTTTATGCACTTGGAGGATACAATCATATATGATATAGTGATGGGTTCGTAGGGCCTTGATATGTCGGTAATAGAAAGTAAATTCGATAGATTTGGGTGTTAATTATGGGAATTCTCAAACGATTCAGTTAACATATTATGTTGTATGAAACTTGAAGTAAGATATTATTTAGCTTATAAAAACATATCTCTAATAATGTTTGGTAAATAGAATCCTAAAATTATGTATTTTATGTAGCTGTGCATATGTAAATAAAATCTCATTCACATTAATATCTATTCTGTTCTACATAGGGTAAAGGAAAAAATATGACACCCCAACATGATGTTGATCTTTAAAGGTGTGTACGTTTTTCTAATAGTTTTTTTTCTAAGTAATTTTAAAAGCTTATTATAAACATAAAATTTAAACTTGAAAAGGAACTATACAAAGAAAGCCAACACTGTATAGAACCATAAAACAAAATTTTATTTTAAATCATCATAATTGCATGTGTATCTTAAAATTTATGGGTTTTTTGAAGTTGTGTCGAAACAAATTGCAATTAACTGATGAAAACGAACTGTAGCATCAGTGAAAACCAAATGTAAAAAGTCTATCATAAAGAAAAAAACAATGAATGATACATTAGAGTTTGGGCAGACAAATTTAAAGAAATATAAGATCAAACTTAATAAAATCCAATTAATGTGGATTCTCTTTCCACGATCTTCTATCTTGGTTGGTGTTTTAACGATCATCTCATCTCCATTAGTTTTCCTAACATAATTTACATTTGATTACCATTCTAATGTACCTATCATGTATATATAGGTATAAATGGCATAAAGACACACTATATATGAATATGGTTATATAATATGCATATTTATGTAAATATATTTACTTAGCAATTTGCAATTACAATATATCTTGAAGAGAAAAATATATAAACACATATATATTAGTATATGTGGTATGAATGTATATGCAACCTTCATGTGAACCCATCAAATACATGGTATAATGTATTCACAATCAACAATCTATCTATCACATCATCCATGCATTCTTATACATAATATTTCCTCCCTTTTTACATTGTGAGCTTCCCACACACGGAAGACTCTACCGATAATCTGTTGAACCCCACAATAAGATCTGCAAATGATGTGTAGTGTGGAATTTGTTGGTTTCATGTGTTTGGCAAGTGCTCCATTTGGAAAATGCAATGAAAATGGAGTGGAAGAGTTTTTTTTAGGTGTGGAGAGAGTTGATTGTGGAAGGGATTTTTGGTATACGAAGAGTAGATAAAATCTGGTAAGCTTATTTATAGAATATGAAAATAGTATCATTTTATTGGTTAATATTGCAGTTACAAGAGTGTTTTGTTTTTACTCGTCTTCTTTCGCACGATTCCAAAATATAATAGAAATTTCTTCTTCTCTCTATACTAAAATCTCTACCCAGCTTATTATATTTCCCACGTATTACTAAGGATTTTTCTATGTGTGAAAAATGGGAATATGCACATCCTTACCTCTCTCATTTTGAACATGCAGGATCTTTCTGTGTATGAAAAATGGTCTATATGCACATCATTACCCCTCTCATTGTGAACTTTTCCGCGGTACGTGCAACCAGTTTCCCTTGCATCTATCGACCTTATGTCACAATGGCACTTGTTTATGGCGTTTGCCGCTATTGATTTTGAAACGATTCTTGAGATCACACTCAAAATTGTTAGCTTTCACTCTTCGCAATTTGCAACCCTACCTTTTTGTCCTACACCATCGCTTGTGAAAACAATGCATGCAGACTGTTCATGGAGACTTGCAGTGAATATATCTCTCTTCTCTGACTGATCCTTCCATCCTATTCCGCTATCTTTCTCTCTCCTCTAAATCTTCGACCATTTTTGTGTTCTTTTATTGACATTACATCTGTAGTATGAAATGATTTATATTTATACAATAGATAAAAAAATAGATTAATCATTTAAATATGTGTGCTAGTATTCTCGGCCAAGTATAGTAAACATCAAGCACACATAGATTAATTGAGTCAATGCATCAAATTTGTTATAATAATTCTTGAGTTTGAATTATTATAACAATTCTTGAGTAACTTCCTCGATTACGGGATCTTTTTACATTCCCTCTCTCGATCTATATATATATATCTATTTGTTTGAAATATATTTGGTGTTGATGGCTTGATGCTAGAAGGATTGATTTCGATCAATAAATAGTAAATTTTCCAACCGACATCCGTCGATAGGACTAACAGACATCCGTCGATAGGACCAACGGAAATCCGTCGGTAGGACCAATGGACGTCCGTTGAAACACAACGTTGAATTATTCCAACGGTAACCTCAAAATTCTAACTTTCCTATGAGCATATGTTGGTCCTCACAACAGATTTCTTTTGCCCTTGACAACGGACATCCGTTGGAAAAACATTGTTGTTTACAACGGTGTTTCAACGGACCGGTGCAACGGATGATATTCATTGGTCATCCATTGATAATTGACTGTTTTTTGTAGTGGATGGCTCGGTGATACGAATAAAGAAATGTAGAAGATAAAGATCTTTTCTTATCCTTTCCAACGACCAAAAATTCCTCTCCAACGGTTTTGAAATCTTCCAAGTCAATCTTATCCAACCGAATCATCTCTTTTCCCATTCTGAAGATTTCCAACAGCTAGTAAATCAATTTGGTATCCAGTATTTACACACTTTGCTTACTGTAAGATGGAACCTCTCCTATATAAATGACTCCGTCGAACTTTTGAAGAAATAAACTCTTCTTGTATTTTTGAATGGTGTCAATAACATGGTGATTTTAACTTGTTCTGGGAATAATTGAAGCCATTATCTTATTGTATCAAGAGGCTTCCACACCTCCTATGGTGTCTATCGTTGCACCTCTATCACCTCAACTTCAACCATCAACCTCCATCCTCCATCATCGTCGGACGAATATTGAAGAGAGCCCTTAGGCCAATCAAGAGATCCTCCACCATCATGCACCTTCATCCACTGTCAACGAACGACTTTTTGAGTGCCCTTAGGTTACTCAAGAAATCAACCATGACATAAAGAATCTACTCGATCGATCGAGGTTAAGGAGTTCTCTGTATGCATCCCGAGTTTCGACCCCGAGGCATGTATCAATATTCAATATATAACTTAACGAATAAATCAACACAAAATAATTTCAAAATGAGTTATTTTTAGCTTGAATTCATTGTAGATTGTGTTAAATTGAAAAATATATGTTTTAGGGCTAAGAAATACTTATGTTTGTATTTTTAAATTGAATTTTAAATATTATTAATAAAAATAATATTTTTAAAGATTCAGTTAACAGATGAATTTTAGAATAACAAATGAATAATTATTATTAATAAAATAATATTTTTAAAGATTCAGTTAACAGATGAATTTTAGAATAACAAATGAATAATTCAAAAAAATAAAATGAAGACTAAATTTTGAATGAAAACCATATGAGATTAAGGTAATTAGTAGTGCAAATAATAAGCTATCTCGACTCATCTTGGCTCGGATCGGTTTTTAAACGAGTTAGAAAAATCTAACTCAACTCAACTCGCCTTTAGCTTGCCATAAAAATGAGCCGGCTTGGTACGCGAGCTAGGCCATCTAATTATTTTGGAGGAGATCAATGATGAGGAGAATATGACCCGATGAAGAAGTGATGACGATATTGAGGAGACAACGGCGTGAACAAGATGTGTTGCAGCGATGGTGGCATGAAGAAGACATGGTGAGGAGACGATGACTGTGAAGGAGACTTGTTGATGTGAAGAAATAAACCATATATTTTTTTCATTATTATGTTATATATTAATGCGGTAGAAATAATAAAATAAAAATTATATATAAACAATATATTTTCTTTCTTAAATACAAATTATTTGTATAATATAAAAAAAATATCATTTGCATTTAATTATTTTCCTCGGCTCGTAAGTCAGCTCGTCAACTCGCGAGCTAGCTCGTCTAAACTCTAATTCGTTTTTGGCTCAACTCGTCAGCTCATTTTTCAAATGAGCTTGAAAATATTCCACTCGACTCGCTCGAATACTGTCTGAACTAGATCTGACTCGCGAGTCAAACAACTCATTTTGCATCCAAAGGTTAATTAGGGCATTGTCACTAATTTTAATTATAATATTTTATATTTTAGTTTTTATAAAATTATTAATTAATTATACATATAAAAGGGTTCGCAAATACTCTATCATCAACACTCAGCGTCAGACTTATAAGGATTTTTTTTCAGTTTTGTGTTTCATATATCGTGGTTTTTTATTTTTCTACGATTCTTGAAATGGAAGTCGATAGTTCCTCCATTCAATTCAACCACCTCGTAGGCCCTTCGTAGACTAAATTTGTTGGAGTATTTACTATTATCTCCAAACACATACGGCAATGGTATACGCTACTGTAATTTCTCCACTTTTGACGATTTAATATATTCTATTATTTTTCTTTCTTTTACATATGATAAACTATAAATTTTAAACATTAATAACACAGATTGGCATCAAAAACATTACATAAAATAATTTAATATGTTCACAAATATATGAACAAGTGAATTAGTTTAACCATTTACCACTTACTTCATCTTATTGTAATATTTTTAATTTGATGGATGCCTAATGTAATTTACAACAACAAAGTGTAGAAGATTACTATTTATTTCCTCTTTAAATTTTCCGTTTTTGTTTTCTTTCATTTGTTTCATTTCCTTTTTCTTATATAAAATTAGAATGTTTTCATATTTTATCCTTAAACAATCTAAACATCCACATCATCAAATTTATTTTTATATAAAAAAATAAATATTAATTGTTTACATTAATTTTATTTTTATGACATTTTTTTCAAGTTTTTATAATTAATACCTACTTATTTAATAATTTTAATTATTTATTAGGTAAAATCATTTTTGTGATAATTTAATCGCAAATATAAGATTACTGTAATTTCTTTTTCTTTTTCTGAAAAATTTCAAACATTTTAGTGTTTTTCACCTAGTATTATGTGGCAAATTAAAAAGAAAATAGAATTATTTTTATTAAAGCATAATAAAAATGTAGGATCCTCATGGAGAATATTACAATTGATTTTCTCTTTAATTTTTCCATTTTAAAAAACTATATGAGTTTATTTTCTCTTTTAACTGTCACGTACGTACAGTCTTGCCACTGAACCTCTCTCCAAGTCTCTTTGAACTCAGATCGAACCCAATATAATCATATATTTTCGTTAAGTTGATAGTTTTTCGTTTATAAAAATTATGTAAGTTGATACTTTGTCACGTAGAGTTGTATTTTTCTACAATGGTATTTGAGTTTCTTCCATGGGTTCAACACGTGATCGATATGAACTTGAACTGGATACAAAAAAAATTATCAAACAGAAAGCAACAATTCTTTTATTAAATATTTGGGTTTCTTCTGCAAAATTGCAAAAGAGATTGATGAAAAACAAATGAAAGGACTCAAGAAACAACAAAGACACAGACTCAATGTGCTAACAAAGCAAGGAAGAGGGAGATGGTGGCAAGAATCCAAGACAATGGAGAAGTGGATGCATGATTACGAAGAGGAGGGAGCGGCCCGAGAGGAGCATTCGCTGCGGGTGAAACCGTGGAGGGTGACGGAGAAGTGGATGCATGATTACGAAGAGGAGGGAGCGTCCCGAGAGGAGCACTCGCTGCGGGTGAAACCGTGGAGGGTGATGGAGATGGAGGATTCACAACACGAGGTTGCTTGCTCGGAACGACAACATCGGGAGGAAATGGCGATGCGACATAGATTTCAAACCCCTGTCCGGATTCACAATGACCAGGAGCTCCGCACACAAAGAAATAACGACCAGGACGTGTAAGGTTGACAACATCGTAACCGGTTTTGTACCTCACTAGAGCGGAAGACAGATCGCAGAACTCATATCACATCAATGTATGTACTAACGTCATTGGTCTTTGTTGCAGAGCTGGAGAATACAGGTCCAGCAAATGCGAAGACAAATTCAACGATTTGAACAAAAGGTACAAAAGAGTGAACGACATTCTCGGCAAAGGAACAGCTTGTCGGGTCGTGGAGAATCAAAGCTTGTTGGAATCCATGGATTGAAAATTTTCGATGATTTGGTCAAGAAGTCAAGAAGCTTCTCAATTCCAAACACCTTTTCTTCAGAGAGATGTGTGCTTACCACAACAGCTGCGGTCATCTCACGGCCAACACAAACGCTTCGGCCTCCGATCATCCCCAACCGCAAACGCCACCCCGCCCACAACAGAGCTGCTTTCACTCTGCTGCTGCAGTGGGTGAGTCAGTGAAAATGACGCGAATAGCGGAGAGCGAGGAGGAGTCAGAAACAGCAGATGATTCAGAGAGTGAGGAGGAGTCTGAATCAGGAGCAGTGAGAGGGCTAATGGAGGAAGCAGGGAGAGTAGCCATGGATGCTGGAAAGGGTGGGAGGGAGAAGAAGGACTGGATAAAGAGGAAGATGATGAAGCTTGAAGAGAAAAGGGTTGGGTATGAACGGAAAGCAGTGGAGATGGAGAAACAGAATCCGGTGAGGAAGATTCAAATAAACAGAATGAGAAGAAGCCGACATTCAACGAATCAGAATGAAGACGAAGACGGAAAGGGTTTACAGAGTGATTGGGATGAGAGTGAGGAAGATTCTGCAGTATCTAGTTAAGGAGGAGGATTGTGGTTACCATCAATGGAACGACAACAAAGAAAAGAGAGACAAACGCAGCGAGTCGCGGGTTTTGACGTCTTGCGGTTGAGACACCTGTGCGATTGCATGCTTAGTCTCCACGCCATCTGTGTCTCTCTCCCCCTCTTTATTTCTTTTATGGTCTTCCATACAACTTATTGGGCTCATCACGAGGCCCATTTTCTCAATACGATTTCGGTTTGATTTTTATAAAACACGCCCAGATAATACTATTTAGTTTGATTTGAATACTTATCAATAAAATTAAACTTAAATCTATAATAAATTAATTTAATATTAATCTAATTCAATTTTGATTTATAAATTTGGTTATAATAAACATTCTCATCATATAACAAAGCCGATGAAAATTCATTTCGATTTTATATCATAACTAAACGCAAATCGATTCTTATATTAAATAACGATGGTGAAAAGCTTTTGCGGTAGGTTTTTAATAATATTTATTTATGAGCATTTTGATAATTTTTTTATGACAATTTAAAACAAACTCTATCGAAAACTAGGAAGAAAACTTTACTAAGAAAGTTTATTATATATTAACGGCATATTATTTTTATGATAAATTCTTTGATTGATTGAGGTAAATTTCCAAAATTTTAAATTTTCAAAATTCAACATTCTAACAAGTAATTCTTTACAATTTTTTACTGATTTTTTTTATAAAATTTATAGTAAAACTTAAGTATTCCGAATTTAGGTTACATGACCTAGTAAACGGAAAATGTTTTTGATAAAATATTCGATCGCAATATTTTCTAAAATTTAAACCTTAGATATTTATTTTTAAACAAATTTTTATCATAATTTTTTAACAGTTGTACAAAATATACATTTATTATTTTCCAACTTTTAATAGATAAATTTTGATAAAAAGTTACTTATAAATATATATTAATTTACATACGTGATAATTTATATAAAATTTAATAATATGTCGATAGATTATTTTTAAAATATTAAATTTAAGTAAATAATAGATTGGTGAAATAATTTTTGATAAAAAGTTTTATTATTTATTAAAAAATATACATTTATTATTTATAATTCAGTATATAAAACATAATTAATTATAAACATATGTGAATTTAAATATGTTAATTTAAACACTTCTCACCCGCGACAATTTATTTTTATTGAAATTTACCACTATAAATTTATGTCAATTTAAATATGTAGTAATTATAAATATTAGTGTCAATGTATTGGTAAATTTCAATCAAGATAAAATAAAATATATACATATATTAATATAAAAATCTTTGCTTTATGCACTACAAAAAACATTCGATTTTCAACGGACATATCCGTTGAAAATCGCCATCTTTCCATTGGAAAGAGCAAATCCCAACGGACTGCAACGGATCAAGATCCGTTGGAAATCGTTCGTTGCAAATCAAGATTCATTGCGATTTATAACAAGCTTGCAATGGATAAGCACTACAAAAAAATAGGCGTTTTCCAACGGACAAATCCATTGGAAAACGCCTAAAATCCATTGGAAAATGCTCTTCCCAACGGACGACAACGAATTTATGCCCATTGGGAAACGCTCGTTGAAAATCGGGATCCGTTGCAATTCGCAATGGATTTGCAACGCATAATATCCGTTACAAAATTGTAATGGAAGGACCAACGGAGTCCGCCATTGAAATTTTGTAACAGACACCCGTTGAAATTTTGTAACGGACGCCCGTTGAAGAAATTTGTAATGGATGCCCGTTACAAAATTGCAACGAACGCCCGTTGAAAAATGGTAGCGGATTTCCGTTAAAAAATTTTAACGGACGTCTATTGCCATCTAGGCGGGAAAAATGAGCGGGAACTTAAAATTTCCAACGGGCATCCGTTGGAAACTAGCGAGAAAGAGCAACGGACGTCCGTTGCAAATTGGTGCGAAAGGACAACGGACGTCCGTTACCATTTGGCGGGGAAATTGCGTCCAACGGATGCCCGTTAGAAATTGCAATGGGCATCCGTTGGAAAGGTGGTTAAAAAAACAAAATAAAAAATTTTAAAAATAATAATATTTTTAAAAATAAAAAGTTTTCAATTAAAATATTAAAATTGTTTACAAAAAACATTAAAACTAAAACTAATCCTATTACATTTCATTTAGATCGGCTGGATAGATATCATCTCTCTGATCGCCAGCACCTCTAGACAGCGTTGCATCCGAATCGGGACCCGGTTCTTGCCGCGGTGTTGATCCCCTCCCCTGGCCAGACATCAACTCGATGACGCTCTCCAAGTGCTGAATTTTGGGTCGAGTTTCTCGAAGTTGTGATTCGAGATCCTCGATCCGCCGTTGTTGCGTGAAACTCTCTTGGACTGCGGGAGGTACCGTCGTGGCGTCCTCGACGATATCCTTTTGAAGCGCCCCGAGACCGTATAGACGCCACTTATACGGTCTCACCAACTACAAGACAAACTAAATTAGAGTTATATTTTGACAAAATATTTTATTCATAATCAAAAAACAAAAGAAAAAGTTTTTACCTCTAAATAAATGTTGTCCTTTTGTAAAGGACTCGGCTCGTCGGGAGTCGAACCGCAAGCTTGTGATTGTTGTGTAATCTTCTCTGTCACAGTTCCCACGGTTCTCTCCGCTCGAGGATCAACGAGTTCGGGTTCGTCGACCTCTTCCCCGACGACCGGCTTTTTCTTGGCGTGGGTTTCCAATACCATCTCAAGAAGAATCGGTTCTCTTCCTATGCGTTGCATCTTTAATATAAAATAAATTTAATTACATAAATATTTAAATAAACAAAAAAATTTAAGTAAACAAAATTTTACCAATTTGTGTTTTCTCTTCGGGAATGATTTTGATCCCGAAGTATGGGGACCATCTCCGGGAACCTTCTCGCCGTACCGACATTTTTTGGCCTTGTCGCTCTTGGCCTTGAATTCTTCGGACTCCCAATGCTGAATCATTTGATTGAAGACCGCATCTGTTGCCCATGTCGGTTTGCGATTGTTGGCGTAGTAGTTGCGCTTCGCGTTGTTCATCATGAGCCGCATCCGAGCCTGTATGTCGTGCATCCATACTGTGTAGATGCGCGTTGTATCCTTTCTCTGTCATCTGTATGAGCGCTGCAAAATAATTTATAAATGGTTAGTTTTATAACATATCATACACATAGTAAAAGGCTTGATATCAGGGACAATAATATGGGGTGACGCGTCCAGATACGCATGTATGGCTACGATTTCACGGGTTATTCGCGGGTTTACCCACGACCTGGTTTGCCCGCTCGTTTACCCGCGCTTTTTGTGTTGGAGCCCTGACCAGTTTGCATTACAGCCGTCCGATCGCTGCTATCTCGCTTCGGTTTGGACGGTTAGATGTTGCCACCGACAACCGTCCATCCATCGCAGCCATCCATTCATGTTTTCAATTCTCTCGCTGGACTTCTCTGCATCTTCTAATTTATCCACCCTTAGGATAATAATTTAATAATAATAATTATTATTTTTATAAAATTAATTATGGATATTATTATGGAATTTTTGTAATTAAGGTGTAATTATTTACGGGCATTATTATGGTATTTTTGTAATAAAGGTGTAATTAATTACGGGTAATATTATAAAATTTTTCTAATTACGGTAATTGATTAAGGGCATTATTACAGAATTTTTGTAATTAAGGTGTAACTAATTACGAGTATTATTATGGAATTTTTGCAATTAATTATGGGTATTTTGTAATTAAGTTGTAAATATATGTCTAATTTGAATATTTTAGGTTTAGGATTGTAATTTAATAATAATTATTATTTTTAAATAAAATTAATTATAGGTATTATTATAGAATTTCAATTTTTAAATTTTTTTTATTTTTATTATTGGAATAATATAATATTTTCTAAAAATTCATAATTTTGTAAAATGTAAACTTTTTAAGTTGTAATTATAGAAAAATTAAAAAAACTAAAAAATTATTATCAATTTTAAAAAAAATTAAAATGATATTTATTTAGATTACTTAAATAATATTTAAAAATATTTATTTAGATTATTCAATGTTTATTATTAAAAACTTGATTTAAATTTAAAATTATTACAAAATGATATAATAAATCTCAACATAAAATTAGAAAATATTCTTATAAAATAACACGAAAGTGATGCTTTTTTCTACAATTTGCAAAATTGATTCTAATAATAATGAAATATGTGAATTATATAATAAAAAATTTTAAAAAAGTTTAAAATATCCACTAATTTTAAATTATTGTCTAAAACGAAAAGAAATAACATTTATGATACTCTTGCGAAATATAGATCAAATATTTGGATTATGTATTAGAATACAACTTCAGATAATATAACTAGAGTAATAATACAATAGAAGGTAAAATAATAACATAAACTGATATAGACAACAAAGTATTTATACTTCGTTTTCCTTTAATCTTAACTAATATAACTTTTTCATTTCATTTTTCAAACGAAACAATCATCTGGTATGGTATGTTTTGCAATGAAAATTAGTAAAGATTAAAGACAAAACATTAATAGAGTGAATATATATATATATATATATATATATACCAAAACTATTATTTAGTCACATAAAATTGTATATTATCGTTTCAAGACAAAAAAATTAAAGAAAGACCAAAATTATTTATATTAGATGATATTGGTAAATGTAAAATAAAAAAGATAAATGTTATATACAAAGAAATATTTAATAATGTTTAAAATTATTGTAAAATTATACTTAAAAAATATTTTTGTTATCCAATTATATCAAAATACAATCACATACTATTTTTAATTATTAAAACAAATATAAAAGATTAATCTTATTATGCGCGAAGCGCAGGATCAATACTATATATATAACTAATAATTTTAAAAGAAATGTTATTTAAAACTTACAATAAAAGTGTGCCACCATCATCCACGTCAGGAATAATATAATTGGTCCTGTAAGAACCCTTGGATAATGATGTTGTTTGTGTGTTTGAGCACATCATCCACGTCAAACCTGCAAATTAAAATTACAAAGTTAGATAATATTTATAACTTACAATAATATCAATGCAAATAATAATTTTTTTTACCATAACGTCCCGACAGGACGTTCGAGATCGATAATCGGAAGGGTAGGATGCCCATCAAAATCCTCGATCAAAGAATCGATATCTACCATATTGTCCTCTTCATCAAATATCGGCGGTGCCCGTTGAAAGTATCTATGAATCCGTTACAATCCGTTGCCATTTACTTCCAATGGACAGATTCGTTGCCCCGTCCGTTAGAAACAGCGAGTTTTTTTTAATGACGATTCGTTGAAAAGTTACAATGGATTTGCGATGGATAGATTCGTTGGTGAGTGCAATAAATGCTCGTTATAATATCTACAACGGATGCCCGTTACAACGAGTGCAACAGATGCCCATTACAAAGTGTGCAACAGATGCTCGTTGCAAGAAATGCAATCCATTGCCTGTCCATTGAAATGTGAAATGTTGGGAATTGATAGGTTGCAGAGTATACCCGTTGGTCTTATGGCGGGAAATGGCAACGAAATTCCGTTGCAAAAAGGCAGGAATTTTGATTTCAACCGATGTCCTTTACAATTTTTAAAACTGTCAACAAGCATATGTTGGCAATATTACTAAAAAAACAATTCAAAAAATTTTAAAAAACTTAATTAATAAAAAAATTTACAAAATCAAAAATATAATTTATATTACATATCATCTAAATTTGTAGCATCGTCTTCATCCCCGTGATGGGCAACACCTCATGAAGGTGTTATAAGAATCGATTATAGGGTCTTGTTGCGGCGTTGTTTCCCCTGTTTCTCCTGGCGATTGATACAATCGACCGTTTAGCAATTCAATGACGTTCTCCATGTGATGCATCTTTGCTCGAGTTTCTTGTAGAGCATCTTGCGTTGTACGAAGAGTGGTTTCGAGGTGTTCGATACACCATTCTTGCGTATAACTCTCTTGAACCACGAGGGTACCATCGTGGCCCTCTCGACGATATCCTTTTGAAGTGAATAGAAACCGTATAGACGCCCCTTATACGGTCAAACCGACTACAAAATAAAAAGTGTTAAAGTTATAATCGTTAGAAAATATTTTATTTAATTAATGAATTACAAAAAATAATTTTATTTTTTACCCCCAAATAATTTTTTTCCTTTTGTAAAGGACTGAGATCCTCGGGAGTTGAACTGAAAGCTTGTGATTGCTGTGTGATCTTCTCTATCACAGCTTTCACGGTCCGTTCCGCCCGAGGGTGGAAGAGTTCAGGTTTGTCGCAGTATTCCCCGATGACGGGTTTCTTCTTGGCATGGGTTTTTACAACCAGTTCAAGAAGAGTGAATTCTCTTTCTATTCTCTACATCTGTTATATAACAAAGATATAATCATAAAAGAAATTTATCAATTCTTTTTTTCTTTTCGGGAATGATTTTGATCTCGAAGCATGGCAATGCAGACCATCTCCGGGAACCTTCTCGTTGAGTCGACATTTATTTGCCTTCTCGCTCTTTGCCTTGAACTCCTCATACTCCTAATGTTGGACGAATTGGTTGAATACCTCGTTTGTTTCCCATTACGATTTGGCATTCTTCTTGTAGTAGTTGCGCTTGGCGTTGTTCATCATCAAGCGCAACCGGGCTTGCATGTCGTGCATCCAAACTGTGTAGATGCACGATGTATCCTTCTTCTACCATCTATATGCACGCAATAAAATAAATTATAATAAACTAGTTTATAATAAAATATAATTAATCGTTTTAAAGCTAAATTTTATATTATTTTATGCTTACGATGAAAGTACACCACGATCGGGGGCGTATAACTTCTGGCGTCACCTGTAGGAATAATAGAGACGATCCTGTAGCAATCCCTGGATGATGTTGTTGTTCGTATGTTTGAGAACATCATCCACATTAAACATGCATGTGAAAATGAAATATTTAGATAATATTTTTAATTAAAAATATAAATTATTAATTTAAATTCTTACCACAACATCCCATCAGGACGTTTGGGATCGATAATCGAGAGGTTGGGACGCTCATCGAAATTATCAATCAAGACGTCTATGTCCACCATATCATCTTTTTCATCAAATATCGGCGGTACCGATATTGGTGAAGGAAGTCGATATGGTGATGGTAGAGGTGGAGGCGGGGCTCTCGCTAAAC
>CM071876.1:4590017-4634135 GCA_036759665.1 Gynandropsis gynandra
GCGTTTAGCCGTTGCAACTCCTTGCAACGGGCATCCGTTGTAAATAAGTAGAAAAAATATTCAAAAATAATGAAAAAATAACCATTATATTTACTTTAATCATTTATAATTTGATTCTTCAAAAATATATTATTAATATATATATATATATATTCAAATAATATCTTATCAAAAGTTTTAGAAACCGTCAAGAACTTGTTTTTGTAATAAAAATTAAATAATAAAATATAAAAGGTATAAATTAATTTAGAAAATGTAAGAATGATTATATTTAGATATATTATTTTTAAAATATGAATTTAAGTAAATAAATAGATTCGAAATGTGAACTATTGTTGATAAAATATGTTATTATTTATTAAAATAGACATTTATCATTTATATTTCATTATATAAGACATAATTAATTACAAATATGTGTCATTTTAATAACGTGGCAATTTATATAAAATGTAATATTATGTTGATATATTATTTTTATAATATTAAAATTAAGTAAATGACAGATTCGTGAAATAATTTTTGATAATAGTGTTATTATTTATTTAAAATATACATTTATTATTTATATTTCAAATATAATTAATTATAAAATTATATGTGAATTTATATATCAATTTAAACACTTCCTACACATGGTAATTTATTTTGATTGAAATGTACCACTATAAATTTATTTCAATTTAAATATGTGGCAATTATAAATATAAACGTGTAAATGTAATGGTAAATTTCAATCAAGATAAAATAAAATATATATGTGGGATGTGTTTTAAACCACAAAGACCATCATAGAACAAAAGGGATAAACAGGGGATGAGAAAATCCCTAGCACGCAGGTCGCGATTTCATGAGTTATCGGTGATGTTTGGAACCAATCGACAGTGGTGAAGGGTTTTCCCAATCTGCGGTGGTAGAGGATGGGAAGATTCGACAGTGATGGAGAATTGCAATAAGTGAAGAGGGTGAATCGCATGCAAAGAATCACCGCCGGCTCAGAAGGTGCGCATCAAATTTCAGTTATTTGACAATTATTTTGTTTCAATCGCCGAAGGGATCTGGCGGAACTTTTACTTAGATATTCGATTCGGTTTTCTAGTTTGTTTGAGTTGTGGGTGTAGCGAGAGTTGGTATTCCGGGATAGATTAAGGATTGGGGTTCGATTTTGGTCGATGTGGTGTAGACATGCGTTCATCGGGTCATATTCTCCTCATCATTGATCTCCTCCAAAATAATTAAATGGCCTAGCTCGCGAACCAAGCCAGCTCATTTTTTTGGCGAGCTAAAGGCGAGTTGAGTTGAGTTAGATTATTCTAACTCGTTTAAAAACTGATCCGAGCCAAGATGAGTCGAGATAGCTTATTTTTTGCACTACTAATTACTTAATCTCATATGTTTTTCATTCAAAATTTAGTCTTCACTACTAATTACTTAATCTCATATGGCGTTAGAGATATTATGCAAGAAGCACAAGAAATACAAAGAAATAAAGAAGTTGTTTATGAAGCATCGACGACCAATCCATATGTGGAAATGGTGTCAGATGCTTTTCCTGGAGTTGTTGAGCAACCACATGAAAAGATGTCGAACAATGAGGCACGCCGATTTTTCAACCTATTGGATTCGAAGAAACAACCTATATATGAAGATTATCGTGATGGTCAGTCTCGTTTATCTTTGTCCTCAAGATTGATGAGTACAAAAACAAACTACAATGTCGTTGAAAATTGTATGGATTCATTTTGCAAAAGCATACGTGAATATTTACCGGAAAGTAATCAAGCTCCCGAAACATATTACGAAACAAAGAATGTTTTAAAAGATCTGAAAATACCATATGATAAAATTGTTGTTTGTAAAACAATTGCGTGTTGTTTTGGAGAAATGATAAAGACTTGTTGGAATGTAAATTCTGCGGTGCAAGTAGATTTCGTCCAAAGAAACCGTTTTCACGTAAATATACTGAATCACGATGTAAATGTTTATGTCCATTTATGACCATTATTATGATATATAGTTCAATTAGTTTTACGTGAATATAATATTTTTATTATAATATTGAAGAACAATTTGTATGATGCAATTACCAAATTTTCTTTTTGCTACGAGATAAAAAAACTCTATGACTAAATAGACAAAAAAATTAAAATGTGACAATTCATATGGTTTTATGATGAATTATATATACTAAAAATTTTAGATAGAGAAAAATAATTTGTGAACACCTATGAACATTCTTATGAATAGAATAAAAGTATACAATTCATATCTTTTGTCCTTTCTTATATCTTTTTTATTTACTTTGTTTTTTGTAGATTTTATAAAAGTCACAAAATAATCATAAATTTTGTTATATGTATACGGAAAAGAGAGATGAGCTATTATAACAAATTTGATGCATTAACTCAATTAATGTATGTGTGCTTGATGTTTACTATTACTTGGCCGAGAATACTAACACAAATATTTAAATGATTAATCTATGTTCTTATCTGTTGTATAAATATAAACTGTTTCATACTAAAGATGTAATGTCAATAAAAGAACACAAAAATGGACAAAGATTTAGAGGTGAGAGAAAGATAGCGTAATAGGATGGAAGGAGCAGTTAGATGAGAGAGATATAATCACTGCAAGTCTCCATGAACAGTCTGCATGCATTGTTTTCACAAGCGGTGGTGTAGGACAAAAAGGTAGGGTTGCAAATTGCGGAGAGTGAGAGCTAACAATTTTGAGTGTGATCTCAAGAATCGTTTCAAAATCAATAGCGGCAAACGCCATAAACAAGTGCCATTGTGACATAAGGTCGATAGATACAAGGGAAACTGGTTGCACGTACCGCGGAAAAGTTCACAATGAGAGGGGTAATGATGTGCATATAGACCATTTTTCATACACAGAAAGATCCTGCATGTTCAAAATGAGAGAGGTAAGGATGTGCATATTCCCATTTTTCACACACAAAAAAATCCTCAGTAATACGTGGGAAATAGAGATAAGCTGGGTAGAGATTTTAGTATATAGAGAAGGAGAAATTTCTATTATATTTTGGAATCGTGCGAAAGAAGACGAGAAAAAACAAAGCATTCTTGTAACTGCAATATTAACCAATAAAATGATACTATTTTCATATTCTATAAATATGCTTACCAGATTTTATTTACTCTCCGTATACCAAAAATCCCTTTCACAATCAACTCTCTCAATACCTAAAAAACCTTTCCACGCCATTTCCATTGCATTTTCCAAATGGAGCACCTGCCAAACACATCAAACCAACAAATTCCACACTACACATTATTTGCAGATCTTATTGTGGGGTTCAACAGATTAACGGTAGAGTCTTCCGTGTGTGGGAAGCTTGCAACGTAAAAAAAAAAGAGGCCAGATTATCTATAAGAATGCATGGATTATGTGATAGATAGATTGTTGATTGTGAATACATTATACCATGTATTTGATGATTTCACATGAAGGTTGCATATACATTCATACCACATATACAAATATATATGCGTTTATATATTTTGTTTCTTCAAGATATATTGTAATTACAAATTGCTAAGTAAATATATTTACATAAATATGCATATTATATAACCATATTCATATATAGTGTGCCTTTATGCCATTTATACCTATACATACATGATAGGTACATTACAATGGTAATCAAATGTAAATTATGTTAGGAACACTAATGCAGATGAGATGATCGTTAAAACACCAGCCAAGACAGAAGATCGTGAAAAGAGAATCCGAATTAATTAGATTTTATTAAGTTTGATCTTATATGTCTTTAAATTTTTTTGCCAAACTCTAAACTATCAGTCGTTGTTTTTTGCTTTATGACAGACTTTTATATTTGGTTTTCACTGATGCTACAGTTTGTTTTCATCGGTTAATTGCAATCTGTTTCGATACAACTTCAAACAACGCATAAATTTTAAGATACCCATGCACTTATGATGATTTATAATAAAATTGTGTTTTGTTGTGCTCTACATTTTTTGCTTTCTTTGTATAGTTCCTTTTCAAGTCTAAATTTAATGTTTATAATAAGCTTTTAAAATTACTCAGAAAAAAAAAGAAAACACTACTAGAAAAACGTAGACACCTTTAAAGATCCACAATATGTTGGACTGTCATATTTTCTTCCTTTACCCTATGTAGAATAGAATCGATATTAATGTGAATGAGATTTTATTTACATATGCACAGCTACATAAAATACATAATTTTAGGATTCTATTTACCAAACATTATTAGAGATATATTGTTATAAGGTAAATAATATCTTACTTAAAGTTTCATACAACATAATATGTTAATTGAATCGTTTGAGAATTCTCGTAATTAACACCCAAATCTATCGAATTTACTTTCTATTACCCACATATCAAGGCCCACTATATCATATATGATTATATCCTCCAAATGCATAAAACTACAACGATATTCACCACAATCAAATACCACATAGACCACCGATACGTTGAACGCATGTATACAACACATCGACCAAAACCGAATCCCAATCCTTAACACATCCTGAAACACCAACTCTCGCTACACCCATACCTCAAACAAACTAGAAAACCGAATCGAATATCTAAGAAAAAGTTCCGCCAGATCCCTTCAGCAGTTGAAACAGTCGATTCACTGAAATTTGATTTGTACCTCCTGAGCCGACAGTGATTATTTGCTTGTGATTCACCCTCTTCACTTGTTGCAACTCTACATCACCGTCGAATCTTCCCATCCTCTGCCGTTGCAGATTGGGACAATCCTTCGCCATTGTCGATCGGTTCCAAACATCACCGGTAACTCATGAAATCGCCACTTGTGTGCTAGGGATTTTCTCATCCCCTTGTTTCTCCCTTTTGTTCTCTGATGGTCTTTGTGGTTTAAAACACTTCCCACATAAAGCAATGATTTTATATAAATATATGTATATATTTTATTTTATCTTGATTGAAATTTACCAGTATATTTAAACGTTTATATTTATAATTGCCACATATTTAAATTGAAATAAATTTCTAGTGGTAAATTTCAATCAAAATAAATTACCAGGTGTGAGAAGTGTTTTAATTGATACATTTAAATTCACATATTTTTATAATTAATTATATTTTATATACTGAAATATAAATAACAAATGTATATTTTTAATAAATGATAACACTTTTTATCAAAAATTAATTCACGAATCTATTATTTACTTAAATTTAATATTTTAAAAATAATATATCAACATATTATTACATTTTATATAAATTTCCATGTCATTAATTTGATATATATTATAATTAATTATGTCTTATATAATGAAATATAAATGATAAATGTATATTTTAATAAATAATAACACTTTTTATCAAAAATATTTCACATTTTGAATCTATTTATTTACTTAAACTTAATATTTAAAAATAATATATCTAACATATAATCATTCTTATATTTTCTAAATTAATTTATACTTCAATGTGTGTTTTAAGCTCCTGCATGTTAGTACTTAGATAAGCGTTAATCTTAACTTTTTCTAGATTGGAATTAATAATATATTTTAAAAAAAATCAAATTATAAATTATTTAATTAAGTATAATGGTTATTTTTCATTATTTGTGAATATTTTGTCAACTTATTTACAACGGATGCTCGTTGCAAGGAGTTGCAACGGCTATCCGTTGCAGAGTTGCAACAGATGACTGTTGCACCGTTTGCAACGGATGCGTGTTGCGAATTGTCATCATGGCTACCTACACTACTCTGTCTTTGCAACGGGCATCCGTTGAAATTTCCAACGGATGCCCGTTGCATGAGGAGATGTACGGTCATTTCGGCGTCCATTGCCCCGAGTAAGGACGGAAATCAATTTGGAATTTTGGGATGGGTCGCGACCCGTCCTTAAAGTTGCGGATGGGAGCAGATCCTTCCAAAAAATTTACGGATGGATGGCTTGTCGTCCGCAAATTTTCCAGATGGAAATAAGGTTGTCCTTAAGTTTTGCGGATGACATTATACCCGTCCACAATTTTTTTTAATAAAAATTTGAAATTTAAATTTATAATTTAAAATTAATATTAATTAATTAGAGTTTATACATTATTAACATTACATATTTACAAACTTGTTGGTGCTAATTGGAAATTATCGTTGTCGTCAGAATATTGTTTTCGGCCATATCCCAGTTGATATTGGGCATGTGTTCCTTCATCATCCTAAGCCACTGTTGACGTTGCCTTCTTGATCGTTCAACTTCCCTTCCTGATTGTTCAAATTTCTATTATAGAGCGTGGAACGATGAATTTTGTTGTACTAATTATTCTTGCATCTTTGAGATTGTGTTTCGAAGTTCCTCGGTCGCGACTTTTTCCTTACCTTTCGAGGAACTCGCATGTTGTGATGTCATTCCTCCAAGACTAAATAAATGACCTTTGTACGGTGTTACGTGCTACAAAAAATATTCAAATTAAATTTAAATTATAAATAAGAAATTTATTATAAATTTATAATTAATTTACCTCAAAATACATATCATTGTATTCTTCTTGAGTTAGAGTAGGTTGCGTCCCATCTTCTCTCGGCGGGATTTGGGGCACTCGTTCCGATCATGTTTAGAACATCGTCGTGAATATGTTTCGCCCTGGCATCTACCCACGAGCCGTCCGATTTCTACTTGTGTGTACATTCCAACAATTCTATGTACGACGATTCACATCCCTTCTCTTTCGTCTAAAACAAATTAAAGTTTATCTTTTACTATTAAGCAGATGTCAATCGTATGAAAACTTAAAAAAATTTAAAATCTTACCAAATCTTTGTAAACCTCCACGAAGGAGCGAGAACTAGCAGTATGTGCACTTATCCCTTATCCTACTCTATCGAAACGACGAGATTGACTAGCGCGACAGCTTTTCTCCTTAAATCTAGGATCATCCCAATAGATGCACATCTGTTTCATCTGGCATCCAAAGAGGTTTGCCCTTTGTCTCCCGATCTCTTTTCAAATTCGGACTTTACTAGTCTGGTTATTATAGGATCCCAATAAAATTTTTGCTGAAAATAATGAAATATTATTTATTGATAATTAATTTAAATTTTAAATTTAAAGTGAAATGAATATTAACAAAAACTTATCACAAAATTTTTCCACCACTGTTCCTTGATATCGGGATCGGTTCGCGTTCAGATATAACATGGACGATCATAATCAACTTTTGTCGTCTTTGTTACTTGACGATTAAGCTGTTTAATACCAAACCTATAAACAAAATTAAAAGTAAATTAAGACTTTATTAAATAAGTAGTTACAATTTTAAATTTAAATTTAAATTTAATTAAGTAGTGACAATTCATATTGTTTTATGATGAATTATATATAATAAAAAATTTAGATAGAGAAAATTAATTTGTGAACACCTATGAACATTCTTATGAATAGAATAAAAGTACACAATTCATATCTTGTGTCCTTTCTTATATCTCTTTTATTTACTTTGTTTTTGTAGATTTTACAAAAGTCACAAAATAATCATAAATTTGATTATATGTATACGGGAAAGAGAGATGAGCTATTATAACAAATTTGATGCATTAAATCAATTAATATATGTGTGCTTGATGTTTACTATTACTTGGTCGAGAATACTAGCACAAATATTTAAATGATTAATCTATTTGCTTATATGTTGTATAAATATAAATTGTTTCCTACTAAAGATGTAACCTCAATAAAAGAACACAAAAATGGACGAAGATTTAGAGGAGAGAGAAAGATAGCGGAATAGGATGGAAGGATCAGTTAGAGGAGAGACATATAATCACTGCAAGTCTCCATGAACAGTCTGCATGCATTGTTTTCACAAGCGATTGTGTAGAACAAAGAGGTAGGGTTGCAAATTGCGAGAGTGGGAGCTAACAGTTTTGAGTGTGATCTCAAGAATCGTTTCAAAATCTATTGCGGCAAAAGCCATAAACAAGTGCCATTATGACATAAGATCGATTGATGATAGGGAAATTGGTTGCACGTACCGTGGGAAAGTTCATAATGAGAGCGGTAAGGGTGTGCATATAGATCGTTTTCATACACAGAAAGATCCTGCATGTTCAAATTAGAGAGTTAAGGATGTGCATATTCCCATTTTTCACACATAGAAAAATCCTCAGTAATACGTGGGAAATAGAGATAAGCTGGGTAGAGATTTTAGTATAGAGAGAAGGAGAAATTTCTCTTATATTTTGGAATCGTGCGAAAGAAAACGAGAAAAAGCAAAGCACTCTTGTAACTGCGATACTAACCAATAAAATGATACTATTTTCATATTCTATAAATATGCTTACCAGATTTTATTTACTCTCCGTATACCAAAAATCCCTTCCACAATCAACTCTCTCCATACCTAAAAAAAACCCTTCCACGCCATTTCCATTTCATTTTCCAAATGGAGCACCTGCCAAACACATCAAACCAACAAATTCCACACTACACATCATTTGCAGATCTTATTGTGGGAAAAACACTTCAACGGATTATCGTAGAGTCTTCCGTGTGTGGGAAGATCGCAATGTAACAAAGGAGGCCATATTATATATAAGAATGCATGGATGATGTGATAGATAGATTGTTGATTGTGAATACATTATACCATGTATTTTATGGGTTCACATGAAGGTTGCATATACATTCATACCACATATACTAATATATATGTGTTTATATATTTTGTTTCTTTAAGATATATTGTAATTGCAAATTGCTGAGTAAATATATTTACATAAATATGCATATTATATAATCATATTCATATATGGTGTGCCTTTATGCCATTTATACCTATATATACATGATAGGTACATTAGAATGGTAATCAAATGTAAATTATGTTAGGAAAACTAATGCATACGAGATTATCGTTAAAACACCAGCCAAGACAGAAGATCGTGGAAAGAGAATCCGCACTAATTAGATTTTATTAAGTTTAATCTTATATTTCTTTAAATTTGTTTTCCCAAAATCTAAAGTATTAGTCG
Source organism: Gynandropsis gynandra (assembly GCA_036759665.1). Classification (NCBI taxonomy): domain Eukaryota; kingdom Viridiplantae; phylum Streptophyta; class Magnoliopsida; order Brassicales; family Cleomaceae; genus Gynandropsis; species Gynandropsis gynandra. Next base: position 4,599,058 of record CM071876.1, read on the forward strand.
TTGTTGTTTGCTTTATGATAGACTTTTACATTTGGTTTCACTGATGCTACAGTTCGTTTTCATCAGTTAATTGTAATCTGTTTCGAAACAACTTCAAACAACACGTAAATTTTAAGATATACATGCATTTATAATGATTTCAAAAAAACAAAAGTTTGTTTTGTTGTTCTGTACAGTTTTGGCTTTCTTTGTATAGTTCCTTTTCAAGTTTAAATTTTATGTTTATAATAAGCTTTTAAAATTACTCAGGAAAAATAAAGAAAAAACTATTAGGAAAACGTACACACCTTTAAAGATCCACAGCATGTTGGGCTGTCATATTTTCTTCCTTTACCCTATGTAGAACAGAATAGATATTAATGTGAAGGAGATTTTATTTCAAAATAAATATTTACATATGCGCAACTACATAAAATACATAATTTAAGAATTCTATTTACCAAACATTATTAGAGATATGTTGTTATAAGGTAAATAATATCTTACTGTAGGTTTCATACAACATAATATGTTAATTGAATCGTTTGAGAATTCCCACAATTAACACCCAAATCTATCGAATTTACTTTCTATTACCCACATATAAAGGCTCTAAGATCCCATCACTATATCATATATGATTGTATCCTCCAAATGCATAAAACTACAACAATATTCGCTACCATCAAAGACCACATAGACCGCCGATATGTCGAACGCATGTCTACACAACATCGACCAAAACCGAACCCCGATCCTTAACTTGTCCTAGAACACCAACTCTTGCTACACCGACACCTCAAACAAACTAGAAAACCAAATCAAATATCTAAGTAAAAGTTCCACCAGATCCCTTCGGCGATTGAAACAAAATAATTGACGAATAACTAAAATTTGATGCGTACCTCCTGAGCGGGCGGAGATTCTTTGCTTGCGATTCACCCTTTTCACTTGTTGCAACTCTACATCACTGTCGAATCTTCCCATCCTCAGCCGCCGCAGATTGGGACAACTCTTTGCCACTGTCGATCGGTTCCAAACATCACCAGTAACTCATGAAATCGCCACCTGCGTGCAAGGGATTTTCTCATCCCATGTTTCTCCTTTTTGTTCTCTGATGGTCTTTGTTGTTTAAAACATTTCCCACATAAAGCAAAGATTTTATATAAATATATGCATATATTTTATTTTATCTTGATTGAAATTTACTAGTATATTTACACGTTTATATTTATAATTGTCACATATTTAAATTGACATAAATTTATAGTGGTAAATTTCAATCAAAATAAATTACCACGTGTGGAAAGTGTTTAAATTGATATATTTAAATTCACATATTTTCATAATTAATTATATATTATATACTGAAACATAAATAATAAATGTATATTTTTAATAAATAATAACACCTTTTACCAAAAATTATTTCACGAATCTATTATTTACTTAAATTTAATATTTTAAAAATAATATATCAGCATATTATTACATTTTATATAAATTGCCATGTATTTAAATTGACATATATTTATAAATAATTATATCTTATATATTGAAATATAAATGATAAATGTATATTTTAATAAATAATAATATTTTAAAAATAATATATCTAACATATAATCATTCTTACATTTTCTAAATTAATTTATACCTTTTTATTTTATTATCTAATTTTTATTTTAAAAACAAGTTCTTGAACGGTTCTTTTCAACGGGATTCGTTGTTAAAAATAATATATTGTTCGTTGAGTGGAATTCTTTTCAAGGGGGATCAGTTGGAAATTCCAACGAATGCTCGTTAGAAATTTATGTATATTAAACCTTGAACAATTTCATTTTCAACACAATTCTAAATCAAAACTTCTCTCAAATCTTATAATCTATCAAACACAAACCAAATGTGAGGGCTAGACGATTTATTTGATATGGTAATATATTGGCCGGTTTGGGGAGAGCTTGCCCCCACTTCTACCACCACCATATCGGCTTCTTTCACCAATATCGGTACCGCTGATATTTGATGAAGAAGACGATATGGTGGATACAGACGCCTTGATCGATAATTTCGATGGGTGTTCCACCCTCCCGATTATTGATCCTGAATGTCTTGACGAGATGTTATGGTAAGAATTAAAATTAATAATGTATATTTTTTAATTATAAGGATTATCTAAATATTTCATTTTCACATGCATGTTTGATGTGGATGATGTTATCAAACATACGAACAACAACATCATCCAGGGATCACTACAGGATCATCTCTATTATTCCTTGTAGGTGACGCCAGAATTTATATGCCGCTGATCGTGGTGTACTTTCATCGTAAGCATAAAATAATATAAAATTGAACTTTAAAATGATTAATTACATTTATTGTAAACTAATTTATTTTTCAGCGTGCATACAGATGGCGGAAGAATGATACGTCGCGCATCTACACAGTTTGGATGCACGACATGCAAACCCGGTTGCGCTTGATGATGAACAACGCCAAGCGAAACTACTACAAGAAGAATACCAAACCGACATGGGCAACATACGAGGTATTCAACCAATTTGTCCAACATTAAGAGTCTGAGGACTTCAAGGCCAAGAGCAAGAAGACGAAAAAATATCGGCACAACGAGAAGGTTCTCGGAGATGGTCCGCATTGCCATACTTCGAGATCAAAATCATTCTCGAAAAGAAAGACAGAATTGGTAAATTTCTTTTATTTATTATTTAAATTTTTTGTTTTATAAAATTTTATATAATTATGTCTATGTTATATAACAGATGCAGAGAATAGGAAGAGAATAAACTCTTTTGAGCTGGTTGTAGAAACCCATGCCAAGAAGAAATCCGTCGTCGGGGAAGACTACGACGAACCTGAACTCGTCGACCAAGGGCGGAACGGATCGTGAAAGCAGTGACAAAGAAGATCACACAGCAATCATAAGCTTGCAGTTCAACTCTAGAGGATCTCAGTCCTTTACAAAAGAACAAAATTTATTTTGTGGTAAAAAGTAACATTATTTTTGTAATTCATTAATTAAATAAAATATTTTCTAAAGATTATCACTTTTAACGTTTTTTATTTTGTAGTCGGTTAGACTGTATAAGGGGCATCTATACGATCTCGGTTCACTTTAAAAGGATATCATCAAGGGTGCCACGACGGTACCCCCGTGGTTCAAGAGAGTTATACGCAAGAACGACGTATCGAACACCTCGAAACCACTCTTCGTACAACGTAAGATGCTCTTCAAGAAACTTGAACAAAGATGCGTCACATGGAGAACATCATCGAATTGCTAACGGTCGATCGTATCAACCGCCAGGAGAGACGGGGGAAACAACGCCGCAACAAGACCCGGTAATCGATTTTGACAACAGCTTCATGAAGAGTTGATGATCACGGGGATGAAGACGATGCTATAAATTTAGATGATATGTAATATAAATTATGTTTTTAATTTTGTAAAAATTTGTTTTAAATAAATCTCTAAGGTTTAATTTTAGAAAATATTGCAATCAAATATTTTATTATAATTGTTTTCCGTTCTAAGTCATGTAATCTAAATTCGGAATACTTCAGTTTTACTGTAAATTTTGTAAAAAAAATCGGTCAAAAGTTTTAAAGAATTACTTGTTAGATTGTTGAATTTTGAAAATTTTAGATTTTGGAAATTTACTTCAATCAATCACAAAATTTATCATAAAAATAATAAAAAATAATATGCTGTCAATATATAATAAACTTTCTTAGTAAAGTTTTCTTCGTAGTTTTCGGTGGAGTTTGTTTTAAATTGTCATAAAAAGTTTATCAAAATTTTCATAAATAAATATTATTAAAAACCTATCGCAAAAGCTTTTCACCATTGTTATTTAATGTCAGGATCGGTTTGCGTCTAGTTATGATATGAAATCGAAATGTATTTTCATCGGCTTTGTTCTATGATGAGAACGTTAATTATAACTTGCTAATATTTTCAACTTGTTCTGGGAACAATTGAATTCATGGTGTCTACAAATTGTTCCGGGAACAACTGAAGTCAATCCAATTGTATCAAGAGGCTTCCACACCTCTTGTGGTGTCCATCACTCCACCATAAATACTTCGACAACCACCATCAACTCCATCCTCCATCATCGTTAAAAGAATCTTGAAGAGAGCCCTTAGGTCAGTCAAGAGATCCTCCACCATCATACACCTTCCACTGATATCATCCATGCGTCAAAGGACAAATTTTTGAAGAGTGCCCTTAGACCAGTCAAGCGATCCTCCTTGACACAACGAATCCTATTTGAGAGATCGAGAGCAAACGAATTCTCCATACGCAACCCGAGATCCCACCCCGAGGCGTATATCATCATTGATATATATTTCACGTTATTAACGGGTATCAGTCGGTAGTTACGACATAGGCTCGTTATAATTTTCAATGAATGCCCATTGCAATTCCAACAGATGCCCGTTGGAAATTTCTAACGAACATCCATTGGAAAAAGCCACTATGATCGAAGTCTACGCCTAGACAGCTTCTCGGAGTCCATTACCTTAAAAATAGGTTTTCCAATGGGCAAGGAAATCAATACTCGCTACTTAAATTTATTCATAATAATTGTTCGACTAATCTTTATTGTTTTGACCATACAAACCAATGGAAAAATGATATTTTAGCGCTGGATAGGGTGATCAAAGCAAGAAAAAATGAATGACCTTAAAGAACTCTGTGATGATTATACTTGATTATGGTTTTTATATTTTTATACACAAATTTGTGTTTACGTGATCAAAAATATAAAGGGAGAGATTGTTGATGTTTGAAATTATCTTATATTTAGGAAGGTTTTTTTATTTGTTTTAGATTGTTGAGAGTCTTTAAGAATTGATTTAACTAAAGATTGTTGAAAGCATATAGGAATTGATTTGGTCAAAAAAAAAATTTGGTGTGCTCAAAAATTATAATGCAGTTGGAGATAATGGTGGGTTGAAATCTCCAAACAGTTGTTCCCGGATTCCTGTTGATTTGCATAAAAGAGATTGCTAACACCTGTTTAAAGCCTTTTTGAAATTATAATTTTATATTCACAGTCTGAGATAAAATTAACTGTGATATTCTTGAAATATATTATAATATGATACAAATGTATTTAAAGATTAACATATGAATAAAAAAAATAGTTCAGTCAAAAAAAGTACTATTCAATATTTTCATAAATTTTATGTGGTCTAACTCTTTCGGTGCATATGAAGGTCCGATATAATGCAATTAGGGTTAATAGCCTTATGGAGAGATTACTTGTGGTGGAAGGCATTGTATCCCGATATAGGAATAGGGTTTTACATGGTACATGTGAGACACAGAATGTCCCATGGAACATGTTGCTCAGACCAAAGTGTTTCCTTGTACGTAGCGAAACATAAACATGTACAGCTTCGATTGCTTAAAGAATGGTTAACTCGTTGGTTCTACGAGTCTCCAGATCTCTTCACTTTTACTTTCTGATTCCGACCAATCGAAGCTGCAAAAATTTACCATTAGTTCAGACTAGTCTTGACGTTATTCGAATTCAATTCAAAATCAATTGGTAATAAGAAAACTATTTCATTTCCTTTATATATTTCTAATATACTCACAAGATCATTTCCAGGCGTTTTCCAGTAGAATCCTTGAATGGCAAGAAAGAGAACATTGCAAGCTATGAGAATGTAAATAGGTAAAGCATGTATTCCCATCCATTCAAACACAAAAGTTGCACATCTGTATCCGTACACATCAACCTGCAGTGAAACAGAGTGATTTTTTTATCTGAGCAAAAACAGTCATTAGGGTTTAACTAATGGCTGATAAAAGTAAACAGTAGACAAACCGTGAAGTATATCACTGAGAAGAGAAAGCCAGAAGCACCCGCGGTGACGCACGCGTAGCTCAAGGAGTAAAGTGGCTTATTCAGATGCATCCCTACAATGGCAAAAAACTGAGAAGATTTCTGATAATGGAAAGAACAGCCTAGATTGATTGATTCCAATCCAAGAACTGTACAAGATCGAGAGCCTTTTTATCAAGCAATGTTCATCAAAACCCTCAAAACCCAATAGCCCCCTTATTTCTATCAATTATAGCAATTATTATTTGTTAATTGAGTTGTCAAAGGAGAATGAGACGAAGAGAGGAACCTACCAAGGAGGTCGAGTGCAAGACCTAACATCAGAAGACAAGAAGAGAGTATAACCCATTGACTGAGACGCTTTCTGTGGTCCTGCGTATATATGAATGTTATCTTGTGTTATCCTCCATCGGCTAAGATATGCATCATGGGTTCATTTATATGGTTTTGGACAACACTAAACATTTAAACTCGTTTTTCGATTGAGTTGGGATCAAGTTCATTTAGCACTGGGGATCATGCCTAGGGGTGACAGATGGGCTGGGACACAACAAATCTCACGCGGACTGGTTCGAGTAATATTTTTTTAGTTCTGTTAAAAAATGGATTCACGGGATGATCCTTGATGGGTTGCGGCCAATAATTCTGATTCAGATCATGACGCAGTTTCAGGAGTATATAAGAAGAAAAACCCTGGAGTTTTAGAGTCCCAATTACCTTAAAATGCAGGATTATATGGCCAAAATGAAGACCAACCAAGCAGGTAACAATGGCCGTGAAGGAGCTACAAAACAACCTTCCTCTAGTTATTTTATATACCACAAAACACCGGTTCATAAAACTGTTCGCAATTGAATTCAAATCCTTCACGATGCTCATTTTAACCGAAATAGCAAGGTAAAAGAGAATGAGAATAATTGTAAAAAGAACGGAAAGAACGTAACGTAAGCAAACCTTAGGAGGCCTTCTGGATCAAAAGGTGCTTGACACCAAGAAGGAGCATCTGGAGGTAAAGGGCCATAATTTGGAGAATTTATACTGCATTTCTGAAACATAAACAGATCGATGAAGAACATTACACGCGAACGAAGCAAAAGCTATCATAAAGAAACTAAAAAGAACCTTGGTTCGTGCATATATCGGCTTCTTGTACAAATGGCGTGTACCCAGAAACATACGGTCAATCATTCCAACAGCATTGCAGGCCGGTCCAATGTCTCCTCGTACACCACATTTAACCTTCATTTGCAAAATGTAAGAACGAATCAGTTTGAAGACTTAAAAGTCAAAGGAATGGAAAAGGCAACGATGGTATAGGGAAGAAAGAAGATCCCACCTGAAATGCTGTTGATGTTAATGCAGTGTCTTCAGTGGAAATGCGATACTCCCAATCAGGAACATATAATCCATACAGAAAGAATAGATACACAGTTGTAATAACGCATGTAATCGCCCTGTCAAAATTCAATATGAAATGAGGGAATTGCAAACATAATCCAAACAGATACATGTTGTCACAGTCATAGGCCAATGTAACGCTAAATATCTGCTCATCATCAAGTTATAGAAAAAATGTGAGCAGCCATTGTTAACCAGAGCACAAAAACAACATGTGGGGAGCAATGTTTACCAGTGAAATATGTATTTCCTTATCATAGATAGTTCTGAATTGACAGTATTGTCACCCTTCAGCCATATCTCGCATAGGGCAGCAACTAAGTATGCAATTGCTATTCTCTGAAAACAAAAAGAAAATCATATGGTGCTGAAATTCAATATTTACAAACAAGATATCGGCAAACACTGAAAATCTATCCGTTATGGTTTGGAAAGCTTTGAGAATGGCGTGTTTTGGGGCTGAAACCGTGATGAAAATAAAGGGAATGAGGTTTCAAAAGAGTGTATACCTGTAATATGCCCATGAATCTAATTTGTTCGACATCTATACCATAAGTTAGACCGTTAAGGCCGTGAATGAAGCCTCCTGAAATTTACATGTATCAAATTCAAATTCACCCGAAAAACAAAGTTTACTACTATCAGTCACAACCAAACAAAAGTAGAACACACTGAGAAACTAACAGATAAACTATCGAATATAATTTGAACTTACCTTGGAGAAAAAGACCTAAGAAAAAAAGCTTTAATGACCTAAGCACAGCTTTTCTTGTAGCAGCATGTCTGCATGACAAGTTCTGTAAGAAAGCGTCAATCAAATAGTAATCTTGAAGTTAGTCTGATACCATGAAACAATTCCAAAAATAGAACCAAAAACTTGATGCCAAAACCATGATGCAAGAAGAATCATACCTTATAAGCAAAGGCAAGAGCGACACCGACGATAAAGAGGAAAAAGGGCATGACAAAATCTGCTAGAGTTACACCGTTCCAAGGTGAATGATTGATATATGGAAAAATCCCTCCAACATCATCCACAAGTATCATCAACTGCATCATGTCACAATCCCAACAATATGAACCCATCACTCATTTCAAGTAAAGACTTTTGCCATTTGGTATTACTAAAACAGACAAGACCACAACATAAGCATAACTGATCTAACCAAAACAGAAAGTTGAAATCGACGCCTGAGTTGCTTACGAACAAATATAAATGCTAGGTCATGAGAAATTTATCTTCGATTTCTTTCCGTAAAACAAAATGGGTCACGAAAAGTTCGAACCTTTTCGTTAGTCGAAATGTGAAACTTCTAAAAAGTTTTTGAAATTTTGAAACGAAACGAGTATAGTTAGCGATTCAGAGAGAGTGACGAGTCTAAAGAGAGAGTAGTAGTTCACCCACTGCAACTGTAATTCCACGAAAGACGTCGAGAGAGACAAGCCGTTTCTTCTCCGCCGCAGCGGCCGGAGAATGCGGTGGCGGCCGGGAAATCTGGAGAGCAGCCTCAAGGTCCTGATTGTCGTCTTTCTTCTCGCATTCCCTACCCTTTTGATCTCTGCTGGCGCACCCTTCATCCTCGTAGCTTCTGATTGATTGGTACATCGTCATCTGTCGAATTCAAGCCAAACCTCACCACAATTGGGATTTCTTCTTCTTCTTCTTCATCTATGTCTTCTTATTCTTCTTCTTCCATTACACGATTATGCATGTATATATATACATACGAATGTATGTGAATGTATATAGACAAGTTATAATAGGCAGTCGGACGTATCTGGATAGTAGGAAGCAACGGTTCATGACCTAGTCCATCCGTTGTTGTTTGTTACTTAATTCCTTTGTTACTTTTAAAGAGTTTTCGGAAATTTTGATGCCACCTTTAGGAGAGATCGTAACACGTGGCAAGTTTCCATTTGAGGATTCAGTTGGCTTTTGTGCTATGTAAATAATTTGCTATTTGCTTATGTCCCCTACTTAATGGGCCTTAATATAGAAGTACATACCAAGAGCCCCACCCATAATCCTACAAGTAGAACGTCATAAAAACTAAGATTTAGTTAAAATAATTTGAATATATCTTTAGTTGGAATTATTCATTCGAATGTTGTCGTCTAAATTATAAATATTATTAGGTATCTTCTAAAAATGTGAATTCCCAAAATGCTGATTTGGAATCTATCATTGTTTTGTTTTCTAAGGCTTGATAAAATATACGAAATATTCGTATCCGAAAATACAAATATTAAGTATAAATATAAAAAATTAAATATTCGACAAATATAAATATGAATGTAAATAATATATTCAATTATTCGCAACTATTCGTATATACAAGTATTAAATAAATAATTTATTTAATATATAGATATATATATAATAAATTAATTTCAAGATCAAACTATAAATAAAAATATTATTAATTTTATTTTAAGATCAAATATAAAATATATAAACAAATAGTTACTATACAATGTAATTTACAAACTTTTAATTCTAACATTTGTTTTAACCTAATATTCTACTTCATTTTCTCTACAAAAGCCATCATCCACGTACCTAAACATCATTGTTTTGATAATTATCAACAAAATGGCGATGTTAATCGACGAAATTAAATTTAGATGATTGAGAGATTGATTTGATTTATTTTGTGTTTTATTTATATTATGTTTTTATCTATTTCTGCAATTTGAAAATTACTTATGAATTATATTTTGATCATTAAATTTTTTTATAAAAAATTTGTTTATTATTTAAAAAAATGATTTGGATACGTATACGGATATCCAACGAATATCCAAATATTTTCGGATATCCGAATTTATTAATACAAATACGAATAGTAAAATCGAATATTCGACGAATACGAATACGAATAGTCGGATATTTACGGATATTCGATATTTGTTCAGCCCTATTGTTTTCATTGTTGTAAAAGTTTATCATTAATTATTCTTGGAATCATGGAAAACGTATTTTGGTAGAGAGCCCGTTTGCCTCTGTGATATGGAGAATGCAACACTTTCAAGTGGAAGAATATCAAAAATGCACTCTTAGGGCTAAAACACTTCAAAACTACCTTCCTAAATCTGATGAAAAAAAAATTGGAAAAAAGACATATGTGCCCTTAATGAAAAACACATACAAAGGAGGGAAATGCAAATATGAGAAGAGAGAAAACGAAAATTGAGAGGAGGGAAACAAAGTAGAAAGCTATTTCCTTTCATTTTCGAGTGTTTCCCTACTATTTTCCAACGATTTTCCTTCAATTTTTGAGTGATTTCTTTCCATTCTCGAGTGATTTCCTTCTATTTTGAGCGGTTTGCAGCAATTTTCGAGTGATTTCCAACAATGTTTCAGTCATTTTCAGTGATTTCCAGTGTATTTAGCAATTTTCCTGTGATTTTTGGCGATTTCCGGCGATTTGTAGGTGAGTTTCAACCATTTCGACCGTTTTCCGACGATTTCTGGCCTTTTCCGGCGATTTCTGGCAATTTCCGGCAGTTTCCGACGATTTCTGGCAGTTTCTGACGGTCGCACTGGGTCACAGGGTCGAACAGGGTCGCAGGGTCAGACAGGGGCTCTGGGTCGCAAGGTCGGCTGGGTCGGACAGGGTCATTGGATCGGACTGGGTCGCAGGATCGGACAGGGTCGTTGGATCGAACTGGATCGGTGGGTCGGACTGGATCGCTAGGTTGTATTGGGTCACTGGATCGCAGGATCAAACTGGGTAGAAGGGTCGCAAGGAGTATTTTGGGAATTTTATATATTTTTGAAGTATTTTTTTTTTCAAGAAGAATATTTTTGAAGTCTTTTAAGATATTTTTGAAATTACCCCTTTCAAGTTGGCCAAAATCTCGCCATCGGAACTTCCAGCGAAATCAATCTTAACTGCCCTAAGGCATCTACTATGTTTTCAACCATAAGAATCTGACACCCACTTGTAGAAAGAGTCGAATATGGCATAGTCAATTTAATCATTTTCAAAGGCACAAGGAAGCTTGACAGCTCTTAAGTGCCTGAAAATAAAAGAGATGTCACGGTAAGAGTAACTAACTGCTCAAGCCTCAATCGAGATAGTACAATAGATAAAGATAGTATGACCTTCATTGGAGATAATGTGTTTAAAATCCTGCACTCTTCATTTACTTCCTATGTTGACTCTGTTTAAAGTTTACATTAGATTTACATGATTTATAAGGTTTGTAAATTATTGTTATACGGGAATTTACCTATCGCGCACCCGATTTATAACGTTTCCGTGAAAACATAAAAAACAGAGTAACCACTCAGAGAATGCCAGGAAATGTTGTATGGAGCATGGAGAAGTTGTATGAACATCAATGGAACATTATAGGATAATTGCTTCCCAAAAGAGTTGCTTTTCTAAAACCGATTGTTGAATCGAAAACACCCTTCAACTTAACAAGTGTCAACTTATTCAAATCAATGTAGATAAAGCCAACCTTAGGCTTTTGTAGCTCCTCCGACTTTCACGAGATCTTCAAGTGCCTTCAAAATCTGTGGCTCGCTCATACCATCCAAGTTGACACACCTCTCCACACCCATATCTGAGTAAGGTATATAATACAGCCACACATCAAATGAAAATAGAAAAGGGAATTCAAACGCTAACATAGATTTTATAAGCCTACGACAAAAAAAAAGAGTGATGCTTTTCTAATATATTATGCATAAGACAAAGGAAAGCCTCGTACTTGTTTGTCCGTGCAAATATATTCCATAACGTTAGCAAATCACATGGTGCAAAATATTATAGCATATTCAGGTATCCCACAATATATGCTCAAAATTTGTTAGTTCTATATATTCAAAGATTGACCCACGGTAAGGCTGAAAGAGAAGGGATATCATCTTTGCACACCTCATACTATACTAAGTTTGCAATATGATGCAACAAGAAATTCTAAGATGAACAAGATCTCTACAAAAATAGTTCGATTTCTTAGCAATCATAGCATACATGTAGAAGTTGGATAACGTTTAGTTGCCTTAAGTTTCATTTCGAAGGGGAAAAATGGAAAAGAAGAAGATGAATAACCAGAAACCAGATACTTATGCATTCATATCCAACACAGGATGGAAAACCTCACCGAAGAGAAGTGGAAATCAGGAAGCTGCTTAAGAGATCAAAGCCAAAAAGAAAAAAAAAAAGACAGAGAAGACGTTTGTATAGATTTCCTTCCCTACCCATTCATATTTTAACGTAGAACAACTTAACAAGAGAATCAGTGGACGGACACTTCCATAAGAACGAACGTAGAAACAAAATAAGAAACCATGTCTATAACGGCAAAGAAGCACATTCCCCAACCATTCTCTATCAAGCAAATGTAATTCCAATGTCGGATTTCAATAGGTTTCAATGCCGGATTTTAGTTAAGCTCTTGGTACTTAATTTATTTGGGGGTCAGAACCCAAATAGTCTCCCACCATTTCTCTCTTATAACTTTACAACTTTTTTTTTTTCTAAGGCACGAAAAAGGCATGTCCTCTTTACACAGTCGTGTATGCCAGAATCAACTCTGAGAGTTCGTCGTGATCAAAGATCTTATTACTTCAATTCTATAAAAAGAAAAGAAAAAAAGGACTATCATGGCAGGAAAACTAGATTCGATAGCAGAACAATTATCACTGGCACGGAAGCAAACTATCGCTGGCATCAATGTGACACAAACATAATTGAAATTTCAAAATCACGCAAGAATATATAGAAGAGCAAGCTATTACCGTATCTTGCCCACATCTGAGGCTGGATCCCACTGCATTCGCGGATAAGGATCGGGAATTTAGGGTTTAGACTCTTCAAATCCTTGTAATTCTTCTCCACAAAAGTCCTGAACCAAAACAAAAGTCCCCAAGAAACAGATTCAGAAAAAATTAAAAAAGAAGTAAAAATCGAGGTGATCAAGTGAATCACTGATCGATATACGACAAAAAAAATACGAAATGAGAGCGAAGCGAAAGAACCTGGTAGAAGCGCTGGCTGGAGACGATTGGCAGAGTAGAATCCTAAGCTCCTTCATACATTTCGAAAGATTTCCTCTCCACGCCATGGATCTCTCTCTCTCTCCCGATCAACAGCAGCAACAGAAGAAGAAGAAGAAGCAGAGGAGAGACCAAGCCAAACGGAATCGTTACGACCTTCGTGAGTGAGTAGGGATGAAATTACCAATCTGCCCTAATAAAAATATGGCCGTAAGCCCAATAAGGAAATGCATCTTTGCCCAATTACGGAGGAGTCAGGCCCATAATAGTGAGTCGGTTAATTTGTGGTAAAAGCAGAACTAGGTCACGCGCCTCTGCTCTCTGCTACATGTCCTTCACACATTAAAAAATTTCGGCTGAGGAACTTCCCTTTCCTCTCTCGAGGCTTGGGCTAGCTCATAGAATTTTCCGTTTCCTTCAAGCAGTTTTATCTCTCAGGTGTTTTTACCGATCTTCGTTCGTTTGTTTTTTGCGTAATTGTTTTTGGAGATCATTCACAAATATTTGTCTGATACTCTGGCGATTCTTTGGTGCTATGATTGATATGCGTCGAGATTGTTGTTTTTTGAAATTATCTGCTAGAATTTCGAGTTTTGGGGCGGTGATCTGTGATTTTTGTTTGAATTAGGTTTTCTAATATTAAGTGTTGTGTTTTGAGTTTTTGAATTGCATGAGAGATGTTCTGATCATGTTGCATGTGCTGTTTTCTCTTCGATGTTACCCCTTGATGGAAACTCGATCAGTGGATATAAAATTTAAGGGATGCGAGACAAATCTGACCATGATCTAGAGTTGGATCTAGAATTGATCATTGCCACCTATCTACTATCCTGAATCGTTCCTGAAATCCTTCAAATGAAAGCGTTATTGATTATGCTTGCGCGGAGAATTCATGCCGTTGGAATGTAATATGGTCATTTCTTGATGAAAGTATTGAGTATGAAATTATTTTGTGCTTAATCTTGTACCCCATTTTTCTAACTAACTTATATTTTTTATTATCCACAGTTTGTTGTTTTTTGGGATATTTTTTTCTAATAATATTAGGAAAACACGTGACTCGGATTTTGTTTGTGGGTACAATTTTCACTAGGTTTGGGGTTTTGGTTGTTTAATGATGGGTTGCTTCTGCTTTTTAGTGTTAAGAAGAGGGGATTACGTTATAACAGTGTCCTTTTCGTAGTAGAATTATGTGTTGATGCATCATGGTAGTGATTTAACTCTTTCTATTTGCTCATTTTCCTTGTAAACTGTTTAGTTAATTTGTTGCTCATTTTGTGTTCTAACTAGCCTCTGCATTGTGATATATTTATTGCAGTATTATTTTGTACCATTAGCACCATGGCGGACAATCAAGACAACGATAAGAACATTGAAATGTGGAAAATTAAGAAGCTCATCAAAGCTCTTGAAGCTGCTCGGGGAAATGGAACGAGCATGATCTCACTTATCATGCCTCCTCGTGATCAGATCGCCCGAGTGACCAAGATGTTGGGTGATGAATTTGGAACTGCTTCGAATATCAAGAGTAGGGTCAACCGACAATCTGTTTTGGGTGCCATAACGTCTGCCCAGCAGAGGCTGAAACTTTACAGCAAGGTCCCTCCCAATGGGCTTGTGCTCTACACTGGTACTGTTGTCAATGAAGAAGGCAAGGAAAAGAAGGTTACTATCGACTTTGAGCCTTTCAGGCCGATTAATGCATCTCTCTACCTGTGTGACAACAAGTTCCACACAGAAGCTCTTAATGAACTGCTAGAGTCTGATGAGAAGTTTGGATTTATTGTGATGGATGGGAATGGAACCCTTTTTGGAACTCTCAGTGGTAATACCCGGGAGGTGCTACACAAGTTCTCCGTTGATCTACCAAAGAAACACGGAAGAGGAGGTCAGTCAGCCCTTCGGTTTGCCCGTCTTCGTATGGAAAAGCGTCACAACTATGTGAGGAAGACTGCTGAACTTGCCACACAGTATTTCATCAATCCTGCTACAAGCCAGCCTAATGTGGCTGGGCTGATCCTTGCTGGATCAGCAGACTTCAAGTCTGAACTGAGTCAATCGGATATGTTTGATCCTCGTCTTCAGGCTAAGATACTTAACGTTGTTGATGTCTCGTATGGAGGAGAAAATGGTTTCAATCAGGCTATCGAGTTGTCTTCTGAAATCCTGGCAAATGTGAAGTTTATTCAAGAGAAGCGTTTGATTGGCAAGTACTTTGAGGAGATAAGCCAAGACACTGGCAAATATGTCTTTGGTGTCGATGACACCCTAAAGGCTTTGGAGTCAGGTGCGGTTGAGATCCTTATTGTGTGGGAGAATCTTGACATCAACAGATACGTGATGAAAAACAATGCCACAGGTGAAACTATTATAAAATTTCTGAACAAGGAACAGGAGGCCAATATGGATAACTTCAAAGCAGACAACGTCGATTTGGATGTGGAGGACAAGATGCCTCTCCTGGAGTGGCTTGCTAACGAATACAGACAATATGGCTGTAGTCTAGAGTTCGTTACGAACAAATCTCAAGAAGGGTCTCAGTTCTGCAGAGGCTTTGGAGGAATCGGTGGAATTCTCCGTTACCAATTTGACTTGAGCAACTTTGATGAAGACAACGGAGAAATTTACGAGGACTCTGAATAACAATCAATGAACCCTTCCTCATCGCTGGTTCAGGATGATGGGGCTCTAAGCCTGAACCAGCCTGCGTGGGCTCTCGGATTATGCAGAATATAAGATGAAAGAAACAAAAGCTACACTTGTCCAATTATCGGGCATAAGGTGTGTCTCTCTAAACCTTAGATCACCTCAAGAACGTGTCGATGAATGATCACACGCCTGATATTTTTCGTTAATGTAACTTGAAATCTGAATTCGGATAGGTGAAGAATCAAAGAAATGGAGAGGTGTGGAGCACCACTTGTTTTGAGAGCCAATGACTATGGGCAGCGGTGAACCTCATACCCTTATGGGGGCATAAAAAGGTCTTTCCATTAATTGCTGAGACTCTATTAATTTTGATTTCGGATGGTATTTTCTTAGTACGATCGAGTCGTGTGTCTCTCGGGTACTTTGGATTGTCATTCTTCTATGTGTGGATGGCTTTATGATGTTTATGCTTATGAATACATTTTGGACGACGAACGTAATGCACGTATGGTCGTAAAATGGACCATTGAACTAAATCTATGTTTTTTTAAATAATATTAAGCACCTGCTAATGTTGAATTTAAAATGTATGGCATGAAAACAAATGTTAATTCGGTAAAAAACAAAATGTTGTGAAAACGAATTCTGTATCATTTGTAGTGCCTGTTTAGGAATGTTAGAAGCACTCTAATGTTTTGTGTAAATACTACATTATACTCGCCGTGCTAGAGAAACTAATATTTAATAAGATCATACAATACTTCGAAAGATATTATCCTCGGGATTATACTATTTTTCAAAGTGAATAAAAAATTTAAAGTTATAAGATCACACAGTTTATTGTCTTGTAGATTCTATTGAATTTTGAAAGTGAATCAAAAATTATAAGTTGTTCGAACCTAAATTTGATTGGTTAATTCGAACTTGAATGGATATCAATTTAGATTTTTGAAAAATAAATGGATATCTAGATTCAAAATTAATTATAACGTAATATCATAATATTTTAATATTTTTTTTTAAATTTGATCTAATACATTAAAAAATTAACAATTGAGTACTTGTTCAATTCTGATGATATCAGTACAAGTGATATCAATTTATTATTTATTGACCTAAAAAAGTTTTATAACGTTACATTTTTTCGGCCATAACATTATAAATAAATTAATGCCCATTCTTCGTAATTTTTCAGTTAGTAAAGAGCAATCATAACGTTTTTTTTTTCTACCACTGCACAAGCATTTTAAAAGTTAGTAGTTACATTCACGGATACATTAAAACATAGCATCAAATCTAACCTATTTTGTCCGAAAGAGTTCAATATGGAGCTCGAATTTGGAATAAATGTTACACGGTACTGAAAAGGTATTTGGAATAAATGTTACATGGATTATGCGGCTGCGAGTTAGGGGTCGGAGCATTTGCTACATGCTTTAAATTAGTTTCTTCTTCGCTTCTTCTGATATATCCGTAAGCCCATACGAAAGCTTTAACCTACTGTATTCAAAAGAAACAAGACTTTTATGTCAGGTAGGAACAAAAACTTAAAACATCAATCCTTACATTCTCTAATTTGATGAGTAGGAGACAAGGGAGGCGAGGGATTCAATATTGAAATCGACGAGGGATTTGATGGCTAGGGTGAGGGATTCGAAATAACTTTCCTTGTGAGTTATTGATCGGAGAACTCCGTGACGATTGTTCCAATTGTCACAACCATCTAGGAATATTGTCTCCTTCGAAGAGATGGTTGTCCAGTATAATGACTTATCGTTTCTCTAGTTCGAGGGCAGATCTTTCATGCAACAAGTATACGACGAGGGTGGCAAGGGATTCGGTGTTGAATTCAACAATGGAGGTAACATATTCGAAGAACTTGGTGAGGGATTTGATGAATAGAGTGAGGGATTTGGAAAACTTTCTCTAAGGGTTTTGGATCGGGGTACTCCATGACAATGGTTCTCGTAGAAGCAACCATCTAGAAGTATCTCATTCGAATACACAGTTTCTCTAGTTTGATGACAAATAGTCAACACATAGTAGGTTATCCCATATATCTTGGGTCATGTTAGGATATGGGGCGAGACGGGTAGAAGAGACGAACGATCATTAGGAAAAATCGCCATGAAGAGATTTGATCACGTCTCTTTCTTTTTTTATTTCCCTTTGTTAGAACCAAAGAACTCGGATGTTATAGAATATACAGATTATAAATAATATTAAACTATATTGAATTGAAAAACAAAAATTTAAAGATACCAAAAATTAGAGATGATCGAGGCTTGCGGTTGGAGTGTCTTAAGACAGAAATTTGCTCTCTATTTTGTCTTGAGGATTCAACGATCGCAAGAGAATTATCTCTTGTTGAATGTACTTTGTTTTTCTCAGAAAGTTTTACGGGATTGAAACGAATCTTTGATGCTCATTCCGAATGATCATATGGTCATACATATGGATTTCTTCGGGTGCAAGCTACAGACGCGACCCTACGAACGCAACCCTACGGATGTGTGCGGAGCGTTCGGGAGCATGCATCGAATGAACGCAGTGGTTCGGCGAACGGACGCAATGGTTAGTGGACGAACGCAATTTTTAACCGAAAAACCAACGGTAAAAAAAAAAAAAAAAATTCGGCCTGTTGGGCCGAGGTCCGGCCTGCTCCAACCAAGAGCCCCAAGGTCCAAGCCCTATCTTTGACATTATATATGTATATATGTGCATATACACACATACCAATTATCCATTATATTGACCATTTGAAAGCATTAATTGCATGAACACT
Organism: Gynandropsis gynandra; assembly: GCA_036759665.1. Classification (NCBI taxonomy): domain Eukaryota; kingdom Viridiplantae; phylum Streptophyta; class Magnoliopsida; order Brassicales; family Cleomaceae; genus Gynandropsis; species Gynandropsis gynandra. The sequence goes on from CM071876.1 coordinate 4,617,764, forward strand.
TATATAGTGTTCATTTAATGCTTCAAGTTCCAATGTGGAACTTATTTTAATAAAAACATGTGCAATGCACATGTGCCCCACCCACATGTGCCAACACCCTTCACTTGTAAAATGGGTTCCAATATCAAATGACATTAGTCAAAGGTCACTAACCTGTTTTAAAAATTAATTTAATAAATTTTTTGGTTCGGAAATTAAATTATTGATACAAGAGTGACACGTAATACTTTTGAATGTCGGACTGTCTTTTTTACAAGTTCAAAACATTTGAGTTTCCAAATTAAAAACAAAACCTCACATCTCTCGTCTCCCATATCTTTCTTTGATCTTCGTCTCCTCTTCAAAAAAATCTCTAAATCTGTTAAAAAATATATCAAAACCCTCATTTCTTCCAACCGCTTCTTTCTCGCTTTCACGACCACTTGTAATCACCTCTCTCTTTCTTTTCTATATGTTACATTTAGAGAAACATACTCTTTTTTTATTTTGCTTTTGTTGCAGAACATTCTTGAAGTTCTTTGTGGAGCACATAGAAGGTAAGAACGAGAACAAGACAACAAAATTTAGATTGGACGTGTCCTACAAAATATGAAAAGTCAAGTTGGACGGCTAGAAATTTACCAACGGTTGGAAAGATTTTTCAGTGACCACAATTTTTGAATTGGTGATCTTGTATTTTTTTGTCACGAATGTGACATGGTTCTCCGCATAGCTGGTTTCGATTCCAGTTTCTGTAATATGAAATATTCATCACCATCATCATCATCACCATCATCATCATCTTTCTAGAACTGCCACGACAACAATGACGATCACAACACTGGTAATTTGGGCTCTGTCCAAATAGAAAATGTTTGTATGCCAGAATATAAATTAGAGTAGGTTTATACGTGTGCACTATTGTAGGGTCATCTTCTTATCATACTTAATTCATGGAATATGTCTAATCTGGGCATAGATTAACTGGTTAGTGACCACTCTAAATGAAATGAGTCATGATATTATTTTGGTTTTTAACCAACAAAAACTTTTTAATGATGTTAATCATGTTTACTGATGTGAACTTGGTGATGGTGCAAAATCCTGATTGAACGATCTGACCTACAGAAGGTGTGATATGATTCTAATTAACGAAAAAGAAAGCCCGTGAATGTTAGCTTTGAAGCCCTTGAGTTGTTGGGGAGTTTGCATCAGAGGAGGCTGGAGAAATTTTTGTCGTGCAAATGAACAGAAGGTAGGAAGTTCTCTCGCATTCAAACTAATCTATAACGGAACAACACATGTGTTTCGATTGTTGCCTAACAATAATTTGAATCAGGATAACTTTTAAACTTAACATGTTTTGTAAAAAAAAAAACTTGCGGGTGTTACTTGATATTTGATTCTACATTTTCAATATGTTACTTGTTATATTTGAATATATGTCATATTTGATTCTACATTTTTAATCTGTTATATGTATATACAATGTGTGTGCTAAATACCAGTACGAACATTGTAAACACATGTCATGTACAACGTGTGTTCTAAATACTAGCACGGACGTTGTACACATACATTGTGTATAAAGTGTGTACTAAGTACTAGCACGAACATGGTACACACATGTTGTGTACAACATGTCTACAATCCAAATTATTATTTTATTAATAATAATAATAATAATAATAATAATAATAATAATAATAATAATAATAATAATAATAATAATAATAATAATAATAATAATAATAATAATAATAATTTAGGTTGAGGTTGTAATAATAATAATAATAATAATAATAATAATAATAATAATAATAATAATAATAATTTAGGTTGTATATACGATGTACAAAATGTGTGTACGATGTTCGTGCTAAGTATTAGCAAGAACGTGGTACACAACGTGTGTACAACGTGTAAAACAAACATTTCTTAACTTGTTAAAATCGTACTTATGAGATACAAAAACGTTCATAAATTTTTCAAAACGATAATTATAGACGTAAAGATGTTTAATTAATAATAAATTGATGAAAATCTTTAGACATGTTTTATAAAATCGGATTGTATCCTACTTTTACCTTTGATTTTTGGGTTGAACCTTAGTTATTAGATAACTTAATATGTTATTTCACATTTGTATCAAATCAGAATTTAGAATTCGATTGTTATAATTCTTAATAATCAGCCATAACCTAAGACAGACAATGCATAATATGATGTTTATGTAGAAGTTTGATGTTTCATCACACAATATATGATTTGTTGCTATAAACAATTATAATGTGCTATTTTTAGTAAACTAAACGTGTGTTATGATAAAAATAAATCATGATAAACACTAATTTATTAAGTTTAATCTAATAATTTTGAGTTCAAACCAAAGCACAATATGATTTTATCAGTATTTAATTTATTTTATTTAAAAAGAAATAATGCTCACAATTTTTAGCTTTCCTTACTATTATTATACTTTATTCATAATAATAATAATAATAATATAATGTTAATAATATTAATTAATAATAATAAAATATAACAATAATAATAAATATTATTATTTAACAATAATTAAATGTAATAATAATAATAATACAGTATAAAAAATATCAAACTATTTTATTTTAGCCTATAAACATGAATTACTATCTTCAACCTAAAAAAATCCAAACTTATTTTTTTGTCTTAAAAAAACACTAACTTTAAGAATATAGTGTAGAGTACCAAACTTTTTAATTTTTGCCTATAAAACACAAATTATTATTTTGAATCTAAAAATTTTGAATTTTTTAAATTCTATCTAAAAAACACAAACTTATCAAATTAATCATATCCATACACAAATACAAATACTAAATCATATTTTAACTCTTTGAATTTTTAAGTGTTGTCTAAAACAACATAAATTTATCAAATTAATCATATCCATACACAAACCCTAACTCTTGGTAAACCCAACTTCAACCTGATTTCAATCTGAATCCGAATAAAAAATCCAAATTTGAATAAATTTCACCTCGGAATCTGAACTCAACTCAATTTCAAATCGATTGCAACTGAAAATCCAAATTTCACCCAATTTGAACAAGAATCCCAACCCAATTTCAACTCAAAATCCAATTTCAACCGAATATCCAAATTCCATCCAATTTTAATAAGAATTTCAACAAAAAATCCAAATGAATTAATTCCAACTCGAATTTTGAATTAACCCAATTTCAACCGAAAATCCGATTGAATTTGGATTTCGGGTTGAAATGTTAATGAAATACTTACTAAAATTTTCGGTTGAAATCAGATCAAAATTGGGTTGAATTCGAATTTCCGATTCAAATTGGTTCGAATTTGGATTTCTTACAAGAATTGAAATTGGACTGAAATCTTTCTAAAATTGGATGGAATTCAAATTTTCGATGAAAATTAGGTTGAAATTCGGGTTGTTTTTTGGTTGAATTTGAATTTCGGATTGAAATTCTTATTGAAATCGGGTGAAATTCGGATTTTATTTTGAAACCGGTTGAAACTCGGTTGAAAAATAATTCTACATCGTAAACACTAAAGTAAGTTTACCAAAGTTAGTGTTTGTGTATGGATATGATTCATTTGATAAGTTTGTGTTTTTTAAGACAAAACTTAAAAATTCAAAATTTTTATATTAAAAGTAATAATTTGTGTTTTATAGGAAAAAATTTAAAATTTTGGTATTTTCTAAACTGTATTCCTATACTTAATGTTTTAAAGACCAAAAAAATAAATTTGGATTTTTTAAATTGAAGATAATAATTCATGTTTTATAGGCTAAAATAAAATAGTTGGATACTTTTTAAGCTGCATTTCCTAATAATAATAATAAAGTCTATTTATAATGTATCGATTAATGAGAATTTTGATTTCCGATCATTGAAATCACAGAAAAATGTGAACAGAATGAATGATATTTTTGGATTTATATCACTAGATGATACCCGCGCGTTACGCGGTTTTGTTATAATTAAATTGTAATCTTTTTAATTGTTATACATAATTCATTAATTCAAACATTGTCATGATATTTGATATATGTATCAGTCAATACAAACGCAAAAAATTCTAATTTTCGATGTAAACGTTTAATCGATAGATTTATAAAATGTAATATAAACTAACAATGAGATTTGTTCATAATATCTTTGAAATTTTAAAATGTAATTTTTCAGAGAAGGTGATTGCATGATTTGGACATGAGTTTTCCGCATGATTGTTTTCCCTATTCGTACCTACATAATTTTTTAGTACTAAATTTAAATCATAACATGATTAAAATAATTATTGAGATATTGATATAATTTGGAAGTCTTTAAAACTTAATTATCTTAGAATTTCTTGTTTGTCTTTAGATTTTCATTGGTGTAGATGTTTGTGGAACATAATGATCGAAGTATTAATTACACAATCACATGAACAAAAAAATTAATATAAGTGTTAATTTGTTTTTAAAACCATTGATCATAATGGGAATAATATGTGTTACGATCGTAATTGTTTTCTTGCCAATCATTTGAGTCATATTTGAATGAAAATACATAGAAGTCCATCCTATATCAATATTTTTTACGACATATTTTCTGTATTTGAAATGGTTCAAGCAAGGTGAGCAAACTATTGCAGAAGAAATAATAAAATCGGTTAACGGAGCAACAATATTAAATACTTACCTATTTAGTAACAATCGAAATTCTATTTTTTGATCAGAGGTAGATAGCTACAAATTTGATTCTTGCATAGCGATTAGAAGTCCAACAATATCTACAACTTAGAAATATTAATTAGATAAGTTTATTAGCAAAGAAATAATATTATTGATTCATTGTAAAAATACTTACCTTATAAAAGTTCTTTGTGGTCCACAAATCCAACCAATACTCGATATGAATCGTCCTTAATTTGTAAGTGTCTTATATATCAGACTCGTCCCTATGATAACTTGGTTTTTAAATCAATTCAGTTCTCCATGTGTATCTTGATTTGCACTATCTGTGGATCGATATTTATTTTTTTCAAAGGAAATACAGAGGAGTCTTGAATCACTTTGTTTGTTGCGATCATTGATCATGACCTTTAATATCACGGTCTATACCTCTAAACCCAAATATATATATATATATACATATATATATATATATTCGAAAAAAGCTTTCTAACCACATTATGAAGAGTATACCGTGAATTATGATAATAATTCAAGAATAATCAGGAGCACTTACATGTCATGAATCTTCATTGATGATGTTCTTTGAGAGAAATGAGATTTTCAAATATCAACATGGGAGAAAAAATGATACTCTCTTAAAGTAAATGATTTGATTTATTGATCTCTATATTTAAACATTCTTCTAGTAAAAGGAACCAAGACATGGCGTGAATAATCTCCACTCATGCTCTACTTGCATACAAATTTTTCATCCCCATTTTGCATCAATTTGGTTTAAAAAAAGAAAACAAACAAATGCCTCTATAGCATATAAAAAGAAGAACTTTCCAGTATTATAGAGAATGCGCACAACATACCTTCATTGCAAAAATAGGACCAACAACGTAAACCTCGTAAGCAAGCATCAATGATGATTTTACCACCTTGATGAATGTAGTTTATGCACTTCAAAGTAAATGCTAAAGAAAATTTCTTATATAACTCCAAGGATTTTGACTAATTTTGAGCTTCAAACCATTAGAAAATACTTTAGAATGAAATATGCAATTTTGAACCACGTAGCAAACAGAAGCAGATCGGTGTGAATGAAACCATTCAAAGAGGATGCACGAGCTTTTAAAAATGGAAAAATTTTAAGTTTATTTATATATGATTATTTATTTATTCTAAAATAATAGAACCTTAAAATTTAATATAATTAATTTATCGATTATTTGTAGTGTATTTAAGATTTTTCAAAATTTAAATTAATTTACGATCAATATTAGGATGTTAATAATATACTAACTACATACTTATATAATCTTAATATTAATAAATTGGATTTAAATTATTTTCTTCTTATCTTATGTCTCGTTACATGTGTTGGTGGTGGTTGTGTCATGATTAAGATATTAATATGATTATAAAAATACGATTAATAAATATTTTACTATGAGATAGTACATACATATATTTGTTGAAGAATATATTAAATTTATAAATTAAAAAGAATATCCAAACTTCTAACCTGAAAAGATATAACAAATCTAATCGAGTGATTGGTTTTTTTTACCATACGTCTTAAATCATTTACAACAATAAAACTTGGAAACGACAACAATTTTTGAAGTAGACACAAAGACAATGAGGCAATAATAATTTACAAATAGAGATAGAAATATATAATTAAACTATTCATTTTTCCTCAGTAAGAGAGGCAATGAAACAACATAGTAAAAGTATCGAATTTGAACAGAATAAACAAATCGATATTAATATTAATCTAGTTTATACAAAAGCATGAAAATACAACATAGATTAATGAAAACTGAAACAATTATATTGAACAACAAAAAAGCTAGATTTCCAATTGATAATAATGAAAGAAGTGAGATCACGATACTATAATAACCAACAAAATGATATACTGATTTCATCGATCCCAATTTGTTTATGGCGTTAGTGATCCCGTTTGCTTTATCTATTGCTGCAGAGATATCATAAGATATGGGGTTTTGTTGAGGAGGAACACAAAACCAAACGCTAACATGAAGAATTCATTTTCCCTACGATTGCAAAGGAAAATCGCTTCATATATATAACAATGAAAGAAATAAAAAATTTTGAAATCGAAAGGCCATAACTTTCTTCATCAATGTGATCATTAAGCTCTTATATTTTCCAAGATAAATGGAGAATAACCTCATAGTATTGTAATACGCCGACAACGTTGGTCTAAATGAAAAAAGGTTTGAATGTTATTTTATCTCTACACCAATAATAACATTTCCTGGTTCAAAACAAAACTCGAATTGATCAATACACATATAGAATAAAAATTAATTCTATAGTCGTTTTAGTTGCATAATGGTCATCTCTAATAATATCTCATTTACTACAAGTATAATCTGCAGAATTATGCACAACCAAACTATATGAATGATCAACTCAAACTAATAATATGAACTTAAAAGTGGAAAAATATTTAGCCAACAGATGAGTAAACAACATTTTTTCACATGCATTGTTCCACTCGCTTGTCCCCCATCTTTAGTTGCTCATTGCAAGAAAAAAAACCCAACAAAATATATCAAATTATAGGTCTTTGAAATTTTTAGGTTTCTAAGGTTGATATATGTAATTTTTTATAAGTAGAAATACAAAATGCGAAGATAAAAACCGAATATATATACAAAATGCGAAGATAAAAACCGAATATATGTTCAACTTAATACGGTTCATTATGTGTTTATACATTGTATAAAATATTTTGTTACCTAATTTATATTTGTGTAATGTATTGGCTGTTTTCGTTAAATATTAATATTTTGAGTATCTATTTTATTTTGATTCTTAATATGGTTCTATATTGAAATACAAATTGATGTAAAAATGGTACGATTTTATTCAATTTTTTATAACGAATAAATTATAATAAGCGAATACCTTGTAACTTAATTATTTATAATATTTTTTTCAAAATTTAGAAACTTAAATTTGATTAATTCATAAGAAATTATAATTATTTTTAAAAAATTTTGTCCATAATTTTTTAAAATAAAATATATTGTCACATTCTCATTTATTAGTATTAAAGTTAGATTTAAATTTAATTTAAATAGAAATTTTCTCTCTCTTGATGATGTGGCTTCACCAAAAAAGAGGAAAAAAAACTCCTTTGATTTTTTAGAAATTTTAATTTGACTAATTCAAAAATTAATTATAATTTATTTTTAAAAAATTGTAAACAATTTTTATAATTAAAATAATAAAAATAATAACAATAAAATATATTGCCAAATTTCTATTTTATTATTATTAAGATTATATTTAAATTAGATTTAAATGGATATATTTCTCTCTCTTTGTGGTGTGGCTTCATGAGAAGAGAGAAAAACTATTTTTTAAAAATTTGTAAACAATTTTTTATAATAAAATAATAAAAATAATAACAATAAAATATATTGCCAACCTTCTATTTTATTATTATTAGGATTATATTTAAATTAGATTTAAATGGAGGTTTTTCTCTCTCTTGATGATGTGGTTTCATAAGATGAGAAAAAAAAAATCTCCTTATTATATATATATGATCATTATTAAAAACGAAAGATGAGTTGTGGTTAAATTTTAATAAAAAATCATGCAAAAAATTTTATTTCATTAAAATTATTTCTGGATGAAACCTTATTTTAAAATAGTAGATTAAAGTTATGGCATTTAAAAAAAAAATTGACATGTTGAGAGTACCATAAATACGAGAACACCAATATGTTATTGGCAATATCGATTATTTTCTAAACAAATGTTAATATTTTGAAATTGTCAAAGAAGTATCATTTTGACCGTAATTATGATTATTGCGAATTTGGAAAGCCTGAGAGTTAATCAATTATTGAATATTGGAAATGACAATTAAAAATATATTTCTTCTAATTTAAAAAAAATCATTTAAGACTTTTCAGCAGTTTTTTAAAAATGGTATAAAAGCTTCTTAATATTCATCAATTACTGTTTTTACAATTTAATATTTGTTTTTATTATCTTTAATTAGGTGTAGAAATAGAAATACTTGGATAATTTTTTAACAACAAAAACAAATTTTTAAAACGATATTTATTAAAAATCGGAGGAATACCTTTTATGTATGATTATGTGTTGTATAAATATTGATTATAATAATAAAATACAAATTATGCATCCATATCTAACCTTTTTCTTATTTTAAATACAAATTTCAATTATTTTCCAAGTTTTAAATATAAAAAATCTCTAGATAAATAAATATGGATTTTTCATTTACAATTTCAATTTGTTCAACTAAAAAGTTAGGTTTTTTTTATGAATTTCACATGTATGTAGATGTAGATGTATATGCCCGCACACTTATATATATATATATATACACACAACAAGATTTTAAAAATGGGTCTAGGCACTGTGCGGTGGTCGGGCGCCCCGATTTTATGCAAATCGGTGGTTCTAGGCGGAGGGGCCGCGTAGACGGTCGATTAATCGCTCGATGGCTACCTAGGCAGTCGATTAATCGCTAGCAGTCGCCCAGGCGACCTTTTATTTTTTTCATGAGTTAAGTCAAACGATGTCTTTTTGGTCTTCATCAAAACGACATCGTTTTTTGGTCTTTAAAAAAATCCAGAAGCTCTAATCCCCTGTATTGATCTCATTTTATTTCCATTTATCGCTCGTCTGGTTTGCAGAATCCCCTGTATTGATCCCCTTTTAGAATCCCTAATCCCCTGCAGTGTCTATCCCTGCCTTTATCTTTCTCTAGGTCGCTTGTCTGGTTTGCAACTATGCCGTCGCTCGTCCAGTTGTGTCGCTCGTCTTGTTTGCAGCAGTACTGTCGTTCTCTTCTTCCTCTCATTGCCTCCTTGCCCGTCTTCTTCATCTTCATTTAGGGTAAATTCTTCATAACGAATTTTTAGTTCTTATTATGGATCAGTTAGGAAGAATGATGGATTGTATATAGATTAAGATGATAATGTAAGATTAGGATGGTCATGTAAGTATATGGATAGGGTATATATACAATGACTTTGAATCTGTAATAAAATTGTCGAGTTTATCAAACTTGGAATCGTTTTTAACGGTATGATGTTTGGTTATGAATGATGTTTAGATAATTTTGTTCGTTATTATATTAAGAAAGTAAGATCATTTGATTCTTTGTTTATTAGGTTATGGCATCTTCTTCAGCTTCAAATTATACTTCTACGGTTGCAACTCAATCATCAATTTGCAAAGAAAATCAAATGATGTCGGATGGAAATTCGTTATGTTAGTCAACCCGAATAATTTGGATACAATTCAGTTCAAGTTATGTAGAAAGGTTGTGTATGGTGGAATTTATAGGTTAAAACATGTAGCAAAAATGGAAGAAATCATTTCTGCATGTTTTAAAGCAACAATTGAGCAACGAGAAAAATGTATGTCTGCAATCAAAGAAGCACAAGAAAAAAAAAGAAACAACGGCTAGTGAAAGATAAGATTAATCGTCATTCAGTGATGATTGGTGATCAAAATGAAGAAGAAGAGTTAGATATTGAAGGGTTTGAGAAAAGAAGCCCCCTATATTAGGTCCTATTGATAGATATGCTTTGTTTAATTTGGAATCTTCTACAAGTTTAGGATAAACATTGAAACAAAAATATTCAAGATGGTTTTGCTAAAGAGAGGTTGAACAAGGTTCATGAATATATTACTAGATGGATTTACACCCAAAGTGTTGCTTTTAATATGATTGATAATGATGAGTTCAAGATGTTGGTAGAGGCGATTGGATTACATGGACTCGGTGTTACACCACCAAGTCAATACCAACTAAGAGAGCCATTATTGAAGTCTGAGGTTGAAAGAATGAAAGGTCTTGTAAAGGAACAAGAAAAAGAGTGGAGTTTGAATGGATGTTCGATTATGACGGATGCTTGGACAGATAGAAAAGGAAAGAGTATTATGAAAGGCCCATACATGACAATTTATATTTGAATATGTGAAAAAATGCATTGAGAAAGTTGGTGTCGATAATGTTGTTCAAGTGGTAAGGATAATGCAACTAATAACATGGCCGCTTCAAAGTTGTTGAAGAATGTGATGCCCGAGATATTTTGGACATCTTGTGCAACTCATACAATAAATTTGATGTTGGAGAGTATTGCCAAGCTTGATAAGTTTAAAGAAACGATAGAAAGGGCTAAGGCGTTTACACTTTTTAGTTATGCTCACCACAAGACTTTATTAATGACGAGGAATTATACTAAGAAGAGAGATATTGTGGTACCTGGAGTCAATAGATTTGCATTAGCTTATCTTAGTTTACAAAGTTTAGATGCTAAACAAGAAGGATTGAAGATGATGTTTGCTAGTGAAGAATGGGCATATTGCAAATGGTCAAAGCATCCTAAGGGGAAAGCAACATATACCACGATCATGAGTTTCTCGTTTTGGAATGGCATAACGTTGTGTTTGAAAGTATTTGCACCTTTGGTTAGAGTACTTCAATTAGTTGTTGGAGATGTAAAACCATCAATGGGGTTTTGTATGGAGAGTTGCAAATAGCAAAACATGAGATATGTGCAGCATATCAAAATATCGAGTAGAATTATAAACTGATTGTTGGCATCATCGATTAAAGGATCAAAGGAAGGCTTGATAGTCCTCTACATTTGGTGGCATATGTTTTGAATCCTTATTACACTTATAAGAATTCGACTATTCAATCGGATGCCAATATGGTAGATGCTATGTTTAAGTGTGTGGAAGACTTTTTTCTCAAATGATTTTGATGCTCAATGTTCGGTAATTAATGTCTAACTTCCAAAGTACAAAAAAGGAAGGTAACTTTGGAAAACAATATGCTATCAAAGGATGCGAGAAAAATGAACAAAGCTATGATTCGGGTTTGGTTTCTACATTTTATTTATTCATTTCATTCTTATAAATCATATATATGATGTTTTGACTTTATTTTTTACATTATAGTCAATTGGTGGGATGTTTACGGAACGAGCACACCTTATTTGAGAAAATTGACGATGCAGATTCTTTCTTTAATAACTATTTCATCATGATGTGAACGAAATTGGAGTACTTTTGAAGAAGTAAGTGATTAACATAAATCATTTTTTATTTTTTGTTACAGTTGTATGGTAAGAATAATCATTTATGTTCTTGTGTAGGTACATACGAAAAAACAAAACTGACTTGATACCAAAAGGTTGAACAATCTTGTTTCTGTTCAATTTAATACGAGGTTGATAATTTAAAAGAAAAAAATGAACAAGACTTTGGATGTACTTCTATCTAATGATTCATATCATGTTCAAGATTGAATTGTTGAAAAAACTTGGGACGAATCAAGGGAAGCAAATGAAGAATCAAACCAAGAAGATGCAATGACGTGTGAGGGTTCAAGAGATCAAGTGGATGATTTTCTTGTGGTTAGAGAGCTTGATGAATCTGATTTTGATTCTGATGAAGAAAAAATTAACGTAAAGTTTGAATCCGACGAAGAACAATTTAATGAAGAATATGGAGAAGTGGAATTAGATGGTTAGAAAAGTTTTTATTAGTTTTTGTTGTTTGTTTCTAATTTTACTTAATTTTGTGTGATTTTAAACAATTAAACATTAACAAATGTTTTAAATTTAAAATTTGAATTATATTATTTACATAATATATATATATATATAAACTCCTAGTCCGCCTAGACGCTCTAGTCACTAGTCCGTCCACATAGCGTCTAGCGATATATATATATATATATATATATATATAATTATGGGATTGTTAGTAAGACAAAATCTCATGCATAAAATAAATAAATAATAATAATAAATAATAATTAAAGGTAAATAAATAAATAAAAAATATATTTAACAATATGTGTTGACCTGTTTTTTATTCACTAGGTAATAGGCATTGTTTGGATTTTTTTATGTAAACTCAAATATCAATTTTTTGTCGTTAATTAAATTATATATATAATAGTTGTTGCAGAAGGTGGATTTTTAGCCCTCCACGTCAGCAACAAATTATATATTTAATTTAAAAATTTCACCGTTTTTTTCTTTTTTTTTTATTTGATTAAAAGTATTATAGGTTTATATATTTTCATAATTTAAACACATAAAATAAGAAATTTTATTGTAGAATATATTTTTAATATGTTGCATTATAAAATTTGTAAAATGATGAAAATTTAATAGAATTTTGGAAATTAAAGTAGAAAAATATATAAGAGGAAAGAGCAATAGGTAGATGATTAGAATTCTTTATTTAAGAAGATTTCTCAAGTATATATCATACATGAAGTTGTCTCTATTTATAGGTTTACAAGGTAGATGAAGAGACAAACAAAGTAGATGAAGAGATAAGATAGTCATAATTCATAGATTTAAAGAGTGATAAAGTGAAAGAGTAAATAGAGAAGATGAAGAGTTGGAGAAACTAAAAAGACATTATTATTATTATTATTACAAAAAAATCCAACTATTTTATTTTAGTCTATAAAACATGAATTATTATTTTCAACCTAAAAAAACCCAAACCTATATTTTTTGCCTTAAAAACACTAACTTTAGGATATGATTAATTTGTGTTTTTTTAGACAACACTTAAAAATTCAAAGAGTTAAAATATGATTTAGTGTTTTTGTTTGTGTATGGATATAATTAATTTGATAAGTTTGTGGTTTTTTAGACAAAATGTAAAAATTCAAAATTTTAGGTTCAAAGTAATAATTTGTGTTTTATTCACAAAAATTAACAAGTTTGGTATTTTTTACACTATATTCCTAAAGTTAGCGTTTTTAAGGCAAAAAAAGTTTGGTTTTTTAAGGTTAAAATAATAATTCATATTTTATAGACTAAAATAAAATAGTTTGATATTTTTATGCTATATTATTATTATTATTATTATTATTATTATTATTATTATTATTATTATTATTATTATTTTATAATACTCCCAATTGAATGTCTATTAAATAAAAAGAATATGTCTTGTTAAAACCTTTTACTAGGTAAAACTCGTAGGAAAAACCCTAGCAAAGGAAAAATAATACATACTCTTAATGATATGCTATATGTCGTTTCGTTAAAAACCTTTAATAAGAAAACATAATAGAAAAAACTTAGTAATGGAAAAAAGAGCACAATGAATATCATTATATATCTTTCAAACGATGCATTTTAATTAAGTAAACCATCTTCTCAAATAATCTCGTAGGTAATGCCTTAGTGAATAAATATGTTGATTCTCACTAAACTTTATTTGTCGAACATATATTTCACCATGTTGTTGGAGATCATGAGTAAAGAAAAATTTATGTGAACATATATTTGTAAACTAAGATAAGCTGATGCAAATCTATTGACTCCCGGTCTCATAATATCTCTCTTCTTAGTATAATTCCTCGTCATTGATAAAGTCTTATGGTGAGCATAACTAAAAAGTGTAAACGCCTTAGCCCTTTCTATCGTTTATTTAAACTTATCAAGCTTTGCAATACTATCCAACATCAAATTTATTGTATGAGTTGCACAAGATGTCCAAAATATTTCGGGCATCACATTCTTTAACAACTTTGAAGCGGCCATGTTATTAGTGGCATTCTCCTTACCACTTGAACAACATTATCGACACCAACTTTCTCAATGCATTTTTCACATATTCAAATATGAATTGTCCTCTATGTGCCTTTCGTAATCCTCTTTCCTTTTCTATCTGTCCAAGCATCCGTCATAATCGAACATCCATTCTCAAACTCCACTCTTTTTCTTGTTCCTTTACAAGACCTTTCATTCTTTCAACCTCAGACTTCAATAATGGCTCTCTTAGTTGGTATTGACTTGGTGGTGTAACACCGAGTCCATGTAATCCAATCGCCTCTACCAACATCTTGAACTCATCATTATCAATCATATTAAAAGCAACACTTTGGGTGTAAATCCATCTAGTAATATATTCATGAACCTTGTTCAACCTCTCTTTAGCAAAACCATCTTGAATATTTTTGTTTCAATCCTAAACTTGTAGAAGATTCCAAATTAAACAAAACATATCTATCAATAGGACCTAATATAGGGGGCTTCTTTTCTCAAACCCTTCAATATCTAACTCTTCTTCTTCATTTTGATCACCAATCATCACTGAATGACGATTAATCTTATCTTTCACTAGCCGTTGTTTCTTTTTTTTCTTGTGCTTCTTTGATTGCAGACATACATTTTTCTCGTTGCTCAATTGTTGCTTTAAAACATGCAGAAATGATTTCTTGCATTTTTGCTACATGTTTTAACCTATAAATTCCACCATACACAACCTTTCCACATAACTTGAACTGAATTGTATCCAAATTATTCGGGTTGACTAACATAACGAATTTCCATCCGACATCATTTGATTTTCTTTGCAAATTGATGATTGAGTTGCAACCGTAGAAGTATAATTTGAAGCTGAAGAAGATGCCATAACCTAATAAACAAAGAATCAAATTATCTTACTTTCTTAATATAATAACGAACAAAATTATCTAAACATCATTCATAACCAAACATCATACTGTAAAAAACGATTCCAAGTTTGATTAAGTCGACAATTTTATTACAGATTCAAAGTCACTGTATATATACCCTATCCATATACTTACATGACCATCCTAATCTTACATTATCATCTTAATCTATATACAATCCATCATTCTTCCTAACTGATCCATAATAAGAACTAAAAATTCGTTATGAAGAATTTACCTAAAATGAAGATGAAGAAGACGAACAAGGAGGCAATGAGAGGAAGAAGAGAGCGATAGTACTGCTACAAACAGGACGAGCAACACAACTGGACGAGCGACGGTGTGGTTGCAAACCAGACAAGCGACCGAGAGAAAGATAAAGGCAGGGACAGACACTGCAGGGGATTAGGGATTCTAAAAGGGGATCAATACATGGGATTCTGCAAACCAGACGAGCGACAAATGGAAATAAAATGAGATCGATACAGGGGTTTAGAGCTTTTGGATTTTTTTTAAAGACCAAAACGATGTCGTTTTGGTGAAGACCAAAAAGACATCGTTTTATTTTACTCACGAAAAAAATAAAAGGTCGCCTAGGCGACTGCGAGCGATTATTCGGCTGCCTACATGGCCGTCGAGCGATTAATCGACCGTCTACGCGGCCCCTCCACCTAGAACCATCGATTTGCAAAAAATCGGGGTGTCCGGCCACCGCACAGTGCCTAGACCCATTTTTTAAATCTTGTTGTGTATATATATATAAATATATATAGGTGTGTGGGCATATACATCTACATCTACATACATGTGAAATTTTTTTTTAAAAAATATAACTTTTTAATTGAACAAATTGAAATTGTAAATGAAAAATCCATATTTATTTATCTAGAGACTTTTTATATTTAAAACTTAGAAAATAATTGAAATTTGTGTTTAAAATAAGAAAACAGTTAGATATGGATGCATAATTTGTATTTTATTATTATAATCAATATTTATACAACACATAATATACATAAAAGGTATTCCTCCGATTTTTAATAAATATCGTTTTAAAAATTTGTTTTTGTTGTTAATATTATAAAATAATAATATTATGTGAATGTCTTTTGAGTTTTCAACTCTTCATATTCTCTATTTACTCTCCCACTTTATTTCTATTTAATTCTATGAATTATGAC
>CM071876.1:4635174-4648034 GCA_036759665.1 Gynandropsis gynandra
TTAGGAACGGATTGGGAACCGATTTTTCGGTTCCTAAAACCGATTTTTCTTGTAGTGATTGTCCTTCTAAATTTTTTTTAGAAAATTTATGAAAAAGTATACTGGAGTTAGACGGACAAACAATTAAGATCAAGGAAATAAAAAGGAAAATAAATCTAGATTTCAATGTCATGCATGCAAGGGATTTGGAAATTTTAAATCTAAATCTATACTTTAAAGAAAGAAAGTAATCTGAAGGGATTAAGAGAAACACAATGTTACAAGTGTAAAGGTTTTGGTCATACTAAAAATGAATGTGCAGATGCTGGTGTGATCAAAGGGAAGTCACTAATCACATACAGTGAGTCAAGTTTTGACTCTGAAGAAAGTAATGAAGAAGACCTAACAAGTTTTTTTGCTTTTATTGGAATAATTGAAGAATATGAAAGTGAAGGAAATGAAGATAAAAAGATTGAAGAGATTAAAAATTGAAGAAGATGAAGTGAATGTGGAAACTATCTACAATGAGTGGTTGAATATGAGCCAATTTGAACATACAACTGGTTAAAACAAATGAAAAGTTAGAAAAAAAATTTCAAGAAATGAAAAGGGAGGTAACTCTAAAAGAAGAAGTCAAGAGTGAGCTTGAAGAAACCAATAAACAACTGAAATTTTGGTTCAAATATCAGACATTATAGTCATGGATATAACTTAGGAAGAAGATTTCAAATACAATATCATAGGAACAATCTTGTGAGATGTTATTTTTGTGGAATAAAAGGACACAAATAGCTCACTTGCAACAAGAAATTCATGTATGATTCAGGTAAGTATGTTCTACCTAAAATAAAACAAATATGGATACGAAAAAGTGATATATATCGCAATGTAGCTTACATTTTCTGCGTAAAAAGATAAATCAAATACTTGGTATTTTGATAGTGGATATTCTAGACATATGACAGGTACAAGAGAACTTCTGTCAAATTTTGCTGAAATCAAGAACGATGGTAATGTTATGTTTGGAGATGGAAAGGCAAAATTCTTAGAAAATGACATGTAGACACATCCGGACAACCACTTCTGAAGAATATGTAATATGTTGCTGGATTGACTACTAATTTGATTAGTGTTAGTCAATTACGTGACAGTAATCACAAGGTTCAGTTCAATCAGAAGGAATGTCTAATAATGAATTCTAATAATAAACGTGTTCTTACAGGCATAAGATCATCAAACAATTGCTATATTTGGAAGGACGAGAAAATATGAAAGCAACGGAAGATAACTTGTCTTTGTGACATCAAAGCTTGGAACATTTCAATTATCATTCTATTTTTGCAATTTAAAAATACAAAAGGAAGTATAGAACGAATTCATAGTGATCATGGAAGAGAGTTTGAGAATGATGTTTTCAAAAGTTCTGTCTGAACACAATATTGTATATGAGTTCTCTACTCCAAAAATATCACAACAGAATGGTGTAGTTGAAAGAAAGAATATGACTCTTCATTAGATGGCTCGTGCCATGCTTCATGCAAAGTCTATTTCAATTCTTTTTTGGGCATAAGAAATAAACAGAACTTGTTACAATCGAGTTTATGTTCGACCATGTATGTCAAAAACACCTTATTAACTTTAGAAATGTTAAAGTCCAAATCTAAGTTATTATTTTTGGGTGTGTTTGCTATGTACTAAATGACTGGGAATATCTTGGAAAATTTGATAAAAAAAGTGATGAAGGAATTTTTCTTGGTTATGGAACCAATACAATTGCATACAGAATTTACAATTTACGAACGAGAACATTTGTTGAATCTATGAATGTTGTGCTTGATGAAAATCATTTATATGAGAAACTTATGTTTTCTTTTTCTACAGATTTGTTACAAGGACATACTGGAACATAGAGTGAAAATTTACGTGTACCTAATTAACATACATGAAACGAAAGCATGATGGGAGAAGATCATAATGGACATGAACATCAAAAACATAAATCGGAGGTCAAAATTGTACATCAAAATCATTCAATAGATGATGTTATTGGTAATATTGGAGATTGTAGAAGAACACGAGGTAAGTCCAAGATAAATTATCATGACATGGTCAAGTTTGCTTGCTTCACATCTCAAACAGAACCAAAATGTGCCAATGATGCTTTAAATGACGAGTCTTAGGTTAAAGAAATGCATGATGAATTAGAAAAAATTGTTAAGAATGATGTTTGGTTGTTAATACCTCGTCCACTCGATGTGAATATTATTAGATGAGGTTGATCTTTAAAATAAAACCAATGAACTAGGTTAAATTGATTGAAATAACGCGAGATTGGTTGGACAAGGTTACACTCAAGTTGAAGGTATTGATTTTGATGAGACTTTTGCACTCATTGCTAGATTAGAGTCCATAAGATTGTTACTTGGAGTTGCATGTTCTCTTGGTTTTAAGTTGTTCTAGATGGATGCTAAAAGTACTTTTTTAAATGAGATTCTGCGAGAAGAGGTTTATGTTGAACAACCTAAAGGTTTTGAACATCCACATCATCCAAATCATGTTTACAAGTTATAGGTGAAGCAACTGGATGAAGTTTTATTTATATCTCAACGAAAATATGCAAAGAAAGTTGTCAAGGGGTTTGAAATGGATCAAAGTAAGTCGGCTAATACACCTATATCAACCACCATAAAACTGACTAAAGATTCAGAAGGAGAGGATGTGGAAGTAAAACTTTACGGAAGCATGATTGACAGTTTGCTTTACCTCACTGCAAGCAGATCTGATTTGTGTCTAACTGTAGGAATTTATGTCAGATATCAAGCAAAACGTAGGAAATCTCATCTGTTGGTTGTGAAGAGAATAATAAAATATGTGAAAAGTACAACAAATTATGACATTTTTAATACAAAGGATACTAATTACAAACTTGTTGGAATTAATGATGCAGAGTGGGGAGGCAATGCAAATGATAAGAAGAGCACATCTGGTGTTGTTTCTTGTTTTGGAAAAAATTTAGTGTACTGACACATTAAAAAGAAAAATTCTACATATTTGTCTACCGCCGAAGCTGAATACATCGCCTTGAAAAGTTGTTGTTCACAACTAATCTGGATGAATCAGATGCTGATGGTTTACGGTATGAGTTCAAAAACTTTTGCTGCTCCATGTGATAATACTAGTGCAAGTGATATTTCAAAAAATCTAGTCCAACATTCAAGAACAAAATATATTGAGATTATGAATAATTTTTTAAAAGAAAATATTGAACAAAAGAAAATGATGGTAGAATATGTTTCGACTGAACATCAGTTAACTGATATTTTCACAAAATCGTTGGATTTAAATCGATTTGTTTCTTTAAGAAAATCACTAGGTGTTTGTAAACTCTAATATTCTTTTCATGTTGTGTGATTGGATAGAAATGATAAGCTTGAAATTTTAATCTTATTGAGAAAAAGGAAATAAAGTATAAAGTTTGATGTTGTGTTGGTAAATACTCATTTTTTAATACACTTAAATGTTGTTTGAGTGCACCTGCTCAATTTTAGTCACTTACTCCTCTAACAGTTATATGTGAAAAAATTCTTAACGATTCTTTAAATTAAAAATTGATGATAAAAAACATAACTGTTATGAGTATAAGCTCGGGTTTAAGTTGTGGGATATTTAGTTTCAGTTATAACGTCCTAATGATACAAATCAAATTTTTGCTTAAACTCCTCTATGTTCAAATTGATACGTATGATTATACGTGAAAAGGTAAATAAGGAGTTTGTTATATGAATAAAAGAGTATCTAAACAACGTCCTTCAAGCTCATATATTGTTTGCTCAAAATTATAATACATCAAAATTATTTTACTCAATCTTTGATATATATCCATGTCCAATTAGTCTTCCCAATGGACAAGTTGTTATGGCTATGAAAAAGGGAGATGTCAGATTAGGAGAGTCTCTCTTATTACACGATGTGTTGTTTGTTCTGTCACTTAAGTCATGTTGATTTTTGTTGCTAAACTGCTGTGACAAAATGATTGCATTGTCACCTTCACTGATCATTGTTGTGTTAAATAGGATCGTGAAAAGAGGGTCCATATTTGAGCGGGTGAAGAACACAATTGGGTACCGTTTCGGGTCGATTGATGCAAGAATCTGAATAGCTTCTCGGTTATAGTCTTAGGAATTGTGTCACCGTCATTTGGGATATCCTTCTATTAAAGTGATGGATTTTCTTTCAGATTTGGTTGGTGCTTCAAAACATGTTGAATATAAGATTCCGTATGATGCTTGTTACCGGGCCAAACAAACCAGAGCAGGTCTTTCTGATAGTGATAATAAAACTTTGATTTGTTTTGAGTTAATACATTGCGATGTTTGGGGACCATATCACACACCGTCGTCTTGTGAAGCTACTTATTTCCACACTATAGTTGACAATCAATCTAGGGCCGTTTGGATTTACTTACTAGCTCGTAAAGGGGAGGTAACAACGCTGTTAAGAGTTTTGTCGTATGGTGGAGCGACAGTTTCAAAAGAATGTTCGAATGGTGCGGTTGGACAATGGCTTGGAATTCATGACTTTGAGCGTTCTTCACTGAAGAAGACATTATTCACCAAAATTTTTACGCATACACACCACAACAACATGGACAGGTGGAAAGGAAATATCATCATATTTTGAAAGTTGATCGGGCTCTCATGTTTCAGGAAAATTTATCACTCAGGGGGGGAGGGGGAAAGGGGGTGCATACTAGCTGCTCCATTCGTGATTAACCAGACACCATTTGTCTTATTAGGTGGGAAAACGCCTTTTGAAATTTTGAACGGTACACAAACAGTCTATGATCGAGCTCGCACGTTTGGTTGTCTCTGCTATGCATATGCTACACTACATTCTTCTTGGATATCCAATCATATAGAAGGTTTGGAAGGTTCTTGATCTAGAAACAAAAGAAATTTATGTGTCCAGAGATGTCATATTTCACGCAGAAGTGTTTCCTTTTGCATCGCCTTTGCCTTGTAACTCGAATAACTTAAACCTGACCATATCGTGTCATCCCAACATTTTAGACTATCACATGATGATCCTTGAAACCGATGATAATGGTGTTTCATCTTCGTTGAAACCTTCTGGAGACAGGGGGCGTCTGGTCCCAGCTCCAATTTAGACGGATTCGGAACCTGATTCGGCTTTGACATAATCTGTCCCAATCGGATTCTAATTCGATAGACTCGCCATTTGTGGATTCTGATCACGCTTCTGCTTCTCCAGGGTAGACAGTTTCCGGGTCTATCTCTTCAGATTTCGATCCCATTTCTGCAGCTTCACCTATTGTAGCTATTGCTACACTCACTGAGGGCTCGGATAAGTCTGCAGTCTCAGAACCAACGGTTGTTTCGGAACAGGGTAAGGAATATCGAGTACGGAAGTTGTTGGTTTTGCTGAAGGACTGTGTTACATATTCAATACACTACTTAGAAGACTCCAATTTGCATTTCATGCCCGCCTGATTCTGCATCATCAGGTACGTTTTCATACCCCATAGCAAACTATATGTCCAGTGACCATTTTTCCGCTTTCCGCAGGGGTTTTCTTGCTGCAATATTGGCTGGTAATGAACGTCGTTCCTACACTGACCCGGAACCGCTCGTCCTCTGAATGGAATGCTGCCATGAAAGATGAGTTACGAGCATTGGAAACGAACAACACAAGGACCTTAACATCTCTTCCGCGGGTAAGAAAGCGATCGGGTGAAATGGGTGTACAAAATCAAATAAAATGCCTAAATAACCATAGAATGTTACAAGGCTCAGCTAGTGATTCTTGAAAATCGACACATTGAAGGAATAGACTTCGTGGAAACATTCACCCCGGTTGCAAAGAAGCCTACAGTTCAGTTATTCCTCACGGTTGCAGCCGCGAAATCATGGACCGTACATCAAATGGATGTTCATAAAGCCTTCCTCTATTGCGATTTGGATGAAGAAGTTTTTTTGAAGCTTCCTCTGAGTTTTCCCAGCTCGGATTCTTCGAAAATTTGCAAACTAAAGAAATCTCTTTATGGACTCTGCCAAACACCTCGTTGTTGGTTCGTAAAGCTTTAATCGGCTTTACTTCGATACGGATTCTCTCAATCCCAGGCTGACTACTCTCTATTCACCTTTGTCCGAGGAACCACCAAACTATATGTCTTAGTGTACGTGGATGATTTATTGATTGGTGGCAATGACATTGTTTCAATTGAAGTATTCAAGAGCTGTCTTCGTGATTGCTTTCACATGAAGAACTTGGATCCTTTCAAATATTTTCTTGGGATTGAAGTGGCTCGGAATATGGACGGAATCTACTTGTCCGAACGCAAGCATGCGTTAGATATAGTGTCGGAATATGGTCTCCTTAGTTAAAAAACGACCCTCACACCTCTCAAATAGAATCACAAACTTTCCGAATCAACTTCGCCGCCTTGCTCTGATCCAAAACAATTTCGTTGTCTGATCGGACGCTTGATATATCTTACCTTCACGCTACTTGAATTGTGCTACACCATTCATGTTCTCTCACAGTACATGCAACATCCTCTAACAGGCCATTAGACAGCAGCTCTAAGGATTGTTCTCTACTCAAGAGGCTCACCTAGTCAAGATCTTATGCTACGCTCCGACATCGAACTCCGTCTCTATAGCGATTGCGACTCGGACTAGGCGACATGCCCGAAGACGCGACTCTCTGTTAGTAGGCATATCGTTCATCTTAGATCATCTCCCATCGCTCAAAAGACAAAGAAACAACATACGGTCTCTCGCTCTTAGGCCAAAGCAGAATATCGATCCAAGGCATTGCTTATGTGTGAATTCAAATGGCTAAAGGTTTGGAACCATATCATAGTTTCATGAAGAAACCAATGTTTTGTATGAATTACTCAAAGATTATGGGTGTTAATTGAGCTAGTCCAGTCCAGATTATCATGGGCTAGGTTATTTTTATTTTAGTTCAATTCAACCTATATTTCAGCCTTATCCAAACCACAAAAATCGACAAGTTATATGGATTAATTTGTGGGTTGTAATGTATTTTAATTTTTAATAAAAATTAAATGCACTCTTTCGAAAAATAATATATAAATAAATTAATATCATAAAACATTAAAAATATAAGTAAAAAAAGACAAAATAACACTTCAATATAGAATACATAATAATATCATTAATTTTATTTAGTATTACACTAAAAAAAATATAACCAAAACTAAAAATTTATTATGAAATAATTATTATCTGAATGTCTTTTGAGATTCTAAACTCTTCGTATTTTGTCCATCATTAATCCTATGTGATTATGACAATTCTATCTATTTATCTACATTGTTTTGTCTCTTCATCTATCCTTGTAAGCCTATAAATAGAGGCAACTTCATTTGTAAATGTACACTAGAGAATCATTCTTCAATAAGAATTATCTCTTCCTCTCTCCTGCTCTCTTCTCTTAATACTGTCCTATTTCTTTTACAATACGTTATCAGCACGAAGCTCTGTTTTTCTTTCAATCTTTCGAGGTTTTTTTTCTCTTAATCATTACAATTTTTTTATATATTTCAATATTATAGTAAGATCGAAATAACTAAGTATGCTCTACACTCGCCATTTATATGGATCTTGTGTATCAGAAAAGTTATAATTTGATCTGATATTTTTCAAATCGTTTACATTTTTTTTCTTCATATAGCATCAACATGTCAAACCTTGTGAAACTAGAGTTTGAGGCTCTCGACATATCCGGCAAAAACTATTTGTCATGGGTGTTAGATGCGGAAATACATTTGGATGCAAAAGGTCTCAAAGAGACCATTGGTGTTCCGAATAAATCTTCGAATCAAGATAAGGCAAAAGCCATGATATTTCTCCGTCATCATCTTCATGACGGATTGAAAATTGAATACCTCACGGTTAAAGATCCTGCAGATCTTTGGAAATCATTAAAAGAGAGGTATGATCATCAAAAAACCGTGATCCTTCCAAAAGCTCGTTATAATTGGATGCACCTACGTTTCCAAGATTTCAAAACTGTGAGCGAGTATAACTCGGCAATATTTCGAATCAGTTCACAAATGAAACTATGTGGTGAAACCATCACTGATTCTGATATGATGGAAAAAACGTTATCTACGTTTCATGCATCTAATGTGCTCTTGCAACAACAATATCGTGAAAAGGGTTTCCAAAAATATGGAGATCTAATCTCTTGTCTCCTTGTTGCTGAGCAAAATAACGAGTTATTGATGAAAAATCATGAATCCCGTCCCACTGGGTCTGCTCCATTACCTGAAGCTAATGTGGTAGCATTTAACAATTATCGTGGTCGTGGCCGTGGCCGTGGCCGTGGGCGCGGGCTTGACCGAGGTCGTGGACGTGGATATAGAGGAGGTAGAGGTTTTTTCCGCGGTGGACCAAGCAATTACAATACTAAAAAGGAATTCCGAGGAAATAACGAAGGAGGCAAGAATAAGAAAGAAAGTATTTGTCACCGATGTGGGATGCATGGACATTGGTCGCGTACTTGTCGTACTCCTAGACATTTTGTGAATCTCTACCAAGAGTCATTGAAGAAAGGAGAAAATGATGTTGAAGCTAATTTCGTTGAAGCTAAATTCGTTGACGATGACTCCAACAAGTTTGTGGAAGGCATTGATGATCTGATGTCCCTTGATGTTGCCGATTTCCTTATCCATCCTGAAGATGGAAGTGCTCAGAATTGATCAAGAAGTTTAATTTTTTTATTTATTTCAATATTATGAATTATGTTTCTTTTCTAAGTAATGTTGGTTTTATTTTAGTTCTCTTTATTTGAATAAAGTTTATGCAATAATATATGTTTCTTTTATTTTATGTCTATTTATTCATATTTTTTATTATATAGATTTTGGAATATGAATCAATTGAAGATCCAAGATAAAGATTTATGTCTCGCAGACAGTGCTACTACACATACCATTCTAAAAGAAAAGAAATATTTTTCAAACTTAAGAAATGATAAAGCATATGTCAATACCATATCAGGATGTGCAAAAATTGTTGAGGGCTCCGGAAGAGCAATTTTTGCGATGCCAAATGGCACAAAGTTTATCATTTACAATGCCTTGTACTCTCCAAAGTCTTCAAGAAATTTGTTAAGTTTCAAGGATATTCGTATTAATGGATATCACATTGAAACTATGAATGAAAAAGGCATTGAGTATCTTTGTATTACCTCAACTATAATGGGTAAAAGGTGTGTGTTAGAAAAGTTACATGCTTTATCATCTGGTTTATATTACACATCTATTGAGATGATTGAAGCATATAATACAGTAAACCCGAAGTTTACTGATGTTGTAAATCATTTCAAAGTTTGGCACGACCGGTTAGGCCATCCCGGTTCAACGATGATGCGAAAAATTATTGAAAATTCATGTGGTCATTCATTGAAAAACCAGAAGATTTTTCAATCCAATGAATTTTCTTGTGTTGATTGCTCAAAGGGAAAACTAATAACAAGACCCTCTTCAGCAAAAATAAGAAATGAATCATTATCATTTCTAGAAAGAATTCACGGTGATATATGTGGCCCGATTCATCCACCGTGTGGATCATTTCGATATTTCATGGTATTAATTGATGCTTCAACAAGATGGTCACACGTGTGCTTATTATCATCTCGTAATTTGGCTTTTGCGAGATTACTTGCACAAATAATACGATTACGGGCACATTTTCCTGATCATCCGATTAAAACAATTCGTCTTGATAATGCCGGTGAATTCATGTCTCAGTCTTTTGTGACTTATTGTATGTCGATTGGTATACGAGTAGAACATCCTGTAGCATATGTTCATACTCAAAATGGTCTAGCAGAATCATTTATAAAACGAATTCAATGGATTGCAAGACCAATACTTATGAAATCCAATCTTCCCATTTGGGCTTGGGGTCATGCTGTTTTACATGCAGCACAACTTATACGCATTCGGCCAACTAGTTATCATGATAATTCCCCTTTGCAATTGGTTTATGGTCAGGAACCAAATATTTCTCATTTGAGGATTTTCGGATGTGCGGTATATGTCCCAATTAATCCACCACAACGAACAAAAATGGGACCTCAAAGGAGAATGGGAATATATGTTGGGTATGAATCTCCGTCAATAATAAAATATATTGAACCAATGACTGGAGATATTTTCACTGCAAGATTTGCAGATTGTCATTTTGATGAATCATTATTCCCAACATTAGGGGAAAGTAACAAACATTTGGAGAAAGAGATATCATGGAATGTATCATCACTGACAAATTTAGATCCTCGAACAAAAGAAAGTGATTTAGAAGTTCAAAGGATAATCCATTTACAAGGTATTGCGAATCAATTGCCAGACGCATTCGCTGACCCAAAAAAAAAGTCACAAAATCTCATATTCCAGCTGTGAATGCTCCAATTAAAATACATGTCCCAGAAGGACAACCTATAATTGCTAGTGAGTCTAAGGTGCGCATGAAGCGTGGTAGACCACTTGGTTCCAAAGATAAACTTCCTCGAAAAAGAAAAGGAGCAACTAATCTTGATGGTCAAAATGATGACGTATCTCCAGAAGAGATCATTGATATGGTTAATGATGAAAGTAATCAGGTACCTGAAACCAATGAAAATGAAGAGATCTCAATTAACTACATCAATACAGGAAGAAGATGGAACCGAAAAGAAATAATTGTCGACAATATTTTTGTTGAAAATATAGCGCGCGATATAATAAATGAAAACGAGGATCATGAACCTACCTCTATAGAGGAATGTAGAAATAGAAATGATTGGCCAATGTGGAAAGAGGCAATCAAGTCTGAATTAGACTCTATTAAAAGGAGAGGAGTTTTTGGACCAATTGTCCAAACACCAGAAGGAATCTAAGTAATTTTGAACCGATTAAGAATGGATCACGAGCTAAGATCAATATTTTTCGATGACTCATCTTTAAATCTTGCTTAATTTCGAAAGGTTTTTTGTCGGTTGTAAACGTTTGCAAATTTTCGGAAAGTTTCAAACATACTGTATTTCGTTTGAGATTTCCGGACGGTCGAACTGATCAGTGTATAAATTTGCAGACGAAAGTAGAAGCTGTCTGCAAATTAAAGACGAATATATCGTCCGTTCGTAGACGGGTCATTTTTCTGTTTCAGATCTATCTGTAAATACAGACGAATTCCCGTTGACATGTCCGTCTATAACTTTACGGACAAATTATTCTTACCACTGGTCATCCGTTTGGGAATATCGTTTGGAAATTATCAATTTCTAGTAGTGATATATCATAAACCGAAGAGGCAAAGAAGACGATACAAAGGAAAGAACCATAACTTTGACACTTACATCGTCATAGTGATATAAAGAAAAGAACCACAAAAAGACTATTATAAACAGAAACGAGAAGATGAGTGTCAATAATGAAAATTGGTGGTCGATTCATATACCAAAACATTCTACAAATCGCATAATTAACCATTTAACCAACAAATGAATATATGGAAGAATAAATAATTGAATATCTTTAACATTTAATCTACAAGGATAATTAATTTGCATATTTATGAATAAAATTAAAAAAATATAGGGACAAAAATCTACTCCCTCTGAACTATTTCATTTTAGTACTATTCATCCATGAATTTTTCCACTCATCCTATTTCAACATAACTTTATAGTTTTCATCATATTTAAGCTATACTATCAATAATCATCGTATTCTCTCATCTGTAAAAAAGTTATTAACTGTTTTGTTAAATCTTTTAAAACAGTCTATTCTCCTCCGAAATATATGACTCTGAGCCTATTTACCCCAAAGATTGTATATTTATCCTATTTTTTCCAAATTTGATTAAGTCATTTTATATCTCTAAAGTCTAAAAATGCATTATATAATCCTCTCAAGTTTATAAACTCATCTTCTCTCCCCCTAGAATATGTAAATACTATCTATTCATCATCAACATTTATAAATTCAATTTTTTATCTTAAAATTTATAAACGCAGTATATTACATTTAAAATTTTTTATTATTTTCGTCTAAATTTTATAAAATTTATAATGTAATATATTCAAACTGTAGAGATATAAAATGACTTAATAAATTTGGAGAAAATAGGCTAAATGTATAATCTTTTGGACGAAATAAGCTAAATATCATATAGTTTGGGGGAATAGATGTTTAAAAAATATTTAACTGAAATATTAATAGATTTTAAGAGAAATAAATAGGATAATTATTGATTATTTAGAAAAGAATTGGATCAAAACTATAAATTTGGAAAAAAATAGAATGAATCAAAGTTCGGAAAAAATGATATTTAATTCAAGATAACAAAGTTTTATCCAAAATAATATATTAATTTTTTATTGAAATTGTGATGTGACGTAATTTGCAAGAACCTCAGGCCTCCACGTCAGCCTTAAAAAAACTGCCAAAAAAACTTTCGCCCGTTACCACTTCATCTTTCCCAACTATGCATTCTCAAAGTTCTTCAATGGCAATCAATGCTTACGTTCTCATTCCTCCCCATTCCCTCCCGTTTTCCGCCCATCCCCTTTCCTCTTCGATTGACATCACTCCCTCTCCCCCTTCGATTGGCCGCTCCCTCGTCTTCCCCTCTCCCCCATCGATTGCAGGTTCCAGCGCCGGCCGTCCTCCTTCGTTGGCGCTGCAACGACATCGTTTATCTGAATCTCCATCCTCTACAAGGACTATAAAACCAGCGCAAGAAATCATCTCTTCTCAGGTTTCCCCACCTTTTTCTTCACGTTTATACCTTGATTTTGCTTTTATCTCTTTCCAACGACTGGGTATTATGTCAGCCTGGGTA
>CM071876.1:4691357-4741576 GCA_036759665.1 Gynandropsis gynandra
CTCACTTGCCGCTGCTGCCGCCTCCCGACTCTCTCGCCGCCGCCTCCGCGCGACTCTCTCACCGCCGCCTCCTTGGGACTCTGTCGCTGCCGTCGCACTGTGAGTATGTGTAGAACCATGTGTTGAACTGTGAATCATGTGTAGAAGCATGAGTATGTGTTGATAGTTTTGAACCATGAGTATCATGTGTAGGACCATGAGTATCATGTGCTAGATTCATATGTGTATTCAAGTGCTTGTTGAAATTGTTTGTTGGATAGATGATTGGTTTATGTTGAAATCCATTTGGGATATCGATATCTATATTTTTTATAGGAGAAATTTATGTTGAAATTGCGAAATTGAGATGAT
This sequence comes from Gynandropsis gynandra, assembly GCA_036759665.1. Classification (NCBI taxonomy): domain Eukaryota; kingdom Viridiplantae; phylum Streptophyta; class Magnoliopsida; order Brassicales; family Cleomaceae; genus Gynandropsis; species Gynandropsis gynandra. Next base: position 4,691,709 of record CM071876.1, read on the forward strand.
TGGTTTGGGGGTGGTATCGTAATATTTTAATTTCACATTTCAGTATATCACGACGCGTTGGAAGAGACGGTAAAACGAGAAACCGCCCTCAATCCGAGGAAAGTGGCAACCTTTCGTCTCATTCCCGACATTCCAATTCAGGATATGATGATTACATGAATCCAAATTTCTTCCGAAACACGAGATCGACACAATCGGGGCAATATATACCGTATTATCCGCAAATGCAACCACCGCCAGATCAAGTACAGCATGACGATCCGCATATATACGAGGAACCAACAGTGGAAGAAATTTTAGCAATGGATGAAGAGCGACGGAAGCTTCCTCTTATAGACCCTGATCGAAAAACCGGCGGACTATGGTACGTATACTTAATTTTAAATCTCAACTATAAATAGTTAACTAAACGTTAATTTATCTGTAATTGTGATTTGTAGGTTTGGCTTTAAGCAACTTAATCGGCAAATAACAACTACGATAAAAGCTGATTATGATCGGTTATGTTGGACATATACCGATCCAGAAATTAAGCAACGATGGTGGAAATCATTTGTGGTATTTTTTAAACAATTTTTAATTTTATCAAGTAATTTAAATTACAATTTAAATTTAATAAGCTTATTATTATTTCAGCAAAAATATTATTGGAATCCCGCCATTACCGGACTAGTAAAGTCCGAATTTGAAACAAATGTGGCACTGCGTCTCAAGTCTATCGTAGGTAAATTGCACGCAGAACGATATGTAAAAGGAAAACCCAAATGGATGTCGGAAGATATTTGGGATCAGATGTGCGCACATTGGGATTCCCCAGAATTTAAGGCAAAGAGCGAGCGAGCAAGTAAATCCCGGCGTTCTGATAGAGCGGGATACGGGATAAGCGTGCACACGGCAGGATCTCGTTCTTTTGCGGAAGTATACGAAGATCTGGTAAGTTTTATTTAATTTTATGCATTTATATAAAATTAACATTTTATTAAACTATGTCTTTTTTATTTTTTTCAGGCGAAAGAGAAGGGATACGAACCATCGTATATAGAATTGTTGGAACGTACGCACGTGAAGAAGTCAGATGGTTCGTGGGTGGATCCTAAGGCAAAAAGTTCACGATGAAATTGAAAACATGGCAGCGGAACGAGTATCGCAAATTCGTCCGAGAGAAGACGGCTCACAAACTACTCTTAGTCAGGAAGAGTACAACGAGTTGTATCTCGAGGTAATAATGAAATTCTACTATGATCTAATTTCACTATTTATAAATGTTATTAATTCTCGATATTTGTTTTACAGCAAGTTACGCCATACAAAGGTCGTATTTTCGGACTTGGAGCAATGTCCTCAAAGTTCTCAAAACATTACGAGCTCCGACATCAAATGGACGAAAGGTTCCAAGAATCCGATAGGCGCGTTGAAGAAGCTCTAAAGCAGGCTGAACTATCAAGAAAGCATGCCGAACGATCAGATAGGCGAATGGAAAAGCTTCTACGCATGATGAAAGCGCAAATGCCTAACATCGATTGGGATGCAGTTCAGAACAGTGATTCCGACCATAACTAATCGGAACGGCTTAGGATTATATGTAGAACGTTGGTTATATGTATGGTTTGTAATGTTTTATGTACTAATATGTAATCGGAACAGCTTAGTTTATGAACGTTGGTTATATGTATCTTTTAATGTAATCGAACTTTTTAAAATTTTAAATTTTTTTATTTTAAAAAAAAAATTGGAGACCGGCTTCCGTCTCCAAATTTGGAGACGGATTGTGTGGTCCGTCTCATTTTTTAAAAAAAATTGGAGACGGAATAGTGTCGTCTCTAAATTTGGAGACGGGAAACTGTGGAGACGGAATACTGCCGTCTCCAAAATTGGAGACGGAATACTGTCGTCTCCAAATTTGGAGACGGATTGTGTGGTCCGTCTCCAAACTTTAGAGACCGAAAACAACCGTCCCCAATCCAGGGGACTACATTTTCCGTCCCTAATTGGGGACGGATTGGAGACTGAAATTTCCGTCCCTAATTAGGAACGGATTGGGAACGGAAAGAATTTGGAGTCGCGCGATTGGATACTACTCCTGGCCGTTCCTAATCCGTCTCTAAACAGGTTTAGGGACGGATTAGGAACCGATTTTTCGGTCCCTAAAATTAAATTTTCTAGTAATGTTTGGTGATTTGTTCTAGGACATTTGATCCAAAGTGAACTCGAAAACAACTTTTTTTTGCCTCTGGTATGTTTAGTTTCTCTTTTAACATTCGTTTCATTGATAAATTTGTTGCTTTACTTTGATAGTTTATCCCATACTAGGAAACTTTGGATTTATTTGATAATTGGAATCACCTAAATTTTGCTAAAAATTGATGGTTGAAGGAGTTGAGACCATGGTCACAAGTTGGTAAATAATAATAATTACTCATTCAGTGTTTTATGTCATTATAGGCTGCAAGAATCGGTTTCTTGACAACTCGAACTTCATCGAAATGTGATGAACACATGTGAAGATCATCCTTGAAGTTTTACCAACTATGGAGAAAGTGAGTGAAGGCGAAACGGTGTAGGAAAATGGGATTTCCTTCTTGCTCAGCGAAATTATATATATGATGTTAAAGATTAAAAAACCATTGCAATAAAATGGTTGTAGGCTTGAAAACCAATCCAAAAACATGTTTTGCACATGGCTTTTGAAATTTTATATCAGACTATGTTGTGTCGCTCATCGTGTATTTGTGTGGACCGGAGTTTCGCTATTTACCAAGAAAATAACGATTTATGGTTGGATCGGTCGGTTCACATGGATTTTTTTTTACCATTTTATTATCGCATATAATTGTGGATTTAATTTCTTAACTATGGGAAGTAAGGCTCATTAAGCGGGCTTAAAGAATAATTAAACATCCTAACGAAAAAGTTGGGTCAAGATGTTACAAAATGTCCAATGGTCTAGGAAGGATTTAGTATGATCCAAATGGAACGTCTTTAGAACGTGGGGTTTATATAATTATCATCACATAGATTTACAACATATTTCTTATCACATAATCCACGTATTAATCTAAAATACGGTTTGTTTTGAGAAAATCAATTAAGTCGACATGTTCCAATAAACTTTAGATTTTAGTTATTAGCTTTGATTTAATTTCTGTAGTATAAATATGAATGAAAAATTAAAAATGGTTTTGTTTGAAATATTCATTACCATTGAATTAAAAAATTAATAATTTAAAACTTGATAATATATTATTTATTTATTAGTTCTTTTCTATTATTTGGTATTTTAATTTAAAAAATTCTAATTATAAAATGGGTGAAAATATATTATTTATTTATTATTTCTTTTTACTATTAGCGGTAGATGGGAGTAAATATCAAAATAATGATAATAAAACTAAATATTATTTATTCAACCGTCTTTATTATTTTAAATAGGATCATATATGGATAAGAATCATTAAGTGAAAGTAATTTGGGTATACTATTTGAGTTTTTTGTTGTATTACAATGTTTTTTATTGTGGAAATGAGTGTAACAAACTCATGAACTTGGAATGATATACTGGCAATAAATGTTTTTAAATACTACATCTATGTGAAGGGAAGCTCCTCAACAATCACTATTTTTATATTTGATTTCTTCACCAACAGAGAAAAAAATTATTAAATTCATTCTACTCATCAATTCTATAACCTTCACGATAGGTCTATACTAAAAGTTATGGCATATTATTTTTACGTTTCATATTGTCCTCATAATCACATTTGTAAGTGAGTATTGTGCCATGATAAAAAAGACCATAAAACCCGCGCATGATATAACACACTCCTTTAAAAGATAAGAAATGCAAAATGAAACACATTCGTTGACAATCGTTTGCTTGGTCTTGGTTTCTTTTTCCTCAATAAAACAATAAGTTATGTTAACGTATATGTGTATTCCACATTATATGAATATCTTTCATCATCATGTCTATGATATATTGCATGGAACTACTATTGAAGGACGTAAATATTTTTTCCTTATTTATTTTATTGGCTTTCTCTTGGTGGTGTTAATGAATACAATGAATATATAAGGGAATGAGATATATTTATCCTAAAAAAATTGATAATACTACCAAATGTTGGTAACTACAAGTTAACCGACAATAGTATGCGCATATCTTTTAAAGAGGATACGGTTGTTGAGAAAGTGACAGACGTAATTCATACAATTACGAAATACAAATTCATGATGCGTTCATATTGACAATTGATTGGATTGGTTCGCGACAAAGAAGTTGTATCGGGTAAATGAGTTTGCAATAAATCAAATATACTACTTCTTTACTACTAAACTCATATATTGGAATGTTGGAACTTGTAGATGTTGTTGGACTCCTCATTGCTATGCAAGGATCAAATTTGCATCTGCCAAACTCCGATCAAAAAATATAAATCCGAGTGTTATTGAATTAGGTAAGTTTTATATTATTACTCCACTAACATGTTTTTGTTATTTCTTCTATAAAACAATTTACTGATCTCACTCCAACATTTCAAATACATAAAACATTTCGTAAAAATAATCATGTTGACGAACTTGCTACGGATTTTCGTTCAATTGTTGCTCAAATTATCGTCAAAGAAACCGTCATGATCATAACATACATTGATCTCCCATTATGATTAACAATATTAAAAACACTAGATATCATGTATTGTGTTATATATTTTTTTCAGTGTTATTCGTACTTATTCTTTATAAATATATCAAATAGGTTTGTCAACGCTTCTTGCGTCCTGCTCCACCCACATCTACCTAGATTCACAGCTAAAGCCAATCAAGAAATTCAAACATAGGTAAGTTTTCCAAATTTCTAAATCTTGAATGTATCTTAATAATTGTTCTTAAATCCAGTTATTGATTAATCCTTAATATTTATGTAGGTACGAATAAGAAAAATAATCATTAAAATACTACGGCTCAAATCGTGCAATCGCTTTTTCCAGCAATTTATATTCTGCAATTTTAAATACATTATAAACAAATTCAACTATTTGTTTACATTACAACTTATAAATCTATTAATCAAATTTATAAATTGAAACACTTTTATTTGTGTCTTTATATTACCCTATATACATATCAAATCTAATGACAATATTCAATTAATAAATTATATACAACACATACGATAAACATATTTTAATGATCAAAAATCCGTGCATAGCGCGGGTATCACCTCGTATTTTCTAAAAGTTAACGAATTCCAAATAGAATCACTATCACAAAAAAATATAATTGAAATAACAAAATCAATGCACATATGAAAATTTTGGTTTAAAGTTGTATTTATCTTTTTTTTAGCATTCATCACTTCTCGAGGCAATGTGTCCACAACTAAAAGCAATCAAGAATTGAAATAAAATCAAAACGAAAAATAGATGTCATTACAAGCTTATCAAACAACAAGTATATTCTCTCGTACGGAGTTACAAGATACAATAAAACTTATCAAACGACAAGCATTTCTCTCGTATGGAGATATCATTACCCATAATAAGCATATGACAAATAAGTTTAACCTAAGTCTTCTACGTAATGACATGTTAAATAGGCACGATGCAAGAAATGGTAGCATCTAATTTGTCTGATTCGACACTATTCTAAAATTCATTAAAACAAAAAACCAAGGTTTCTTAAGCAATCGTATTTATTTACCACGATCAGACCTTAAGCGTAATTCAATTAAGATAAATATATTCAAATACTACTCAGACAAACAAGACAATCACTCATCATTAGGTTAACATGTTCTGATACTTTCAATTCAACTCATGGTAATCCCTGATCATCAAAACCTAGTTGATCCATCAAACATTAGAATTTTGCATGTAAAACAAAAAGTCAAAAAGCAAATTTCTAACTTAGCCAAAACAATATTTAAAACTTTGAACAAAAACCAAATTTTACAGATTTAATCGTAAAAATCATAAGATAACAACATTTCTATGACCATAGGACTCTCCACGCTGTAGTCATAAGAAAGTATCAGTAAAACCACCTATAAAAGAGGCTATTGATAGGTAAAAGGAAGACAACAAAGCAAACTTGTTTGAACTAAGTTGCAAAATTCCATAACGTGATCTTGTGTCTTTCAGTTTTCACATTGCTAATTGGAGAACTATATATATGGTCTCAAACCAGTTTCCATATCTTGCATACAATGGCTCATGGCCCTGTAATTAGGAGAATAATTCCTTTTCCTTTATTATCATAATATGAAGTCTATATATAATACAAATCATCAAGTAATCAAGGCCCAATTATAGGCCTAATACTAAATATAATTCTTATGTTAACACTCCCCCCAGTCAATGCGGAAACTTTGTCTACGTATAGATTGGACTTGAACTCGCGGAATAGAACGAAAGGTAGTCCTTTGGTGAAGATATCCGCGAACTGTCGTGATGACGGGACGTGGAGCACTCGGAGAGTTCCTAGGGCGACCTTCTCGCGGACGAAGTGGATGTCAATCTCGATATACTTAGTGCGCTGATGTTGAACCGGGTTGTTGGAGAGATGGACGGCGGAAATGTTATCACAGTATACCAATGTGGCCGTGGAGAGGGGACAGTGAATCTCCAAAAGAAGGTTGCGGATCCAACATGTCTCGGCCACGGCATTGGCCACTGCCCTGTACTCGGCTTCGGCACTCGATCGGGAGACGGTAGGTTGTCTTTTGGAAGACCATGAGATCAAGTTGTCGCCGAGGAACACGCAATATCCGGACGTTGAACGGCATCCGTCAGCGCAGCCCGCCCAATCGGCATCGGAGTAGGCGGTGAGGCTGGTGGTGGGACACGGACGTAGGTATAGGCCGTGCGACGTGGTCCCTTTGACGTAGCGGAGCACTCGTTTCATTGCCTGCAAGTGAGGTTCACGTGGATCATGAAGGAATACACACAGTTGTTGAACGGCGTATTGGATCTCGGGGTGTGTGAAGGTGAGGTATTGTAGGGCGCCAACAATGCTGCGATAACGACTCGGATCAGCAATCGAAGGACCGCAATTCGCCGTGAGTTTAGGCTTGGTGTCGCACGGTGTGGAGCATGGATGACAGGCGGACATCCCCGCTCGTTCCAAGATACTCTCGGCATATGTCTTTCGATGAAGAAAGAGACCCTTTGAATTGCGTTCCGCGGTGACGCCGAGGAAGTGATGTAAGGTGCCAAGGTCGGAGATGGCAAATTCGGCTTTGAGAGAGCGGATAATGTCGTTGAGAGTGGCGTTGGTGGATGTCGTAAGGATAATGTCGTCCACGTATAGTAAGAGCATTGCGTGTGCGGTGGCTCGTCGGAGGACAAACAATGAGGAATCACTTCGGCTTTGAACAAATCGAAGGCGTGAAACGAAGTCCGTGAATCGCTTGTTCCATGCACGGGGGGCTTGTTTGAGCCCGTATAGAGACCTCTTCAACTTGCATACGTAATCCGGGTTGGACGAGTCGCGAAATCCGGGAGGTTGAGACATATATACCGTCTCCTTTAGGTTTCCATGGAGAAACGCGTTCTTGACGTCTAGTTGATGGATAGGCCAATTCCGAGAGACACAAATGCTTAGAATCGTGCGGATAGTGGCCGATTTCACCACCGGGCTAAATGTGTCTTCGCAATCAATTCTGATTTGTTGCGATTTCCCGTTTGCCACGAATCGTGCTTCGTATCGCGCTAGAGTTCCATCTGCATTAAACTTGTGTCGAAAAAGCCACATGGAACGAACAATGTTAACCCCATAGGGACGTGGAACCAAGTCCCAAGTACCACTTTTAATAAGAGCATCAAATTCATTTTCCATCGCACTACGCCAATACGGATCCTCTAGGGCTTTTAGGTGAGAGTTGGGTAGGGGTGAGATGGTGGTAGTGTTAAGGCATAGGACTTGGCGAGGTTTGGAGACCCCACGTTGGCTACGTGTGGTCATGGGGTGTGAGCGGGTAGGAATACACAAGGTGTGGATCGTGGGGATAATTTGTGAGGTGTTCGGGCTAGGATGTTTGGGTAACAAAGGCAACCGAACACTTTGAGGTGGGAGTAGGAGGCGGCTTTTTGGTGGAGTTTTGTGTACGGGATTTCGTTGTTTATTGCGGTCGAGGGAACGAGGTTAATGAGGTGTGTGGCTACATTAAGAGCTTCTACCCAAAATTCCGATGGCATGGAAGCATGAAAGAGTAAGGTTCGGATGAGATTATTTATGGTGCGGATCATGCGCTCGGCCTTTCCATTTTGTTGGGATGTTTGAGGGCAAGAGAATCATAGAACAATATCGTGGGAGTCAAAGAAGGATCAAATGGCATTGTTGTCGAATTCTCCCTTGTGATCACATTGGAGGGTTTTAATTCGTGTTTCGAATTGTGTTTGGACGTAGGATGAAAAATGGATAAATTTGGAAAAGACATCACTTTTTCGTCGAAGGGGATAAATCCAAACGAAGTGAGAGAATTGATCAAGCAAGAGAACATAGTATTTGTTACCGCTAATGCTTGGAATGGGAGATGTCCAAACATCGGAGTGAATAATTTCGAAAGGTGAATTTGCCAAAGTGAGAGATTTATTAAACGGTAATCGAATGTGTTTCCCAAGTTGACACGCACGACAAAGAGTTTCTGCGTTGTCTTTATTACAATCAATAAAACCCGAAGAAATCAAAGAACGAAAACTAGAAACCCCAGGGTGCCTAAGTCGGTGATGCCAAGGGTACCCGACGTGATGAGAGCGTGATCATGAGGCGGAGGCCGAGCGCGGGATAAGGGTAGGAGGATAGGGTAAAGCGGTCCCGAGCTATCACATCGGAGAAGAACCATTCCCGTCGAAATGTCCTTCACAGAAAAGCCACAAGGATCAAATTCAACAGAACAATTATTATCACGAGTAAATTGTCTTACCGAGATAAGATTTTTGACAATCGATGGTATGACGAGAACCTGAGGAAGCTTGAATTTTCGGTTAGGTGTAGGTATTATTGTTTGGCCAGTTTCAGTAACGGGTATAGAGGATCCATTTCCGACGTAAACGAAATGCTCGAATTAAAAGTAGACGTGAGTATACCTGGTTGTGACGTCAAATGAGCCGTAGCCCCGGTTTCCATGTACCACGATGTGTCGTTAGGGTTTTGGAGAGTGACAGCATTGAATGCTTGCATGAGATTCGGAGGTAGATCTATGGACGTCGGAGTGGCGGCCGGAGGGGGCGGTGCACTCGGTGTTTGCATGAGATTGGCCAAGTGGGAATGTGGGCTGGACGGTGGAGGTGTCGTAGATGTGTAGCTTGACGCCCACGGTGCTCCATATGACGGTGGAGGAGCATGCGCGACAGGGCTCACGGTCCACGGGTAGGGAGGTTGCGGATCATGTCCTGCCGAATGGATATGCGGAGATGGCCAATATGGTGGAGCATATTGGCCGTGATACGGCGTGCTCCAGTTGCCGGGGAACGGGACCGTCGGATATGGGATCTGTCCCTATCCTTGATGCCACGGATTTCCTAAGTGATGACGGTTTGCTCCACCACGGTTGCCACGATGTCCACGTCTATTCGATCTGCCTCGGTGTTGGTGATACGGTTGTGGCGGGGTAGGAGGGGAACTGTTGTTGGCGTCACTGAGAAGGACGGTGGGGGCCGAACCGTTGTCCGTGTGCGTCGAGTCGGGGCGGCGGTGGTGGAAGACGCGTTGTTCCTCGAGCGAGAGCATGGATCGCACATCGTCAAACGAGGGAAACGGCTTTTGGTGTTGGATAACATTGACAATGTTATCGAATTTTTCGTTCAATCTGATGAGGGCGAGCATGACAAGCGCCTTCTAGGATACCGGGGCGTCGAGGTTGGCGAGAAGTCGGCAGTTTTCCGGATACGTTGGCAATATGCGTGGACTGATTGGTCACCGATTGTAATTGTACGTAGCTCGTTGTCCAATTGGATTGTTCGAGCCTCTTTATTGTCCCAAAAAAGCCATTCGAGTCGTAGCCATATCGCTCGACCCGTCGATTTTGTCTTAAGTACTTCTTGCAGTAGGGGTTTCGAAATGGTTCCATATATCCAAAGCTTGACAAGGCCGTCAAGACGCGTCCAAGCCTCGGTTGGTGCGTCGTTCGTCGGGGCGGAACCATCAACGTGGCTCAAAACGCTGAAACTGAGACAGTGAGTCTCAAAGATGTCGCGCCATGAATCGTAATTCATCTCCTCCATGTCGAGAATGATTGGGATGTGAGATTTGATGTTGGTAACCCCGGAAGGTTTTTCGGATGTGGCGAAAGCGTTGGCAGCCATTGGAGCGGCGTGGAGGAGCGGCAGCGGACGGGTATGTGACGGTATAGGGGCGTCGGGGATAGGGGCGGCCGAAGTAGGTGCGGCCGATGCAGACGGATAGGCGGCCGAAGTGAACGGCGGCCGAAAAATAGAGGCGGCTTAAGGGAAAAGAGAGGCGGCTTAAGGGAAAGAACGGAGACGGCGGCCGAAAAGATGAAAGGAGGCGGCCGAAAGTTTGAAATTTTGAAAATTTGAAAACTAAGGTTAGACTTTTGATACCATGTAATTAGGAGAATAATTCCTTGTCCTTTATTATGGAATATGGGCTGTCAAATATGGGCTGGGCCTAACTAATCCCAAAAGTTAGCTCAAGAGTTTAGGGTTGCCCAACACCATATATACAAGTCCCAAGGTTCATGTCCTAGCCGATGTGGGACAACTTATCATAACACTCCCCCTCACGCCCAGGCTCGATCCGAGAGCGTGGACATCACAAACGGGGGCCCAACATCGGTATATTCAAATCGGGGACGAACCGGCTCTGATACCATGTAATTAGGAGAATAATTCATTATCCTTTATTATCATAATATGAAGTCTATATATAATACAAATCATCAAGTAATTAAGGCCCAATTATAGACCTAATACTAAATATAATTCTTATGTTAACAGACTCAAGCTCAATTTCACATAGATGATATACATAATTTCACATAGATGATATACATAATACATATAACCAGTATATATATATAAATATATATTCTTTGACATCATTATTTTTCATGTAACTAATAAAAATCCAGATTCAACAAGAGATAGCGAACATACGAAACACTATAAAGGAACATAATGCAAGAAATGAAAACTTGGAGAGGATTAAGGTGATTTAAACATCTTAATATCCATTTCCTCTGTTTTCCTTTTTTTTTTTGTATGGATTTTATTTATGTATGTGATCCGCCCATTCTAATCTTTTAACTAAATCCAAGGCCTTTCATCTTTGTTTTTCCTCGCCTTGAAGTCAGATTATGTCAGAAACTCAATCCAATATGACACTATAAAAAAGTCATACGGTCATATTTGTTGGAAATGACTCAATTTCCATTACAAATGATTTTTCCATTGGATTTATGGCCGTTGGAAATCGATCGTTAAAAAATCATATCCATTGTCATTTGCAATGACATTGCAACGGATAATATCCGTTGAAATTAGTAAGGGATTGTTACAAAAATCGATGTTGGATGTCACAACGTTTCAACGGATACCTGGTTGAAAATTGCAGCGAATATCCGTTGCAAATGTCGCTTTGGTACCAACGGTCATCCATTGGTTTTCATATGGCGAAAACTTAAAAATATTCCAACGGATGCCAGTTGAAAACTTTGTTTTCCCATAAACGGCATCTGTTTATAATTTGAAGATTTTCATAAAAATTTAATAAAATAAAAAGTTATTTTATATATACAAAGGATAGGCTACATATCATCTAAACCGGCACCATCATCATCATCCTCATTCTTTCCAATGCCTCAGGAAGGAGTTCCATCGGAGACGATGATCAATTCTTGTCTCGATGTTGTTGCCCCCATCAGTGGTGGTGGTTAAAACAGTTGACCGATCATCAACTCGATGATACTGTCTATATGTCGCATCTGTGCTCGTGTATCTTGAAACAAAGATTGCTTTTCTCAAGAAGTATCTTGCATTAATCGAAATATAGTCCTGAGCTACTTGATACGTCGTTTTTGCGTGAAAGTCTCTTGGACTGTGGGGGTACCATCGTGGCGTCCTTGATGTGTTCCAAGTTAAACAATATTAACCTAAACTACCTGCAAGTGTACGACACGTGTGTAGTACTCTAGGTGTTGATCCCACAGGGACTACGCAACACAAATTAAACTCAAACTAAAAATTAAACTTGCAAACACCGAATATGGATTTAAGATAAAACTACTAAAAGCAAATAAACTAACAAGTTCTTAACAGCGAGACAAACGTTCTAGGATATGGTTTCACTATAAGACTTCTGAAACCAACAATGAACCTATCTAATCATGCATTCCTAATCAAGTTATCTAAGACGGACGATCCTAATATAATATCTACCCTCTTTCAAGGCATAGATACGTGATCTAGTCAAGTTATCCCCCTACTTTTGTGGCTGACACCTTAAACTAAATCCGTAAGTTCTATGATTCATCCAATTAACCCTCAACCGCTACTACTATACTTTTGTGACCTAGTCTCAGTTTTTCTAAGCCTGATCATCCAGGATTATAAATATCCTTTCGGTCTTTCTCCTAATTCCCTAAAACATGCATCTACTTGGCATTCATAAATACAAGTCATTCAAACACTCAGACAAAGAATGGTAAACGAAAACGGGAAATTGCAATCATAGATAAATCAAAGAGGTTTTGGGATAGTCATGGGCTAATCTCTTCTCCTAGAACAAAACGACTACTCAGTCATGAGTTCGAAATCAACAACATAAACAAAATAGATAGTTTAAATAACATAGAAACCAAATAAAACCGAAGTCCTGATTCGATCTTCAATACTCCTTGAATATCTCCTTTGCCAAGAGTGCTCACTAACAACCCTTCTCTCTATACTCTCTCTCTCTCCCTCTGCAACTCTCTTGCCCGTAATGTCCAAAACCTCCTCAACTCCCGCTCCCCCTTGTGCCCTTTCCTCTTTTCCTTCTTTCCTTTTCTCCTCCTTTTCCTCTTTGGTCGTTCACTTCCTTCTTGTCCAGCTGCTGGAGTTTTACTTTTTCGTGTATTTCCTATTCTTCTTTGCATTGATACACTACATGTTTTGTATCTTCGCAATTCACACAGTACATAGCGTTCGCTGCATTGCCCATTGTTCTGCTTTGATTCGGGTCATATAGACCTCTAGTCTTATTCAGCATACCTCTCGGTGTGGACCACATAGTGTGGTTCATGGTGAGGTTATCAATCAACTCATATGCTTCCTCAACACTTCAATCCATAAACGATCCTCTAGCAGTGTTATCCAACATCGTCTGTGCTCGTATGAGATCCCATTGTAGAAGGTTTAGATAACATACCTCTACTCTAGACCATGGTGCGGACACATCTCTAAAAGATCCTTAAATTTTCCCCATGCTTCAACGTTTCTCCATCTCTGCATCTAAATGTCGTGATTTCTCCCTTCATCTGAATCGTCTTGTTGGGAGGAACACTACAAAAATAGGCAGTTTCCAACGAACATATCCGTTGATGATGTTATCAAAAAAGTTATTTTCGATATGTATAACATCTAAATTATGACGTAATATCACTGATTTCCAATATGGTAGTTCCCAAAAGATACTACATCTATACCAGTTATGTCATTCGCCTTGACCTTTTGGTTCACGATGCCCATGATCTCCACCGCATTCTACCGATTCTTGTAAATCGTCCATTGTGTTCAATCTTTCCTAAAGGATTTGTGTTCCAGTTTGCATGCACGATGCCTCTTCTTTTTGTACCACGTTCTTTCAGAAATGTTTTTTATCTTTCCGAAAAGCATTTCCACGAGGAAGAAATCTTCTATGACAATAAAACCAACATGGTTTCTTACCATGTACTAGTAGAAATGAATCTGTATCCTCCATACAATATGGACATGCTAATCTCTCGTGCATGCTCCATCCAGATAACATTCAATGTAATTGTCCACAACAAGACCGCTTTCAATGTAAAATTTTGCTTCGTACTAACGTCATAAGCAAAAATTCCTTCGTTTCACAAATGTCTTAATTCATGAATAAAGAGTCGCAAAAAGACATTGAAACTTTTCTTCGGATGTTTTTTGTCCTGGAATCAGCAACGTCAGAAACATTGCCTCTCTTGTCAAACACATATCGGGAGGCAAACTATATGGAGATAAAATCACCAGCCACAGAGAATATTGGACTAAAACCATCGGTGCACAAGTAAAGATAAACATTTCTCGTTTCATACGCGAACTCAGAAAATATTTCATTGAAATCTTTCCAAGCCGTACCATCCGATGGATTTGCATTATACCTTTGCCCGTCGAGTGTTCTGTGTGCCATCTCCATCGGTGCAAGTAAAGATAAACATTTCTCGTTTCATACGCGAACTCAGAAAATATTTCATTGAAATCTTTCCAAGCCGTACCATCCGATGGATTTGCATTATACCTTTGCCCGTCGAGTGTTCTGTGTGCCATCTCATTGCCACAATGGTTTTTTTCGATTCAAATAGCCTTCTCAACCTATTTTATACAGGTATATAGAACATTTTTTGTATGGTACATATTTACGTGATGATGGTTTTTTGGTCGAAATCTGCTTGCCCCGTAAAACTTGCATTCTAACAAGTCTTTATCATTTTCCAAAAGAACATGCAACTCTTTCTACAAACATCAATTTTCTCATGTGGCATTCCTAAATATTTTAAAGCATTCTTTGTTTCGTAGTATGTCTCGGGAGTTTGATTATTTTTCGGTAAATAATCACGTATGGTTTTGCAAAATGAATCCATGCAATTTTCAACAACATTGTAGTCTTTTTTTCTATTCATCAATCTTGAAAATAAAGATAAGCGAGACTGACCTTCACGAAAACCTTCATATATAGGTTGTTTTGCCGAATCCAATAGGTTGAAGAATCGGCGTGCATTGATGTTCGGCATTTCTTCATGCGTTTGTTAATGAATAACTCCAGGAAAATCATCTGATACCATTTCCACGTATGGATTGATCGTATATGCTTCATAAATAACTTCTTCATTTCTTTCTACTTGTACTTCTTTCACAATATCTCTAACGCCGCAATTTTCGCTGTGAAATAATCAAATTTTGGTAATTCTCAACGAAACCCACCTTGTAAAGGCAAATAATTTTTGACTTTGATACTTCATGTTTTTGCATCTTTTGCATGGACACAAAGGTTGCACCGATGCAAAACTCATGAATTTCTCATATCCGTGTAAAAATTCTTGCGTAATCTCTTCGGTTATAGGATTTTTTCTTCTATACATCCACTCTCTCGATCTATATATATCTCTATTTGAAGAAGACGAGATTTCGTTGAAAATATATTTGTTGTTGATGGTTTGATGCTAAAACCTTGATAGTTATCATTAAATAGTGTTATTTGCAACGGACATCCATTGGAAACGTCAACGGATGCCCGTTGCAAGTTCACGTTAAATTATTCCACCGAAAAAACTCGAAATTAACAATTTTAATGGGCATTCGTTAGACTTTCCAACGGACATCCGTTACAGTTTGCAATGGATGTTCGTTGGATGGTTTTTTTGTGGTTTTCTAATGGCGTTCCAACATATGGGAGCAACGGAAGTGATCCGTTGACCGTCCGTTGAAAGTTGTGATGGATTGTAACGGATGGTGGCCTGTTGGAAGTTTCGGGTATATGTTGCAATCCGTTGCCATTTTTCATCAATGGACGGATCCGTTGCTCCGTCCGTTGTAAATGCCATGTTGTTTTGTAGTGGAAAGAACTGTGATTAGAATAATGTGTAAAGCTGATCCCAAGTAGTAATTGAACCATCGTGAAGAGATTGCAGCCAAGTTTTGGCTCGTCCCTCAACTAAGAAAAGGAAGAGATGCAACAAAATCGTATCCTCTGAGACTCCATGTATCTTGAACGTACTAGAAAGCTCTAGACAGTCTCTAAGATGTTGATGGAGATCTTCGTGATTTCCACCCATGAATTGTTCTGATAAAGCACGTAGATCATCACAGGCTTAATCTCAAACTACTCTCTACTAACAGCAAGCATTCTTATGGCGGTTTAAACGTTGTTCATGTTCAGTACCACGTAATCTCTAAGGCGACGTGGAAGAGGAGCCTGTGGTTCTCGCGGTCGAGGTGCGAGTTGTTGTTGATGTAACTGTCCCAAATTACCTATGGGTATTTAAGGCTGTTCGTGACCGTTTAACATATCGGTTTGATTATCCATCTCTTGTCGATCGGATAATTCTGCTTTCCCCTCTTCCTTGCCCTTTTCAGTTGTCTGTAAGTTCTCTCGATCTCGGGGTCGATTTGGAATAGGTTCGAAGTACCTTGAGATCTGGTCGTTCACCAACATAGGAAAAATAAAAGGAATTAGGTAGAAAGAACAAAAGAAAAGAAAATAAAAAGAAAACAAAACAAGAATGACTCTAGGTTCAAATCTAAGACGTGTTAACCAATAGTCCCCATCTAAGGGTGTAAAACGAGCTGGCTCGACTCAGCTCGGCTCAGCTCGCTAAAAATGAGTTGGCTCAGCTCGGCTTGTTTTTTAAACGAGCTGGAAAATCACACCTCAGCTCAGCTCGCCAAAAAACGAGTTGGTTCGCGAGCCAGATTATTTAATTATTTTAAAGTAGTTGTAATATCATATATGATAAACATCATCAAACGAACCAAATAAAATATCGAAAATATGAAAAATATTAATTCAAACTTAAAGTTATAAAATATCATTGTACTAAATAAAAAAAACCCCCCGAATAAAAAGTTATCAAATATCATTATACTAAATTCGAGCGCTCGTAATTTTTCTTTATTTTGTCATTAAAATATTTCAATGATTAGAAAAAGGAAAACAAATACATTATAATAGATATGTTTAAACAATATATTATTCTTTATTAAATGCAGTATTATATATGATATACAAAAAAGGAAAATATGTGATTTTGTACATGATTTTTTTCAGCTCGCGAGCTAGCTTGTCTAAGCTCGGACTCGTTTTCGGCTCAGCTCGCCAGCTCGTTTTTTAAACGAGCAAGAAAATACCCAACTCGGCTCGCTTAAATATGAACCGAGCCAGCAACTTATTTTACACCCCTATCCCCGGCAACGACGCCAAAAACTTGATGTATTCCAAGTTAAACAATATTAACCTAAACTACCCGCAAGTGCACAGCACATGTGTAGTACTCTAGGTGTCGATCCCACAGGGACTACGCAAGACAAAACAAACTCAAACTAAGAATCAAACTTGCTAAAAACGAATATGGATTTAAGATGAAACTACTAAAAGAAAATAAACTAACGTGTTCTTAATAGTAAGATAAACGTTCTAGGATACGGTGTCACCACAAGACTTCCGAAACCAACAATCAACCTATCTAATCATGCATTCCCAATGAATTTATCTAAGACGGACGATCCTAATATAATATCTACCCTCTCTCAAGGCATAGATACATGATCTAATCAAGATATCCTCTACTTTCATGGCTGACAGCTTAAACTAAATCCATAATTTCTATGATTCATCCGATTAACCCTCAATTGCCACTACTCTACTTTCATGACCTAGTCTCGGTTGTTCTAATCCTAATCATCCGGGATTAGAATTCTCTTTTTGGTCCTTCTTCTGAATCCCTAAAACATGCATCTACTTGACCTTCGTAAATACAAGTAATTTAAACACTTAGACAGAATAAATAACGAAAATGGAAAATTGCAATCATAGATAAATCAAAGAGGTTTCAGGATAGCTATGGGCTAATCCCTTCTCATAGAACAAAACGACTACTCGATAATGAATTCGAAATCAAACAACATAAACGAAATAGTTAGTTTAAAGAACATAGAAACCAAACTAAACCGAAGTCCTGATTCGATCTGTAACGCTCCTTAAATGTCTTCTTTGCCAAGAGTGCTCATGAACCAGCCTTTCTCTCTCTACTCTCTCTCTCTGCAACTCTCTTGCCCGTAATGTCCAAAACTCTCTTTCCCGTAATGTCCAACCACCCCGCACGGGTTACTTCTCCTTTGATGGGGTACGGTCATATTTTGCGATATTTGCTCGTGTTGGTATCCCGTTGATGTTCTTTAGCTCCGGAATGAACCAAATATGCATTAAAACATGTAAGAACATGGAAACACAAAAACAAGTAAAAGGGATACAAATCATACGTATAATATGTATGAAAACGAGATGATTAGTCCTCTATAATATTTTTTTTTAGAGAACTCAAACCGTATATACGCCACTTATATGACTTAACAAACTGAAATATGAAACAAATTAAAGTTATTATATCGATTTAAAAAATCTATATAATTAAAAGATTATTAACAATAACATTATTATTTATCTCTAAATAAATTCTATTTTTTTGTAAAGGATTAAGTTCATCAGGAGATGAACCGATCGTTTGTGATTGCTGTGCGATCTTCTCCGTCACAGCTTTCACCATCCGCTTTGCCCGGGGGTCAACAAATTCAAGTTTGTCGACCGCTTCCCTAACAATGGACTTCTTCTTGGTGTGAGTCTCAACGATCAATTCAAGAAAAGTCAATTATCTTTACATCTTCTACATCTACACTATTCCATTGTAAATAAACGATCTTCCCCTCTGATGGGCCTAGAAGAGGGGGACATGTCAAGTATCTACTTGGGACAAGTGAAGTGCAGTGATATGCAGTCGAGGCATCCTAAAAACAATCACACGCCTTCGTATACGTCAGTTCTCCATTGATGATAAACGACTAGGGAAAGCAAAGATTTAAGGTCATTTTTGGAAAGGACGAAGTCAAAAAAATATTGTTTGTGAAAAAAATGACTGGCAATCTTTCTAGCCTTAAATTTTCTTTACAGTGAATAAAAAAATTGCAAAACTAGATTTATGTCCAACAAGTATGGGAAATTAAAATTGGAATTAGTTCAATTCGTTGAATTAGAAGCCTTTGCCCAATTTGCTTCAGATCTCGATAAAACTCCTCAGAATCAATTGGCAAAAGGTCAACTTCATGCTAATTCCAAGTTCGAAGTATTATTTGTACAAATCAAGTAGAGTCAGGAAGAACAAATCTCTTTATGATAAACATATCTATTTTGCAAAATCTTCCATAGTCTTGTGGCTATTTACAACTAGCCAAATTAGATAACAAAAAGAAAATCAACGACTAGAGTGGGACATGAATTTCAAACTGCACTTATATTCATCACTATAGGAATTAGGTTCAAGCTTTCCCTAGCCTTGACATCTCTATTTTTCCCTGTGTGATTCTTTAGAATTGCCACTGCTTATTTTTCAATTCGTTGTCCAATAACCAATTTCATCCAAAGGTAAAGAATAATGTTATGACATCAACATGCTATTTCTCAAAATGGATCATCATCGGGCCTATGTTTACATAAGCAATAACCATAAACGACCATGAACAATTATGCAATATTCAAGTTCCTAAAAGAGCTAGCTATATCAGAAAATTTTGGATTTTTTTTTCGTAGTTTATTTTATGTTAAAATAAGTAAAGATTCAGTCCTAGGTCGGTACCCCTGAATCCACAAGTACTCGCGGACTCTCAGCCACATGGACAGTTCGATATGCTCATCAGCGCCTGAATCCAGCAACAACTGATTTTAATGTCGGATAACTCATGATGTTCATATCGATCTATTAATGAAATTTTCCATTTTAATGAAAATAAAAATCTTAATAAAAAAATCACGCAAAAAAAAAGTTTTGCTTTTGTATTGCTTTTGTATTTTTTTGGCGTGTATGGTTTTGATCCTTTTGTTTGTCCCCTTCTTCAAACTTAGATTTGTATTTTATATAGAGAAAAAAATATTTCGTGGATTGGATTTCACTTGATTGTCTACGACGCCATTGTAACATTAAAATAATATGATTGGCTAACAATTTTACATAAAAATAAATTTAAATGATAAATGAAATTTTTTACCAATTCTTTCTCTCTTTTGAAACGAATTCGATCTCGAGGTATGACGATGCTGATCATCCCTGAGAACTTTTTCGGCATATCGAAATTTTGTTGCCTTTTCGTTTTTGGTCTTGAAGTCCTTCGACTCTCAATGTTGGACGAGTTATTTGAATACCTCGTCTGTTATCCATGTCGGTTTGGCGTTCTTGTTATAATAGTTGGTTTTGGCGTTATTCATCAGCAAGCGCAACCGAGCTTGTGTATCGTGCATCCAAGCGGTATAGATACGCGATGTGTCATTCTTTTGTCATCTATATACGCACTACAAAATTCAATTTCAATTGATTAATTTTATTAATAAAATTTGATAATAATGTTAAATTAAATCTTATATTAAACACACTTACGATAAGTGTACACCACCATCGGCGACATATAACCTCTTGCTTTACCTGCCAAGAATAGTATAGTCAATCTTGTAAAGAATCTTGGATGATGTTATTGTTCGTGTGTTTAAGAACATAATCTACATAAAACCTACACGTGTAAACAAAATCGTTAAACAACTTTTCAATTGATGGGAACAATTGGTGGTTCGTGGACGATATCGATCAAAATGCAATATCCATCATATCCTCATCCATTATTGGTGGTGCCAATATAGATTCAGAGGTCGATACGATAGGGGAGGTGGTGGTCGCGGGGCTCTTATAGAACCCACCAACAAACCATCGTGACTGATATCCAGCTCTCGTTGTGTTTAAGTGTTTAGGACTTATGTTTATGAGAATTTGATTTTTTTGATTTTGAGATGGTGCTGAAAATGAAATGTTCGACCAATTAAATACATAATTTTTCAACGGGCATCCGTTGGAAATTCCTTAGATGATGCATAGAATTCGTCGCCATGTTTATCTTCTGCATCTTTCGGTCCAATGTCCTCAAAACCGCGAATGTATTCACCATCTATGTCGGTTCTTATGAGAATCTCTTCACGGTTTCTGTATCAATTAATCGTATGGGCTCAGGGTAATCGATTTGCAAGATCTTCTTTTTCTTCCGTGTTAATAATGCCACGCGATTTGATCTTCACTATGGACATCACTCATCTCTTCGACGTTTCAATGTTGTTGGATAGTGCATGTAACGTACATGATCTACTTGATCTATTGTGATGAATGGATTATAATTTGCGTATTGTTGTGCCGGGTTATGTCAATTTCTTCAATCCAACGAGAAAAATATATTCCATTTGTAAGATTTGGTGCAAAATGTCGTATAAATTATCATTCTATATTTCACTATTAATGCCAATGTCGTAATTCAATGTGCTTCTATATTTTTCGTTTCGTAAGTGTAGAATGTGTATCCTCAAGTAAACATAATTGAGCAACACAATACATTTCTAGTAGGACCATTAGCCAAATCTCTTAAGCAAGTAGAATGTCTCTCATTGCAACCCTTAACCTATATAGTATAAAAATGAATGATTACTTATAACATAAATTATTTTAAGTATATATAGAAAAATACATGTACATACATAATCTCTCAACCATGAGGCATAATGCTGAACTTTCATTTTGTTGAGTTCATTTGCATTTAGCTGAGGATATGTACATATTACTTCTTTATTAAAGATCATGTAATATGTTAATATATATATATATATATATGTAAATTAAAATATTGATTGTCATCGTTTTGTACCTTTGAACGGTAATAGCTCTTGAAAATTTATTAATATATATGTGTGGACGTGATTATACTCCTCTTGTGTTAGCCAATATTCCTCGGATTTCGCTCATGTATATCCAATTGGTGTAAACATATCAGGAATTACACCAAACTGAGAATTATATTAATATAGATAGTTTGTGTGATCTTTATCTGATCTTCTCTGTTTCATCGACTCGAACTAAAATATGCTGAAATATGTAATTTCTTCCAACAAGTATTATTTAGAAATAGATCCTTCAACCGCTTATTTGTTTTTTGCAATTTTCTTTAGATGAAAGAAAAAACTTTCAAATGGATACATACACCTGAATTGAACCGTGCCACCGAGTATTGCCTCGTCTGGTAAATTTATTGACAAATATTCCATGACATCGAAGAAGAAAGACGAAAAAACTCTTTCCAAAGAGCATAATACTTCAGAGATATTGTTTTCAATAACTCCATGTCACCTCTTTTTTAAATTTCTTTAACATGTGGCTCAGAAGAATATGCTAATTCCGCATAACATGTCGTGAGCATTTCGTGGTAATAGCTCAACAAACGCAATTGGAATGAGACTCTCCATGAAAACATGCAATTATGACTTTTCAACCCGATGAGTCTTGAACCCATAATATCTAGACACCCCAATGTTCGATGCAAATCCATAAAAAAATCTAACGTCTTCTTTTATCCACCTCAATAATATTGTTTTCGCTAGCCTAGACGTTCTGGATATTGGAAATATGTCATCGTGTTTCGTCGTTCGTATAGTATTTTCATTCCTGTTTGCAGGCATGATGCCTCTTATTTTGTATCATATTCTTTCAAAAATGTGTTTTATCTTTTTTGAATGTATATCCACGGGAAAAAAACTTCTAGGATAATTGAACAAACATGGTTTCTTCCCATGTACTAGACCAAACGAATCGTATAGACATGTTAGTCTCCCCTGCGTGCTCCATCAAGATAACATTCCATAAGCAGGAAAATCGCTAATTGTCCACAACAAGATCGCTTTCAATATGAAATTTTTCTTCGTACTTATGTCATATGCAATAATTTCATTGTTCAACAAATATCTCGATTCATGAATTAAGGGATGCAAAAAGATATTAAAATTTTTCTTCGGAAGTTTTGATTACGCAGTCAGCAACGCCAGAAACATGACTTCTGTTTTTAGACACATATCAGAGGCAAATTATACGGAGAAAATATTACAGGCCATAGAGAATATTGACTTTTGAATTGTCCATATGGACTAAAACCATCGGTGCACATAGAAAGATAAGCATTTCTCGTTTCATAAGCAAAATCAGGAAACATTTCATTGAAATCCTTCCAAGCCTTACCATCTGATGGATATTGCATTATCCCTTCACCCGTCGAGTGTTCTGCGTATCATCTCATTGCCACAATGGTTTTTTATTCATATAATCTTCTTAACCTGTTTGATACAAGCATGTAGAACATCTTTTTTTACGGTATATATTTTGTGAAAATGGTTTTGGGTTGAAATCTGCTTGCACCGTAAAATTTATATTCCAAAAGGTTTTTATTTCCTTTAAAAATAACATGAACCTATTTGTGCAAACACTGATTTTCCAATGTAGAATTCCTAAATATTTTAAAACATTCTTTGTTTCATAATATGTTTCAGGAGCTTGATTATTGTCCGGAAAATATTCACGCATGGTTTTGTAAAATGAATCCATGCAATTTTTAGCTACATCGTAGTCTGCTTTTATACTCGTCAATCTTGATGACAATGATAAACGAGGCTGAAATTCACGACAACCTTCATATATAGGTTGTTTCGTCGTATCCAATAGGTTGAAAATTTGGTGTGCCTTATTGTTCGGCATAACTTCATGTGTTTGCTCAACAAGTCTAGGAAAAGCATCTGACACCATTTCCATATATAGATTGGTTATCGTTGTTTCACAATGAACCTGTTTATTTCATTTCATTGCGTATACTTCTTGCACACTATCAATAATGCCATAAATTTTACCGTGAAAGAATCAAATTCCTTAATTCTCTACAAAATCCACATTATAAATGTGTTGGCAAATAATTTCTTGACTTTGGTACTTTATCTTTTTGCATCTTTTGCAGGGACATAACATTGTTTCGCGTTCTTGACACAAAGTTTGCATCGACGTAAAACTCATGAGGGATTTCAATCCGTGTAAGAATTCTTGCGCAACTTCCTCGGTTACGAGATCTTTTCTTCTATGCATTCATTCTCTCGATGTGTATATATCACTATTTAGAGAAGACGATATTATTCGAAAGTATATTTCTCGTATTCATGTCTTGGTGGTAAGCAAATCGATTTTGTTATATAAATAGAGAAAATTCCAACGGATGCCCGTTGGCAATACCAACGAATGATCGTTGAAATCTAATGTTCGATTATTCCAACGATCGCCTTGAAATTCTAACTTGTCCAACAGACATCCGTTGTAACTTCCAACGGATGCCCATTGAAAAGAACGCCAAACATCCGTTGAAATAATTTATTGGTTTTCAATGGTCCTCCAATGGATGAGTTAGCAAATTTGCAACGGATTCTATATGTTGATAATCCGTTGGAAATGTCAACGGATTGTAACGGACTTTTCACCGTTGATAATTTTCCATTTTCCATTGCAATCCATTCTAAAAATTATCAACGGATCTATCCGTTGAAATGGACTTTTTGTTTGGTAGTGTGATATGATAAGTAAACCAAATATAGAAAAAGCTATCAAACCCATCTCTTTGGAAAATCACCAGACTTGTCTGGTTAAAGAAGACAAAGAAATCTCAGACAAAGGAATCTTCTTACTTTTTTATCTTAACATGATATCAATCAGCAGACCACAAATGGATAACTAAAGGTAAAGAACATGTCATAACACATATCAATCTGCCGACTACACATGGATAACTAGTGCTTCATCTAGAACCCCACACCAGATTATACGCTTGGATGCCTAAAAACCCACAAGCATAATGGAGAAAAATACAAAAAAACGAGCAAAACTTCAGCATAAGCTGCTTTGAAAAAGCAAGAAATCAAGTCAACGCAATGAATCATAGAAACTTCAACGAAACAAGTTGATAAGTCAAACATAGTATAACAAAGAGTGAATACACAACTCAATTTTATCGGAAAGCAATCCAACATCTACACATGGTTTCTCCTATAAACTAGTAACACCAAACAGCTCAATACCCAGAAATTTAGAAAAAAAAAAAGAAGGCATCATCATATGATAAGTCAGATTGAAATCGAAGGGTTTCTTTTTCTATTTTTCATTTATATCTTTGACTGCTTAAATGATAAGTTCTCTTTGATTTTTCCATGTACCGATAAGCTTCATTCCCTGCACTACTGCTTTACCAATCAACTGCTAATGGGTGGGTTAGCGAGGATTTGAATAGGGTTTCACTTAGTCATGGATTTCGAATTGTGTATATATCATATTTGTCGGAAAGCAAACAGAAAAGATATTCGAACATGAACAAATGACATTGATGTTTTTTAAACATAAAAAACACAAAATTTTCTTACCTAATCTCGAAACCTTAAGATTCTGAGGGAGGAGGACTGAATATAGATGAAAAGCGAGCCGACGACCAAGGAAAATGATAGTGCTTATTTTTCAACTATCATTGAATTCTTTTTAGTGAAAAACGTGTAAAATCATAATCTTTTCATAATTATTTTACGATTTTTTAAATTTTACGATTTGTAACGATTATAAACGATTACGTTTTTACCAATCAAATTTCATCTCAAAACACAATTGTTGAAAAACACAATCGTTGTGTTTTCGGACAATTGTTACCTACCAATTGAAGAAATTGAGAAACAGAGGCTACTGAAAATGATTCATTGATCGGGATGATTTTGTTTACAGAGTCTCTTACTTTATATAGGACTGAGTACAACGGTTAGTAGGGGACAGAAGGAATATTTCATTGTCAGATACTCTGCAAAACAGAGAAACGGTTTTGCAGAGGTATCGTTGATTGCTCAGCGTCGTGATATGCAGGTTCTTTGTCACAGGGTGAGCTGGCGCAGAGGAGTGTCATGGGCTGAGATGTGGTGGCTTTTGGGGGCCTTGTCGTGGGCTGTGTGCTTGGACTTTACTGCTGGTGTGGATGCTTTGTTTTGGTATAGGCAGAACAGAGCGTAGAGCTGAGTGATGCATTCATGTGTTTCGTCTTGCTTTGTGCGTCTGTTGTGGCTTCAACTGGTGGTCCTGATGTTATGTGTTGTACACCCTCCCCCCCCCCCCCCCAAACTCGTGCTAGGAGGTACTCCGATGCCGAGTTTGGTGCGAATTATGTTGAATTGTGCTATGTTTAAGGACTTAGTAAAAATGTCAGCAATCTGCATGGAGGATGAAATATGTTTTGTAACAATAGACCCTAATGCAACTTTTTCACGAATGAAATGATAGTCCAGTTCAATGTGTTTGGTTCTTTTATGAAACATTGGATTTGTTGTTAAGTGTACTGCGGACAAATTGTCGCAATGTAAGACAGTAAGATGAGAAAGTGAGATACCAATATCACAGAGAAAGAAAGAAATCTATGTAATTTCAGCGGCTAAAGAAGCCATTTCCCTATATTCGGCTTCAGTGGAGGATCATGCAACGGTGGGCTGCCGCTTGGCAGACCATGATGAGGTTACTACCTAAAAATATGCAAAATCCGGTGGTGGATCGTCATGTAGACTGGCAGCCAGCCCAATCATTATCGCTATAAGCATGAAGGTTAAAATGACTACGGTTGTGAATGTACATGCCAAGGTTCACTATCCCTTTGAGGTATCTCAGAATGTGTTTTAAGATCTTGAAATCGCCTACATTTGGAGCGTGCATTTTTTTTGCTAATAAGGTTTATAGCAAAGCGTAGGTCTGGTCTCGTTACCATGAGGTATTGCAATGCACCTATAATGCTTCTAAAATGGGACGGATCAGAGAATTCAACAAGATCATTATCATGAATGTGTAGTTTAGAGGGAAGCGGTGTTGCAAGAGGTTTACAATGCAGCATGTCACCCTTAGCTAGTACTTCTAACGCATACTGATGCTAATGCATAAACAAATCAGTGGTATGAGGTTGTGCTTGTATACCCAAAAAATAATGAAGAGGTCCTAAGTCTTTCATGGAGAAGTGAGAATGTAATTGATTAATTAGATCATTTAGTACGAATCAATGTTACCGGTGAGAAGGATATCATCCACATAGAGAAGAAGAATGAGAATAGCAGAGTCTTTCCTGTAAACAAAGAGAGAGGGGTCAACTGTGCTACAATGAAAGCCAAAGTTAATAAGAAAAGAGCTAAAGGTGTTAAACCAAGCTCTAGGAGCTTGTTTAAGACCATAAATGGACTTCTTCAACCTGCAGACATGATTAGGAAATGTTCTATCAATGAATCCTAGGAGTTGTGTCATGTAGATTGTTTCATTCAATGTACCATGAATAAATGCATTACTGACATCTAACTGACCATTGATGTGTGACGACTATGCTCAAGACTAGACGAAATGTGGATGTTCTAACAACTGGGCTGAATGTGTCGAGCAAGTCTACTCCCTTGGTTTGATGGAAGCCTTTTGCAACTAATATGGATTTTAATGTGTTCAAGGTTCCATCAGGTTTAAGTTTAACTCTATAAATCCACTTACATCCTACCACAATCATTTGAGGTTCTAGAGGAACTAATTCCAAGGTTTCATTGGTCTGTAGGGCTTTGATTTCAGCACACATGGAGGCAAACCAGTCTGGATGAGATAAGGCATTTTTCACTATTTTGGGGGCTAAAGGTATTTGGGTGATGGTGACTAATGCATATTTAGGATTGGGCCGAGAGATTCCTACTTTGGATCTTGTGACCATGGGATGACTATTTTGATGAGGTAGTGTGGTAGGCGAGGGAGATGGGTCAAGAGTACTTGGGTCTGGGATAGTGGTGGCTGAGGTATGTTGACTCGTGATACATGAGGGGCTGGTTGTTATTTGGTTGGGGGCAGATTCTATAACTACTATTGGTGTTTGATGTGCTGACTGTTGTGTTTGAGGTGGAGGAGAGTAAGAATCAGTTATGTGGTGTCCTTTTTGCCAAGCTTGTGTAAGCTTAAAGGGATAGTGTGGTATGAATGAGTTGTACTCATCTGAAAAAAGGAATGAGTTTTCATTGAAGACTGCATGTCTAACAATGTATACTTTACCTGTGGGTGGATGTAAGCAGCAGTATCCTTTATATATGTTACTGTAACCAAGAAATGTGATGATCTAGGATCAAATTTGTTAGATGCATAAGGTCGTAAGTAAGGAAAACATGATCATCCAAATATTCTTAATGAGTTGTAGTTAGGTTCTGAATTAAGTAATTATGAGTATGGAACTTTACCTTGTATAGCAGTTGATGGAAGTAGGTTTATTAGGTAGGTTGCTGTAAAAAAAGCTTCGACCCAGTAAGAGAAAAGTACCTTAGCATGGAGCATCGTGGATAGTGCCAGTTCCACAATGTGGCGATGCTTTCGTTTTGAGACTCCATTTTGTTCTGGAGTGTATGGACAGGACATTCGTAGAGAAATACATTGCTCTGTTAGATGACTAGTGAATGGTTTGTTGTTGAATTCTCCTCCGCCATCGCATTGGAAAGCTTTTATTCTGGTGTTTAGCTATAATTCTACTGATTTCTGAAAAGCTATGAATGTACTGCAGAATTCACTTTTCGTTTTTAAAGCAAAAATCCAGGTGAAACGAGAGTAACTATCAACAAAGATAACATAATATCGAAAAACTTGAATAGACGTTACAGGTGCAGGGCCCCATAAGTCGCAATGTAATAGATCTAAAGGTTTTTCAGCATGAAATAAACTGGAAGTAAATGGAAGTTTGGTGTTCTTAGAAAGTTGACATGTGTTGCAGAATTTTAAAGACCGAGAGCTAAGATGTATTTTTCCATTTGAGTGTAACTAGTTGAGGACTTCCTGACTTGCATGTCCTAATCTTAAGTGCCAATTGTCTTCAGATGCAATTATGTTCCTGATAGAATAAAGTGCTTGAGCAGAGGAATTGTCGAGTGTTGTAAAGGCCTTTAGTTTTGTGGCCTCTGGATAGGATGGCATGAGTTGTTAAATCCTTGATAAAAACATTGTTAGCATTAAAAACAACATAACAGGGATAATCGGTAGAAGTTGAGAAACAGATAAAAGAGATTTGCATAGTGAAGGAACTAACAAAATGTTGTTTAAAGGTAGCTTACAAGTGGTAGAGGTAATGGAGCCTGAACCAATGTGATTTATAGGAAGGTAAGACCCGTCACCTACCATGACATTGTCTGTGCCTGTATAGGTCTGAGAAGCTTGCAAATTTTTGATGTTGTTGGTCATGTGTGATGTTGCTCCAGAGTCGGTAAACCATTCAGATGAGGTGTTGTCTGGCAGCATTTGAGTGTGAAGAGCTTGAGGTATGTCAGTGTCTTGATATGAATTATCGAACCTGTGCCAGCATTTCAGTGCGTGGCGTCCGGAACGACCACAAATCTGACATATTGGTGGTGAGTTTGAGGTTTGGTTAGAGAGTTTGTTTGGTGTGGAAGTGGAATAGATTTGTTGTGTAAAGCCTCGACTCTAGAATAAAAGGATTGTCTGCCTCTGTAATTGCGGTTTGATCCTCTATAATATGGTCTAGATCCTCTCTGGTTGAAGTTTCGATTTTGCTGATAAAATGGTTTGGACTCAGAGTGTGGTTTTGTTGTCTGGGTTTGGGTATTGAAGGCTTGATGATGGTTGATTTCGGATGTTTTATGGGATCTGGACTGTAAAGGTATGCTCATGAGTTGGCTTACAACATCATCGTAAGATGGAAAAGGAGGACGATGCATAGAGGTATAGATAACAGTTGTAAAGGATTCATAATCTTTTCCTAACCCTTGAAGAAGTCTAAAGATTTTCATGTTTTCAGGTACAGGCTTAACAATGGAATGAAGATGATCACATATGGACTTGAATTCTCTTAGGTATTCTAGTACCGTTTTACCTTCAATAGTGAGTAGCTGTAGTGAGGCCAACAGATCGAACTCTCTGGAGATGGATGTCTCATTAAAGTTCTTTGCCAGAGCTCTCCAAACATCAATGGAGTTTTCGAACCCAATGACAAGGCCAAATACTTCTGCAGACAGTGTGCCGCATAGCCAAGACTTAACCAGTCTGTCCGTTTTCTGCCATGAAAGGTGAGGAGGGTTTGGTGTTTCTGTGACTATATTCTCATTTGTAACTATGATTGTAGGTGGTGGTGCTGTAGTTTCACCGGTGACAAAACCGATCAGGTCTTGAGAGGTGAGTAAGGATTCAAATTGGGTTTTCCATTACAAATAGTTTGTGCTTTCTAGTTTAATGGTAACAAAATTGGAAATATTAACGTGAACCGGAAAAGGAAAGTTTTCAGGTTCTTCCATGGCTGTAAAAGAGAAAGAAGCTCAAGAATTTTTCCTTTGCTCTGATACCATGAAGAAATTGAGAAACAGAGGCTACTGAAAATGAATCATTGATCGGGATGATTTTGTTTACAGAGTCTCTTAATTTATATAGGACTGAGTACAACGGTTAGTAGGGACAAAAAGAATATTTCATTGTCAGATATTTTACAAAATAGAGAAACGGTTTTTGTAGAGGTATCGTTGATTACTCAGCGTCTTGATATGTAGGTTCTTTGTCACAGGATGAGTTGACGCAGAGGAGTGTTGTGGGCTGAGATGTGGTGGCTTTTGGAAACCTTGTCGTGGGCCGTGTGCTTGGACTTTACTGCTGGTATGGATGCTTTGTTTTGGTATAGACAAAACAGATTATGGAACTGAGTGATGCATTAATATGTTTCGTCTTGCTTTATGCGTCTGTTGTAAATTCAACCGAATCATCCCTGAATTATTTTAAAAAAGGAATGGATTTATCTTTAATATTTTTACTTATTAGTAATTTTGATCTATCAATATTCATTAATATTATTTTAATAAAGATAATATAAAGTTTTATTAAAATTGTATAAAGATGTATACTATCTTTTCATTTTTATGATTACATTTTTAAGTTATTAATTTATTTTAGATTATAAATTATATTATTCAATAAAAAGAATTTGCTTTCTATTTTATAATTTCAATTTTTTTAATAATATATATTATCATTTATTTATATACAGTGTACGCGGTCTATAATCACCGATTACATATGAACTAAGCGTTAGAGGTAGTAAGTGTGATTTTGGTTTTAATATCAGGAAATCAGAAAACTAGAAATTGTTTTAATTAATAAACACTTAAATAGATTATCCACTTAAGGGTTTGATTTTCTTTCTAATCGTTTGACCTTAATTAATTATAATTAATATTCAAATTGATCCTACTGTGAACACTTTTGTGGATGCGTTGGTTTCAGCTTCCCCCACCTACTACGTGATTGTACGGAAACTCGCAGTAATTGCTTTTCTCTCCCACGTGATATTGTCCTCTTCCATTTCTCTCCGCCTCTGCATTAGGGTTTCGTTTACCTTCATCCCCGACTCCGAACCTGAATCCGATCTCCGACGTTTCGTCTCCGGTGAAGAAGAATGCCGCTGCAAATGCATAGCTGTTGTACGCCGTTGACCACCTCGGCCATCTCGATGTTGTCTCCAGCCGATTTGCGCGTTGGACTCAAGCCCAGAACCGTGGCGGCTCCTCCTGGGAGATTACTGGCGTGGCGGCGCGTGAGATGTAACAGTGGCGATGTCCGGAGGAAAGCAGTGCCGAATTCGAATTATGCCGTGCCGTTGGATAAGTTCTCGTCGTCCTCATCGATAACTCGACCTCTGATCGAGATCCTTCGCGACCTTAACAAGAGAATCCCTGACAATATCGTCAAGAGCAGTGTTCCTCGCTCTCACACCGGTTCATCCGGTTTCATTCCCTGGTAGTTCATTTTTCATGTTTATGTTTTTCTTTTTCTTTTTTTGGAATCCAGGAACTCGAGTTTTTTGCTGCTTGGTCTGACTAGTTGACCGATTCGTAGGTACCATGCCAATCGGATGCTCAGTTTTTACGCCCCTGGTTCGTATGAGCTCTTGCATACTTTCTGACTTTGAAAAACTTGCATTTGTTCTGTGTCATGATTAACTTCTGCAGTACCAATGCGTTAAGATGTCACTTGTTTTTCTGCAGGATGGTGTGGGGAAGTTCGTGATGTTATTTACTCTGAGAATGAGAATGTCACAGTTGTCTATCGTCTCACCATTCGTGGCTCCGATGGTGAGGTACGCTCGTTAAGATTCGTTCCTCTTATTGTCCTCCAACCCAGTTGATCTCTTATTCTTGTTAGTTAGTGGTGGCTGTTGTTTACTATTTGAAGCTTCATTTGCATTACTCTTATGAAATTTCTTCCTATCTAAACCCTTATAAGCTACTCAATGAACTGATGTAACGTGAAGTGGCCTATATGTTCATTCTGTTGCTGTCTTCATGTTTCTGATTTAGCATTGGCTCCCTCTAGTCTTTCATTCTTGGTTCTGTTTTGTTCCTTCTTTTTTGCGACAATGACAAATTACAAAGAACAATGGTTAAGGAGAACGTTCAACTTCCCACTTTCAATACAAGTTTGATCTTTATCCATAATACATGTATCTTAGCAAGTCATCGAAAGGTTAATTTCCAACATTCATCGTTGATTATTAGGTTAACAAGGCATTGCACGAGGGGTTCTTTCATATATTATTATTTGTGTTCATGTTAATCATATTGTGACAATCTATTAGGAGTATTTATCTGATGGCAGATTACTTCAATATGGTCACTTCATCAGTACTTTTATCCAACTTTGATAGAGTTAGGCCTACTGCTGCTTTCTGTGCAAAGTAAGGTCTTTCTGGATTCAAAAGTTAAAATGTCATTGTTTGGGGTAATACGATCTTTTTTTCCTTCTGGGTTTGGTTTATATCTGCCCTTGTAGAGCAAAACCAAAGGATGATATGATTTCCTCTACCCTGACGTTGAAGCGAATTTGGTGATCTGTGATCACCCTGAAATTTGGTTTGGAAAAGCTTCGGCATGTTCATTAGGGTTGATGAAGTTGGAAATACACCATAGAGACCTAACTTATACATGTAATTTGGGACTGAAAGAGTAATGTATTCTCAAGAAGGTAATTTTTGCGTTGATTTATCTCATACAGGCACATCGCGAATCAACAGGGACGGTATCAGCAAGCGACGAATTCATAGGTGATCCAGTTGCTGCAGCAGAGGAAATTGCATTCTGCAGAGCCTGTTCTCGGTTTGGTCTTGGTCTGTATTTGTACCACGACGAGTAAGTTCTGTGTGCCCTCGAAACTGAACTTTAGGTCCATCCTACTTAGTTCTAGATACCAAAATAATGCATCATAATAAAAGAAAACGAATTAATTGATACCATTGAAATATATGTATGAGGTTTTTTTTTGTAAATTTTTGTAGTGTGTACGTTCATTGTTGTTATGACTGTAATAGTTTTGGACTTGGACTTGTGTTTTTTGATGCTATCCAATAGAACTGCATCTGACTCTGAAGCTATTAGAGCTTCTTCTTGGTTTCTTCGTTTTGGAGAAAATTTTCTCTCGGGGTTTGGTTTATATATAGGAAAATCATAGTCATGTGGTGGTTATTGAGATCTTAACGTTATAAATGAATTTGGATATATATATATACTCGATATCCCAACAAATGCTCTAGATTCGATTTTTACCCTAATATCATCTAATTATAGTCAATAATGCAGACGCAAAAACATGCGTTTTGATCACCAACCGCTAAGTTGAGATCATAATTTTTAGACATTGTGTGTTTCTCTAAAGGAAAAAAGGAGTGAAAAAATAATCAATTTATTTCGGCACGAGGAAAGAGAAACTCTGAGTTTAATTATTTTTTAGTAAGTATAAAATATTTGGTGATATTATGATGATGAATACCAGCTTTAGTCTACTATTTAACTTAACTTATCATATTTAGTATCACATAACAAACTAATGAATGGAATGTCATTGTCATATCATATTTAACATTATCCTTTGTGTTCGAGATATTAAGGTAAGGTGATATAATGGTTCAATTATGTTCTAAATTGTTTTACAATTCTCACATTTTTTATGGGTTAAAAACTAGCGATCTTATCAATAAGAAAAAAAAAGAATAATTCTTCTAATGTTACTTCGAAATTTTTCATGTTAATTTGATAAAAGTAATTATGGAATCGGAATCACGCAAAAAGAATTGAAAATATAGAAATTCTTTAATTTTAAAGTAATGTTCATATTTCTCAATAAAATGTAATATTTTTTTTAGTAATGAAGTTTTTTAAAAGATCTGGTGAAATTTAGTTTTTTTTTTCGAATTAAGATTTTCACCCAAAAGATTTTAAGAAGAAAATGTTTTGTGAAATGAGAAGAATACAGTATATATCCACCAAACTCGCATCGGCCACGCTATTACCAAACTCGGATATAACTTAATTACACTTCTCCAAAACTAGGTTTCGCCCTTCTATGATTGTGAGATATAATTAAACATTTTCCAATTTCATTTGATAGAAATAGAAATGTAAACTGAAATTGATATATTATATTTAAAGTCACACATTCATAGCCTTTAAAGCTTGTTCCTCGTTTTCAAGACGATTTAGCAGAATACACGGCTTCTTAAATTTCCCATATTAGGCTACAAAAATTGACGTGCATATATATATATATATATATATCAAAACAATCTAATTTTACACTACATTGCTTAAATATATAAACAAAATATTTAATATATCATCCTAGATATATGGATTTTGTTGTAAATCATCTAATCATCATTTATACATCAATTATACACTATTTTTTAATATATTACACGCTACATAAAAAAAATAAACTGGTAGATAAAATATGATTAAAATAATGTATTTTTTAAGTAATTTTCAGCACGATAGGAAATACAAGAAATGTGACGTGTACGTCTGACGTGGACGCATATATCACTGAAAGTGTTGAATATTTCAAACATTTGACCACCTACATATAAATCAAAGAAAATAAAAAAAATCATAACACGACTTCGTTTTGTCATTTGTATGTATTGAGTCAGTCTCTGTCTCTATCTCTGGTCTTTACCAAAGACACCACCAAAGAAGCGCGTTAACTTCTCTAAAACCCTTAAAAATGTCTCTTCCAAACACCAAACTAAACATACCATCACCATGAGATTACGTTTTCATGGCATTTTATATCTCTAACTCTCTTTTCTCTTTCTGGTTCTACTTTCTTCTTCTTCCTTCTTCTCTCTCACTTTCCACTGTCTCCATCTTTGAAACCTCTGATCAGACATTAATCTGTGCTTTGTTTCAAGGTTATTATTCTCTCCGGTGTTCGAGTTTTTCAAAAGGGTCGATTCGTTTACCCTTTAAAGATAACATCCCAAATCGCACGTTTTCAGGCGTTGTCTCTGGTAATGGCTTTGTTTGCGGGTTGAGGTCGTCATTAGATTCAAACACTTCTACAGTTTTTTGTTGGAGATTCTCGTCCAACTTTACGAACGTCTCCGGTAAGAGAATCTATCAAGGCCCACAACTTGATGAGTTTGAAGCGGGTAATTCTCGTATTTGTGGCATTGAAAGATTGTCTAGGCGAATCCGTTGCTGGAATCCAGTATCGCTTGCGACATCTCAGAATTTGTATTCTCTCGCCATTGGAGGAACTTTTCTCTGTGGATTAACTCATATTCCCGGGAAAATTACATGTGAAGGACAAGGTATAGCTAATACGCCAAGAGGGGACAACTACACAGCAATCGCAGCTGGCTTCAGACATGCGTGTGCAATCACATTGGATAATGATGTTCATTGTTGGGGACAGATAAAGGATCAGACGCAACCACCACCTGAAAAGTTTACGGCTGTGGCGTTGGGAGATAACCGCGGCTGCGGCCTGCGTTGGTCGAATGGAACAGTAGTTTGCTGGGGAAGCAACAACTTCAGATTGCCTAAAAAGCTTGAGAACACTTATTTTAGCTCCATTGAAGCGAAAGGTAGAGTCTTTTGCGGTGTCGAAACCGTAAATTACTTGCTGTATTGCTGGGGGAATAAGAACTTCGAATCGGATGTTCTTGTTCCGTTTCAAGGCGAATCGGAATCTGTTGTACTTCCTGGACCCTGCAGAAGAGAATGCTTGAATGGTCCGTTGCCAGGATCAGAGTCATTATGTAGCAAAGGATTTATGATTTGCCAGTTCTACAGAAGAGGTTACCCTAATTCTGGACCTACGCTAGTATCTCCAGAACCATCTCCAATGCAAAACTCAAAGAACAAAACTTGGGACGGAAGGAACATCACGTTTCTTGTAATCGGATGCATTGGATCATTTTCTTTAATCCTCGTTGTTGGTTTCTTCATCTTCAAGCACTGCAAGTATCGGTGTGGATGCAGGGTCCACGACTCGGGACGTTTGGACGAAAACGGGACCAGAGGTCAACCTCAGCTAGAAAAGAGGCTGAGCCAATTGGCGAGCTTGGGTAACACGAGCATGCTCGAGGAGTTCTCGTTCGATGAGCTGGCTCGAGCCACCAATGACTTCTCCATTCAGTCCAAGATCGGGCTCGGTAGCTTCGGCTCGGTCTACCACGCTATTCTCTCCGACGGACGACACGTGGCGATTAAACGGGCCGAGATCACGAACCCGTCCTCGTACGGTACGACAAGACACAAACGAGATGGTAAGGACAAGGACACAGCGTTCGTCAACGAGTTGGAATCTCTGTCACGGCTCAATCACAAGAACCTTGTTCGTCTACGAGCGAGTCCTGGTCTACGAGTACATCGACAATCAATGCTACCCCGATCACCTGCACAATCCCCGATTTGCCCCTTTGCCATGGCAGACTCGCGTGAAGATCGTTCTCGACGCAGCACGTGGGATCCAGTACCTACACGAGTACGCCGTGCCTCCAGTGATCCACCGCGACATCAAGCCGTCGAACATCCTTCTAGGCGGCGGTGATGAGTGGATGGGGAAAGTTTCCGATTTCGGCCTCTCCCAGATGGGTCCTACCGGCGGCGCATCTCACCTGTCCGTACGAGCCGCCGGGACGCTCGGCTACATCGACCCTGAGTACTACCGGCTTCAACGGCTCACAACCAAAAGCGATGTCTACAGTTTCGGCGTCGTCTTGCTCGAGGTCTTGTCGGGTCTCAAGGCTATCCACAAAAACGAAGACGGGAACCCTAGAAACGTGGTCGATTTCGTGGTCCCGTACATTTTGCACGACGAAGTGCACCGGGTTCTCGATGGGAGAATTCCGCCGCCGACTCCGTACGAGATCGAGGCAGTGGCGAGCGTCGGGTACTTGGCGGCGGACTGCGTTTTGCCGGTGGGGAGGGAACGGCCATCGATGGAAGAGGTGGTGAGTGTCTTAGAGAGGGCTTTGGCCGCTTGTTTGGCGGCGCCGTTGCCGGTGGCGGAATTATGTTCCCGGTCAACTACTCAGTTGTCCGATCCGTAGCCGCGTGGGAAGTTCTGACGAGAAAGTGACATGACGTAGTTTTTCATGTTTTTTATTTTTAAGTTACAATTTTGGGTATAGAAAAATTTTTATTGGTCACGTATATATATTTTACATTTTTTTAAGTGAATCAAAAATTATAAATCTAGTGCATGTTTATATTATATAGTTTTTTTTATTTAATTTCAAATTGTAATGTTCTATGTGAAACCTTATGACACGCAACAATTCAATAATTCACGTGTTTGGAATTTGCCATATGAGATGATATGAAAACCTAAAGCCAAAAGACAGAAAATTCTTTTTCGTCTCAATTTCGTTTTACATTCCATGTTCAATTGTACATAGGAAAAGTCTTAGTCCACCTAAAGAAATCAAATCAATACAATGGATCGCCTTTTACAATTATAATAAAATAATGTTGATTTTAATGAAGTAATATATAATTATAATTGAAAATCGTAAGCCAATGGTCAATCATTGACCAATGGGAAGACTAGAAAATTTGGAGAAAGTCACACAATGGGATCATTGAAAGCCAAATAGAAATGGTCTTACTATTTTTTTCTCTCTCATTTTTTTTATATGGATATTTGAAGTAAACAAGTATATCTACAGTTGAAGAAAACAGGCTGTTGTACAAGGACCATGTTCTTATGAGGTTTCAGTTTGAGGTTGAGATCTTCTTTTTGCAAAGCATATAAAGCTTTCCTTGCGAATATCGATCGATCTATGAGCCGCAGAGACATTTAAAAATATGGGCAATTTACGCTGTGCCACAAACGACTCGGAATTTATCCTGCAAGTGAGCTTGGAGTAGCCTTCCTTTGTTGAAGCAATTCAGACAGGACACTATCAATCTGGCAAAAGACTTCGTCTTTCGAGAGGTCGCCTTTTATCTGGAGAAAATACGAAACACCAATTTGCTTCAAAAACTCGTTAAAGAAATGAGAAAGAACAGATTGTGAATTCAAATCGAAAGGGTGTCAGAGATATGTCATGCCTTAACCGTTATATCTTCAAACATAGAGAGTACATCTCTCACATTTTGATTATGAGTCATCAGCCGTAGTTTTACCTGGCAGAAGGGAAGAAGGGTTAGATTCAGGCCCGAGATTGGATTACAATTACGTATAAACATATGAAAGAAATGTCAAATACGGATTTGATCTAACTGAACCCAAAAGTTAGTTTAAGAATTCGAGTTGTCCAACATTATATATGAATCCATGGTTTATATCGTATTCGATGTGAGGTAACACCACATAACAATCTTATGATATCATGTCAGATATGAATTTGGGTCTAACTAAAACCAGAAACTAGTTCAAGAAGTTAAAATTTTTCAATCCATATATGTGATTTATGTCTTAATCCATATGAGTTACACGAAAATAAGAGATATTGACTTGCCTTCTCCGCAGTATCATCAAAACGTTGGGTGAGTCTCGCAGCAATCTCTTCTGTCTCTGGTGGAGAATACTTCAAATGGTATATCTTACCCGTGACTGGATCTAATCTACGACCAACCACTCTTTCGACAAGAACCTCTTCAGGTACCTGGTAAAAAATCAGAGCAACCCAAATAAGCAAATGTTGCATTCCACTATATGAATATCGAGTCTAAAATATGCAATCCAGCCTAGTAAAACCCTAACTCACCAGACGACTGCAAATAGTTTGCAGTAGGTGCCTGCGGTTAACTCATTTGCAAAAGTCTACACTTGGATGTTCTAAAAAAATGACCAAACATAGGACTTAGGAACAACATCGATAAAATGTTCTTACTTCAAGGACAATGAACAGATCTGGCTGGAAACCAAATCCCTTGAGAGCTGTTGCCTGCGATAAGCTCCTGGGATATCCATCCAAAAGCCATCCATTTTCCAGTGAATCTTGCCGCGATAGACGATCTTTTACCATCTACATCATTTAAAGAGATGTGATCATCAAAAGACAGAACCACAAGACCACGGGAAATTTTCAATTCCTACCATGACAACGATTTCATTAGGGACCAACTGTCCCTTCTCCATATATTCTTTTGCCAGTCTTCCATTTTCACTTCCAGATTCTATTTCAGCCCTCAGCAAATCTCCAGCGGAGATATGCTCCAATCCATACTGCATATCTCCAAAGGAGAACTTTATTCAATCTACTTTTGTTTCTTGAGAGATAGTCATATGGTATCGTATCCACAAACATCATGAACAAGGCAAACTTCTTCCCCAACAACCAGCAACTACCAAACAATACACACTTTTACCAAGAGAAATATTTTCTTCCAGTCTAATTATATAACTGATGCGTAAGT
This sequence comes from Gynandropsis gynandra, assembly GCA_036759665.1. NCBI lineage: Eukaryota > Viridiplantae > Streptophyta > Magnoliopsida > Brassicales > Cleomaceae > Gynandropsis > Gynandropsis gynandra. Next base: position 4,731,258 of record CM071876.1, read on the forward strand.
AACCCTTTACCAAAAGAACCATTTACAAAAGCATAATGAAGAAATTGATGCTCAATTTAAACCAAAGAAGCTGCAGGAAAAAGCTCCCCTAATGCAGGCTTGAAGCTCCCAGGAAGTTCGTGTTTGAATTTAAGTATAATCTCGATTTGCTATCGATCAGTCTAATTTCGACTTAATTATGAAGTCAATACACTACAGAAAATCCATTTAAACAGTATCATCGTGAGATTAACAAGAACAAGAGCTTACTTTCTGAGTAATGAGCTCACATTGAGTACCTTTACCAGAAGCAGGAGCTCCTGAGATCATAATTTTTAAAGGCTCAATCTTCGCCGCTGCCACAACCTGCAAGTTCCAAAATTTTAAAAATTCAAAAGTGAAATCAGAAAATTCGAAGTCACAGCTCCAAAATGCACCTAACAAAAACTGATCATTCGACGCAAATGCGAACCTGAAAAGTTGTGGCACCAGTCGACGGATATCTCGAAGATCTCCGGGGCGAGAAGCTCCATCTCCGGCGAAGACAGAACACGGCCTGGCTGGCGGAGGAAGACCGTGAAGCAAGGATGTTGAAGCCACAGCAGAGAGATATAGACGGAGGCGCCGAAGACGGAGTAGAATGAGGCGGGCATAGAGCCACTGCCGGAGAATTGAGGCAGCCCGCCATTTCTCTATGTGAAAAGGAGGCTTGAAGCTGAAGCACAAATGGCTTCCTGTGGTGGTGGGAGCCGAAAACGAAAGGAGTAATTTTTCAGATGGCCAGGAAAGGCCCAATTTTATGGGCTCAAGTTTTTAGTATATCTCTCCATATATAGAACTAGTTGATAATAACTCGCGCATAGAATATTGTTAACGTATAAATTATTATTTTTTATATAGAAATATCAATAATATAAATTATAAATTATTATAAATCTATTTATAGTTTTGTTATAGAGATTTTATTCATCATTGATAATTAATATTCTAAAATCTGATTTATTTGTAGTTCAATAAATCACACCACATAAATAACTCTTTAAAATCTAGACGGTAAGGCAAAAAAATAGTGGACGGAAAGAGTTCTCTTTAAAATCTAAATGCTAACAGAAAAAAACTAATTGTAATTATTAATTTTTCATTTGTTTATATCAAAAAATTCATAAATGAATAATAATAGATATCATCCAACACTTAAACCATTGGATTTAGTTTTCAGCCGACGTGATATATTTTCAAACTGTGAGACCCGTATGAAAACACATTAGGTTATGAAAATAAAAAACACAAGTGGCAGCCGCACGAATCAACAAAAATAGAAAAAAGAAGAAAAAAAGAGAGAGAATAAGAGAAAAAAAAAAGGAGAAAGAAGGAATTGGAGAAAAATTTTAAATTTTTCATCACGTTTTTTGTGGGTGGATTCTAATCGACATTGTGCTAAATCTCTAGATAGTTTGTTGTGATTATTCCCTTAATTCGAAGATTTATATTATGGGAAATTAATTGATTGAATGGATCTGTAATAGGGAAAAATTGATTGGTGTTATTGTTAGCGATATTATCAAGAATCGTCAAGCCACCGGAGAAGCTAAGGAAGTTATTTTCTCCATCCTAATTTCGGATTTGTGGTTGATTTATGGAAAAGATTATACTTTTAAAACGATGCATGATCACGATAGGATTTATAGTAGGGGTGGCAAATCCGGGTTACCCGGATCGGACCGACCCGGATCGATCCGAAAACCTGGATCGATCCGAAAAACCCGGATCGTTTAAAAAATGGGTTACCTTAAAAACCCATATGGATTCAGATTTTAGAACCCGTTCGGGTTCGGGTCGGTCCAATCCGGGTTCGGGTTAAACCCGAGAAACCCGAATTAAGTTTTAGGGTTATTTTTTAAGGGTTCTCTTCTCTTTTAACAAACAGCTCTCTCTCCTTTTCAACAGCCTTCTTCTCCCCTCACCCGCCGGCCGACTTCTCCCCTCGTCGACATCTCCCTCATCCGCCGGTGTCTCCCTCATCCGCCGATGTGTCCCTCACCCCGCAACTTTAGTACATTTGACTTTGAGCACCATGGAAATGTCAAATATGGTTCACCACACGATGTACCTTCTGAGCATGGAAGCTCTCAGGGAAAAATGGAGAAATCATTCTTGAGGTTCGTCGAACTTAATGCTTGTTTATTTGTAATAATCTGCAGATTTGTTTTATGACCTGTCTGAACAATCGATTCGCTTCATCTTTTTGCAGCTTCTAGAGTAGCTATCCTTCCTGGGAACCAACGTCTGAAGGGAGGGAGTTCCTATCGAAACTCAAATCTTTCTGGGACCAGAAGCTTCAGGGTTTAAACACAATAGCAATGCAAGAATGTGTCTCTCGTCCCAGTCGAATAGATAGTACTCCAATTCGTAGAGAAATTACAAGAACTTTTGGCCGATGGATCTGAATAACCGTATAACTCGAACCCGAATAACCCGAAGAACCCGAAAAACCCATGATACTCGAATTTAATTTGGGTTATTTCGGGTCCACTGCTTCAGAACCCGAATAACCCGAACCGAATTGAAACCCGAAGAACCCAGATCGAAAAACATTCGGGTTCAATTCGGATCCAGTTTTTGTAAATCCGAGGAACCCGAACCCGGATCGAAATCTGAGGAACTCGGATCGAAACCCGGATTGGTCACCCTTAATTTATAGGCTCATAATGGGAAGGTAAGACGTTACAAGTGAAAGTGGATTGAACTCTAGAGTTTTCGTATAAGAATTGATGACAAGTATATGAGTCGTATTAATGACTACAGATGATCTAGAGAATTGACGTGGGACTAAGTGTTGGGGTCGGAGAACGTCGATATTTTAGTTCGGTATTAAGCCCGAGTGAACATCTTGTTAGTATGCTCGATCGAGTGATTTCATACTCGAACCTTTGAAGAAGGCGTGTGCGAGCGTGTCGATGAGAGTTGTCACATGAGGAGTATCGGGAGAACGATGTTAGTATTGCGACACTTGGATCTGGGCCGACGTCGTACCGTGCTGGGGTTGTGGTAACCTTTCGAGCGAAGGAGCGTCGAGTTAGGCAAATCAATGGATCTACCACCGTCATATCGTGTTGGGGTTGTGGTAACCTTTCGAGCGACGGAGCGTCAAGTTAGTCAGATCAGTGGATCTACCAATGTCATATCGTGTTGGGGTTTTGGTAACCTTTCGAGCGACAGAGCACTGTATTGTACTGATGGCTAGGATACATTGTGAGCTTGTGAGATCTTCATGTGGTGGGGTCCTTTGGACTTTGCGAGCGTATGCCCAAACTAGAGTCGTGAGAACTCTATGTGTTATGATCCAGTGTCGTACTAGTCTTAAACTTAGAATACTCAGTCGAGTTGGTAGAGTGTGTCGGTGAGAGTTTATTCATGAGGAGTATCAGGTTGACGATTGATAACACTGAAAATGTATCAATTTTAGGATAGATTTTAGTGTCATTTTCGCATATATTTCATAGATAGGTTTACATATCCGATATGATTATGAGTTACATACACCCGTTTTGTTGGTTTTCAGGTTTTTAGACGACAAGGCCTAAATGAGCTTAAAAAGACGGATTCCTGAACAAAACCACGTACTTTGAAGATATATCCACTCAGAGCCAAGATCAAGCCTTAGAACCCAAAGGAACACCCGAGCAACGAGCGGAAAAGAGAATATCCAAGACAACAAGGGTGCCCGGTCGGGCACCATAGTCCATCCGCTCGGGTAAAACCTACAGGGTTTTATCCGCATACCTTGCACGACCCGGGCACGAAGGCAACGAGATTGGGTAGCCTTACCCGATCGGGCGCAAGACGTATACCCGCTCGGGCGTTTATTATCCCAAATTCCCCGAGAGTTTGCACGACTCGGGCCGCTCAACCACGCGATCGGGTGCTGATGCCCGATCGGGCTCTATGAAGGAACACTACCGGGCGTGCCTCTGCACGATCGGGCAACAGTGGTGCCCGAGCGGGCCGTGTATTTCGCAACAACTTAGATCTTGCATTCAAACGACCTATTTATAGAACATAAGAGATCTAGAGCAAAGGGGGCCACGTACAAGGCAAGGAAAGGCTGGGAAAACATCTGGAAAGGCTCGGGAGACGTTGGAAAAGAGGAGAAGCATCAATCCTTATGTCAGTAACACGATAGGGAAGGTCGAGGCATCGAATTTCCTAGAGTCTATCATGTTTAGGATTATGTTATCTTTGTCTTTTGTATTCTCCATGAGTGAGTAGAGTCCCAACTACGGGTAGGGATATCGGATTGTAATGGATGAACAATGATTTGCATTAATGCTTAGATTTATTGATTTATTCTTGATTATCGGTTCTACGCTTAACATTATCACTCTTACGCTAGTGCTGCCCGCTCAGTAATATAGGATTTCGAACTTTGCTGGAAGGTTAAAGAATGAATCCGGACCTGTTAAGTTGTAGGTTAAGTTCGGCTAATGAGAATCTGACCGGTCGGTTAGTCGTCTTAGGAATAATGATTGCGTTCGTAAAGCTGCCATGGTACGGGTTAATCACTGCTGGAAGGTAGGGTTGCACGTACTCATGGTTAGGAGGTTTAGGCTCGGAAGAATCACTCCTCACCTTAGGGCATGAATTTCCCGTTGTCAAGATAAGTCGATAGGTTTATGATCTTTAGTTGGTTCATCCATACGATTCCCGGTATCCCGACACCCATAGTGTTCGTCATATCCAAGTTTACCCCAACCTATTATATTTGTCACCACTTAGTTTAGCTTTAGATATTTAGGACCACATCTTTATCTATTTCCATTCGTCTTAGTTTAGTTTTATTCTTAGTTTTTGGCTGCTTTAGTCCTCAGAGATCGACCCTGGTACTACACGATCCGTATACTTGCGGTGAAGTGGTCTAGGATAATTTATAACTCTTGTTTACACCACATCAACGATGTTAGTATTGCGACACTTGGATCAAGGCTAGCGTCGTACCGTGTTGGGGTTGTGGTAACCTTTCGAGCGACGAAGCACTGTATTGTACTGATGGATGTGGTACGTTGTGTCCTTGCGAGATCTTCAGTGTGTTAGGGTCCTCTTGACTTTGCGAGCGTATGCCCGAGCGAGAGTCATGTGGACTATATGTTTTATGATCCGGTGTGGTACTAGTCTTAGACTATGGACACTCAGTCGGATCGGATAGAGTTATTTATGTGTCTATAGTGTGAAAAATATGTTTATAATAATACATTCGAGAGTGGGAAAATACGGGGCATGAATCTCACTGAGTATGTCTTTGTACTCACCCCTTTGTGGGCTGTCGTGGATGGATATATTATAGCGAGGGTGAAGATCACAAAGGTTGAGCAGCAGTATCAGAGATTACAACGGACTTATGGAAGAGGTGTGCGTGAGGTCTCCATAAACTTTATCATACATTTCGTATTTATTTTGTTTATGATTGTATATATTTTCTTCCGCTATATGGTTCAAACCATTCTCAATTTGAATAAAGAGTATTAATTTTTATTATGTAATTGTGTTTGAGCGATGACGCGTGTAGCCACCTCTTGGAGGCGATGGTGGACACTCCTAGTTCCGAGGTTATTCCAGGATATGGGTGTTACAAATTGGTATCAGAGTCCGATTGTCATTTTTGTATTTATCGTTTCACTGGATTTCAAAATTTTTTTAATAAAGCCATAAGACCGTAGCACACATGTCCTGAAATGTCTAATGGGGTTTAGAGCTATGAAAACTAATAGTAGTTAATTGTGTGTAGTAGACAATACTGAGAAGGATTATTACTAGAGCTCTTGGTCGCGGGATGAGCGAAGGCTCTCATTCCACTAGCCGTACGCAGTCTCAATCATCTGGACGAAGATCGCGGAGTGGAATAGATAGAGATGTCATGAGAGAAATGTTGAGAGAGCTATTAGCAGAAAGTCGACAACATAACCAAGAGGAGAGTTTAGCGACGCCACAAGTACCATTGCAGGCACCGACACCACCACCAGTACAACCACATGCTCCACCACAAATACCATTGCCACCACCACCACCAACGCCTCCTCCAGTGTTGAATCAGAGGCAAGTGGAGATGTCAACTTCTTTCTATGTCGTGAATCACATGACTAGATTCAGTACTAAGATATAATGTAGATGTATGATATCTTCCATAAGAAGGACGAATAAATGTTTTGACTTGGAAGGACCTTTCAGTTATCAAGATGTTGATTAGAGATATTTAGTTGGATATTGTGATCTGCTATTTGGTGTGTGAAGGGATTTTCTTGTGAGATGAAACCCAAAGGAATTTATAGAGCATTGATTTCCTTGGGTTAAGTTCAAATAAAATTTTGAGCTGAAACATGTGGTGCACATTGTGTGTGGAGTGATGGAGTTGGTGTGCCTACACTTATGCATGGTCAACACATGTTGGTAAACAATGCATCCAGAATTCAGATAAAAGGTTGAAATGATCAAGTATGAATCATTGTCCGAGATACTCTAGAAGCTCACTTAGTAAAGGAACGACACATCGAGGAGGACATCTTAAAATTTTCAAATGTAAAAAAACACATTGTCCAATAAGTTTGAAAGAGACATGATCAGACAGAGTGATCCAAATTTTCAAATAGTAGTTATTCGAGGTCTGCATGCTATCACCGTGGAAATGAACATGCTAGACAATGCTAAGGATATACAGAGGAGTAGGATGCTTATGACGTGATAATTTTGAAGAACAAATTCGTAAGTGTGCTTAACAAGTAAGAGAATAGGTTATATACGAGAATAATAGAGCTAAGAGCATGCACCAAAGTATAAGGTCATGCAATCGAGGGTATACACCATGAGAGACTATCAAGAAAAGCACAAGAAAAAAAACTCGGTCTCTCGTCAGATCAATAATCATGGGAGGCCTACCTACTTATATGTTTTGCGACACCGGTGTTCCACATAATTTCATGACACCATCAATGAATAATCAATTACAAATTTTAGAGATTCAACAAATAATTTTCAAGTGTATATACTCTAGAAAGTCAAAATTTAGACTCTAAAAAAAGTTTTCAATGGATGAGGTATACGTGGTCATAAAAGAGAAGCTAAACTAGTCTTCAGTGTTAGTTGTAACAAAATTAGAAAGTCGACAACATAACCAAGAGGAGAGTTTAGCGACGCCACAAGTACCATTGCAGGCACCGACACCACCACCAGTACAACCACATGCTCCACCACAAATACCATTGCCACCACCACCACCAACGCCTCCTCCAGTGTTGAATCAGAGGCAAGTGGAGATGTCAACTTCTTTCTATGTCGTGAATCACATGACTAGATTCAGTACTAAGATATAATGTAGATGTATGATATCTTCCATAAGAAGGACGAATAAATGTTTTGACTTGGAAGGACCTTTCAGTTATCAAGATGTTGATTAGAGATATTTAGTTGGATATTGTGATCTGCTATTTGGTGTGTGAAGGGATTTTCTTGTGAGATGAAACCCAAAGGAATTTATAGAGCATTGATTTCCTTGGGTTAAGTTCAAATAAAATTTTGAGCTGAAACATGTGGTGCACATTGTGTGTGGAGTGATGGAGTTGGTGTGCCTACACTTATGCATGGTCAACACATGTTGGTAAACAATGCATCCAGAATTCAGATAAAAGGTTGAAATGATCAAGTATGAATCATTGTCCGAGATACTCTAGAAGCTCACTTAGTAAAGGAACGACACATCGAGGAGGACATCTTAAAATTTTCAAATGTAAAAAAACACATTGTCCAATAAGTTTGAAAGAGACATGATCAGACAGAGTGATCCAAATTTTCAAATAGTAGTTATTCGAGGTCTGCATGCTATCACCGTGGAAATGAACATGCTAGACAATGCTAAGGATATACAGAGGAGTAGGATGCTTATGACGTGATAATTTTGAAGAACAAATTCGTAAGTGTGCTTAACAAGTAAGAGAATAGGTTATATACGAGAATAATAGAGCTAAGAGCATGCACCAAAGTATAAGGTCATGCAATCGAGGGTATACACCATGAGAGACTATCAAGAAAAGCACAAGAAAAAAAACTCGGTCTCTCGTCAGATCAATAATCATGGGAGGCCTACCTACTTATATGTTTTGCGACACCGGTGTTCCACATAATTTCATGACACCATCAATGAATAATCAATTACAAATTTTAGAGATTCAACAAATAATTTTCAAGTGTATATACTCTAGAAAGTCAAAATTTAGACTCTAAAAAAAGTTTTCAATGGATGAGGTATACGTGGTCATAAAAGAGAAGCTAAACTAGTCTTCAGTGTTAGTTGTAACAAAATTGAGATTTTGAGTTTAGTATGTACATAATGTATATAAATACATAAAGGACGAGGTTAGGATGCTTATACAAGAAGACAATGTGATTATTCAATTTTCGAGACAATGCGCAAGCATGAATAGTAATAGATGGCTCATGATTTCGAAATACGTATATGGTTCTCCTGTTAGAGAATTGGATGACATACCTTATAGTGATAAGGTACAGATTTGTTCAGGATACAAATGTTTGAAGTACATATTCACGTAACTAGAGATGAATTTGTGTCAAAGAAGGTGGATTAAGTTTGTTATCGAATACGAGATAAACACCGCATACCATTTGGAGATATATATATATATATCATTGCAGGTATGTTGAACCGCAACATAGTTGAGATATTGCTATGCAAGAGTTCAAGGATTTGATTAGTCAGATAAGTGCTTTGAGATAACAGACAAGCAGATTGGGTCAGAGACTGTGAGATCATAAGCAGTAAACTATGTAGATTTACTAAAGTAGAATTTTAAGTAACACAATTGTCTGATGTTGGATTATAGAAGATTCAACATAATCAGTACGACCTAAGGTACAAGTTGTACTAGGAAGATGGTGTGATAATGATAAGTGGTAAAAAGCATGTGTGCCAAAGGATATAAGGATTAGATATTAGATTTTGAGTAAAGCTTGCTAATCTAGTCAGGAGTTGACAAAATTGTATTAGAATGCTTGTCAACTTTTTCGATGGTTAAAGATGTAGAAGGGCATCACTCGATGGATAGCAAAATTTCCAACATGTCCATTGATCAAATCGGAGCAACAAGTATCAAGTGGGAAATTGCAAACTCTACCAATTCCCAAATGGAAATGAGACCATATTACCAATATTTCGTGGCGGATCTTCCAAGAAAGCAAAGTGGCACGGATGCCATTTAGGTGATCATGGATCGACTAATTAAATCGACTAATTTATTTCCGATAATGAAGACTTGTGATGTGAATCAGCTAGTGAGGTTCTATATTGCGTAAATTGTGAAGTTACATGGGTTCTGTTAAGCATTGTGTTAGATTGAGATGAAAGATTCACATGATGTCTTTGGCAAGCATTTCAAAAAGAGCTAGAAATCAAAGTGCGTATGAGCATCGCGTATCGTCCACTAACAGATGGACATTCTGAGAGAACCATAAGGATGCTTGAGGATCTATTACGAGCATGTTGATGCGTATCAGAGTTAAATATAAATAACCTAATATACCCGCAAGTGCACGGCACGTGTGTAGTATTTTAGGTGTCGATCCCACAGAGACTACGCAACACTACCTAAACCTGAACTACGAATCAAACTTGCTAACGAAAGAAGGTGAATAAGGAAAGAAATACTGAAAGTAACTAAACTACTTGGGTTCTAACGATGAGAAAAACGTCCTAGTAATCCGGTTTCACCACAGGACTACCGAAACCGACGATCAACCTATCTCTCATGCAATCCCAGTTAAAGCTATCTAAGGCGGACGATCCTAACATGATATCTACCCTCTCTCAAGGCATAGACACGTGATCTAGACAAGCTGCCCCCTACTTTCGTGGCTGACACCTTGAACTAAACCCATAAACTCTGTGATTCGCCCGTTCACCCTCAACCGTTGCTACCCTACTTTCGTGGCCTAACCTCGGTTGTTCTAAACCTGACTTTCTAGGACTAGAATTCTCCTTTCGGTCCTTCTCCTAACCCCTAACACATAAATCTACGTGGCCAGCGCAAACACAAGTAAATTGAAGCACTCAGATAAAGAATAGATAAACTAAAACGGGAAGATGCATTCAAAATAGATCAAAAACGGTCTCTGTAGTGACCTCTTTTTGCCTCCTTTTAAGCCTCCTAAGTCGGTCCAATTGTTGCCTAAATTTCCCCCACGAGTCCCTTATGTTTTAAGTTAATTTAACTTAAGTTTCCTGTTTTCTCGGGTCGTGACCCGCTCGGGCATTGAGTGTGCCCGCTCGGGTGCGGCTAGGG